>SJYQ01005273.1:41115-90209 GCA_006410935.1 Redunca redunca
TTTGGCAATACATACAGAAACTATTACAAATCTTCATCTGTTTCACTCAGAAGGGATTTATCTTAAAATGTTGCTAGAAATGTGCAAAAAGTTTGATCATGGAGATATGGTTTATAGTACCAAAATACTGGAAACTTTCAAAATTATCAACAATAAGAGAACGTTTAAATGGATTATGGAGCACTCATATAATGTAATATTACATTGTCATTAAATGTAATCATGAAGATAATGTTTTCTAAAAGCAGCCAAACACATATTCTTTTTTAAAAAGTTGTTAGACAAAAGTTTCAAATGTCATAACAAGGATTAAGAATGGGACATTAGCAAGATGACAGAACAGTTTTCTACCATCACTTCCCTTCCCTTCAGCAGAGCATCAGTTCTGACAGTCATTCACAGATGAGAATGTCTTTGTGGGAGTTCAAGAGTCCAGTGGAGAAGTTCCAGTGCATCACTGGAGCACAAAGTCTGAGACAGATGATTTGAGTATGGTAAGAAAACAGTTCAGTTTACCCACATCAGTCCTTCCTCCAAGTGTCAGTACCAAAAGAGAAGCCCTCAGCCCATGATTTCTCCCGAGGGGAAAAATGAGAATATGTGAGTGAGTGCCTGTTGCAGCACACTGCACAAAGATGCCATTCTTTCCTACCCTACTCAGAATACTGAGGTGATCTGAAAAGTTGAGGGATTAGGAGAAGTTAAAGCAGAGCAACCAGAGTTCAGTATGCATTAAAGTGATGCTCCTCACCACTTCACAATTCTTTTCTATCAGTCTCCTCATGGATTGCTTCCAAGAGCCAGGCCACAAGCTCCCGGGGACATCTTCTCTACCGTGGCGTACATGCATCCACAATGCTTCAGTGCTCTGCACACTGCACACCTCAGTGCTCTGCACACCTCAGTGCTCTGCACACTTCTACCATGGTCAGGTCCCAGCACACATTCCTGAGGACAGCGCGTATAAGGTTTTCCAGGCAGCTGGTTAACACACACAGAAAGCCTCCCAACTCTGTGAAACTGGAAGAAGATTCACAAACTTGAACATTTGGGGGCACTGCCCAAGGGAAAACAAACTGGAAGTTCTAAACTCCTCTCACTTTGCAGGATCAAGGGAAGGCCCAGGAAAGAACAAGAAGTGTTGGAACAGGCATATCCATCGATAAGGCCAAATAAAGCCTCAGAATCACTAGGTGAACCGCCTGTTGCAAGTATTTCTCTTCTAAAGCCAGTTGGTAAAGACTGGAGGACATGAGTGCTTCTTTAATCACAAAGACAACGATGCAAGACTCCAATGAACATGAAGAGTCAAAGAAACCTGATATCATAAAAGGAACAAAATAACTTTACAATAACTGGCCTCAAAGAAATGGAGATCTACTAACTGCCTGAGGAAACATTCAATTGATTGCTTTAAGGAAGATCTGTGAGCTATAAGATAACACAGATGACTCAATAAAATCAGGAAAACAATACATGAACAAAATGAGAGGTTGAACAAAGAGACAGAAATCTTAAAAAAAAAAAAAAATAAGCAGAAAGAAATTCCAAAGCTGAAGCAAACACTGTAAGCAATGAAAAATAAAATAGATCATCACAGAAGACTTTTAGTGTTAGTTGCTCAGTTGTGTCCAACTCTGTGATCCCATGGACTGTATCCCACCAGGCTCCTCTGTCCCTGAAATTCTCCTGGCAAGAATACTGAAATGGGTAGCCATTCCCTTTTCCAGGCAATCTTCCTAACCCAGGGATCAAACTTGGATATATGTATACATATATCCAAGTTTTATATATACATCACAGAAACCTCAAAAGGTGAGGAGGAGATAGAAATTAACAGAAAGATTATGTTAAAAAATGATGGCTGGAAACTTCCCAAATCTGGAGAGAGATATGGTTGTCCAGGCAACTGAAGCTCCTAGGTCCAAAGCAGATTCAATCTAAGGAAGACTTCACAGAGACACGTTATAATAAAACTACCAAAAATCAGAAAAATATAGAATTTTGAAAGCAGCAAGGAAAAAGAAACAGCAAGTACAAGGGAACCTCCCTAAGGCTACTGATGAGTTTCTCTACAGAAACCTTGCAGGCAAGGAGAGAGTGAGCTAACAAATTTAAAGAACTGAAAGAAAAAGTTGCCAACCAAACATATTTATCTGGAAAATCTGACTTTAAAAAATAAATCCAAGATAAAATTTTCCCAGACAAACAAAAACTGTGGGAGTTCATTACCACTATAGCCACCTTATAAGAAATGCTAAAATGAGCTCTTCAAGGCAAAATCATAACACATGAGCATTTGAAAATATAATATATACTAGTAAAAGTAAATGGTCAAGTTCAAGTTAATAACATTACAGTAGTATGTAATTACTTAACTCTTGTAACAGGTTAAATATAAAAGTATTGAGCCTTCTGAATGGGAGAAAATAATAGCAAATGAAGCAACAGACAAACAACTAATCTCAAAAATATACAAGCAACTCCTGCAGCTCAATTCCAGAAAAATAAATGACCCAATCAAAAAATGGGCCAAAGACCTAAATAGACATTTCTCCAAAGAAGACATACGGATGGCTAACAAACACATGAAAAGATGCTCAACATCACTCATTATCAGAGAAATGCAAATCAAAACCACAATGAGGTACCACTTCACACCAGTCAGAATGGCTGCGATCCAGAAGTCTGCAAGCAATAAATGCTGGAGAGGGTGTGGAGAAAAGGGAACCCACATTGTTGGTGGGAATGCAAACTAGTACAGCCACTATGGAGAACAGTGTGGAGATTCCTTACAAAACTGCAAATAGAATTGCCTTATGACCCAGCAATCCCACTGCTGGGCATACACACCGAGGAAACCANGGTAAATAATAAATAATAAAAGCTTTAAACATAGATGTATTAAATTTTCCAATCAAATGATGAAGTGGATGAATAAAATTCTTTTTAAAAGATTCAACATTATGCTGCCTACAAGAAACTCACTGTAGTCTTAAGGACACATAGCCTGAAAGTGTAGGGATGGAAAAAGATTTTTCATACAAATGAAATCCAAAAGAAAACAGGTATAACTCTATTTATATCAGGCAAAATAGACTTTAAAATAAGCATTATAATAAGAGACAAAGAAGATCATTATATAATGGTAAAGCAGTCAGTTCATCAAGAGAATATAAAAGTTGTAAATATATATGCATCCAACATTGTGATATCTAAATGTATTAAAGAAACAATAACATTTTTCTTTTGCTTTACTATGTTGTGCTAGTTTCTGCTATACAGCAAAGTGAATCCCTCATAAGTATATACACAGTCTCTCCTTTTTTAATTTCCTTCTCATCTAGGTCACCACAGAGTACTGAGTACCATTTCCTGTGCTGCACAGTAGGTTCTCATTAGGTATCTATTTTTTGTACATAATAGTGTATATAGTCTATCTACATTGGGCTTCCCAGGTGGCAGAGTGGTAAAGAATCCACCTGCCAATGCAGCAGATGTGAGAGATGTCGGTTTTATCCCTGGGTCGGGAAGATCCCATGGAGTGGAAATGGAAACCCACTCCAGTATTCTTTGACTGGAAAATTCCATAGACAGAGGAGCCTAGCAGGCTACATGCAGTCCATGCAGTCACAAAGAGTTGGACATGATTGAGTGACTGAAAACACAAAATGTATATATGGCAATTCCAATTTCCCAGTTCATCCCACCCTCCCTTCCTTCCTGGTGTCCACATGTTTGTTTTCTACATCTGTCTCTATTTCTGCTTTGCAAATAAGCTCATCTGTACCATTTTTCTAGATTTCACATATATTCGTTAACATATAATATTTGTTTTTACTCTTTCTGACTTACTTCAGTCTGTGTGACAGTCTATAGGTCCATCCACGTCTCTACAAATGACCTAATTTTGTTCCTTTATATGACTGAGTAATATTCTACTGTATATATATAATATATATATATATATATGCATATATATGTGCTACATCTTCTATATTCATTCCTCTGTCAATGAACATTTAGGTTTCTTCCATGTCCTGGTGATTGTAAATAGTGCTGCAATAAATATTGGGATATATGTATCTTTTGGAATTATGGTTTCCTCTGGGTATATGCCCAAGAGTGGGCTTGCTGCATCATATGGAAGTTCTGTTTTTAGTTTTTTAAGGAAGCTCCATACTGTTCTTTATAGTGGCAGCGCCAATCAATATTTCTACCCCCTGTAAGAGGGTTCCCTTTCTCCACACCCTTCCAGCATTTATTGTTTGCAGATTTTTTGATGATGGCCATTATGACATGTGTGAGGTGATATTTGATTTGCATATCTCTAATAATTAGGGATGCTGAGCACTTGTCATGTACCTCTCGACCATTTGTAAGTCTTCTTTGGAGAAATGTCTATATAGCTTTTTAACCCATTTTTTCTTCATTTATTTTTTGATATTCAGTTCCATGGGCTGTTTATGTATTTCAGAGGTTAAACCTTTGTCAGTTTTTTCATTTGCAAATATTTTCTCCCTTTCTGAGGGTTGTCTTTTCATCTTGTTTAGGGTTTCCTTTGCTGTACAAAAGCTTTTAATATTCATTAGGTCACATTTGCTTATTTTTATTATTCTAGGAGGTGGATCAGAAAGGATCTTGCTGCAATTTATGTCAAAGACTGTTCTGCCTATGTTTTTTGCTAAGTTTTATAGTACCCAGCCTTAAATTTAAGTCTTTAATCCATTTTGAGTTTACTTTTGTGTATGGTGTTGGGAAGTGTTCTAATTTCATTCTTTTATTTGTAGCTGTCAAATTTTCCCAGCACCACTTATTGAAGAGACTGTTTGAAGAAACATTAGCATTTCTGAAGGGAGATGTAGACATAAATGTAATAAAAGTAGGGGGTTTCAATAACCCATATTTAACAATGAATGGATATTCCAGACAGAAAATCAATTAGGAAACACTAGACTTTAAACTTTAGACTAAATGGATCTAACCTACAATTATAGAGTATTGTATCCAAAAGCAGCAATATTCAAATTTGTCTCAACTTTACATGGAACTTTCTCTATGATAGATCATATGTTAGGTCACAAACAAATCTTGAGAAGTTCAAGAAGATTGAATTAATATCATGTATCTTTCCCCAAAACATTGGTGTGACACTAGAATAAATAGCAAAAGGAAAATTAGAAAATTCACAAGTATGTAGACATTAAACAGTACAATCCTCAAAAAAAAATAGATCAAAGATAAAGTCAAAAGGAAATTTTAGAAACAACCAAAATGGAAAAAAAAAATAAACAAAATAGAAACACAATATACCAAAAGTTAAGGTATACATTAAAGAGTATCCTAAGAGAGAAGATTACACTAATAAATATATACATTAATAACACCAAAAATGATGCCAAATAAAAAACTTATCTTTACACCTAAAGGACCTATGAAAAGAACATACTGATCCCAAACAGCAGAAAGGAGACAACAAGTATCAGAGCAGAAACAAATTAAATAGAGGATAAAAATTAATGTAAATGATTAATGAAATTAAGAACTTGTTTTTTTGAAGATAAAAACAAAATTGGCAAAACTTTCAGTTCAATTCAGTCATTCAATCATGTCCAAATCTTTGCAACCCCATGGACTCCAATACACCAGGCTTCCTGTGCACCACCACTCCCGGAACTTGCTCAAACTCATGTCCATCGAGTCGGTGATGCCATCCAACCATCTCATTCACTGTTGTCCCCTTCTTCTCCTGATTTCAATCTTTCCCAGCATCAAGCTCTTTTCCAATGAGTCAGTTCTTTGCATCAGGTGGTCAAAGTATTGGAGTTTCAGCTTCAGCATGAGTCCTTCCAATGAATATTCAGAACTGATTTCCGTTAGGATTGACTGGTTGGATCTCCTTGCAGTCCAAGGGACTCTCAAGAGTCTTCTCCAACACCACAGTTCAAAAGAATCTATTCTTCAGTGCTCAGCTTTCTTTATAGCCCAGCTTTCAAATCCATACATGACTACTGGAAAAATCATAGCTTTGACTAGATGGACTGTTGTTGGCAAAGTAATGTCTCTGCTTTTTAATATGCTTTCTAGGTTGGTCACAGTTTTTCTTCCCAGGAGCAAGCATTTATTTAATTTCAAGGCTGCAGTCAGCATCTGCTGTGATATTGGAGCCCCCCATAGTAAGGTCTGTCACTGTTTCCATAGCTACTATCTATTTGTCATGAAGTGATGCAGATGCCATAATCTTTGTTTTTTTGAATGTTGAGTTTGAAGCCGGTCTTTTCATTCTCCTCTTTCACTTTCATCAAGAGGCTCTTTAATTCTTCTTGTCTTTCTGGCATAAGGGTTGTGCCATCTGCATATCTGAGGTTATTGATATTTCTCCAGGTAATCTTGATTCCAGCTTGTGTTTCACCCAGCCTGGCATTTTGCATGATGTACTCTGCATATAAGTTAAATAAGCAAGATGACAATATAGAGCTTTGACATACTCCTTTCCCAGTTTGGAACAAGTCTGTTGTTCCATGTCCAGTTTTAAGTGTTGCTTCTTGACCTGCCTACAGACTTCTCAGGAGGCAGGGAAGGTGGTCTGGTATTCCCATCTCTTTAAGAATTTTCCACAGTTTGTTGTGATTCACACAGTCAAAGGCTTTGGTGCATTGAATAAGGCAGAAGTAGATGTTTTCTGGAACTCTCTTGCTTTATGATGATCCAACAGATGTTGGCAATTTGATCTCTGGTTCCTCAGCTTTTTCTAAATTCAGCTTGGACATCTGGAAATTCATAGTTCAGGTACTGCTGAAGCCTGGCTTGGAGACTTTTGAGCATTACTTTCCAGTGTGTGAGATGAGTGCAATTGTGCAGTACTTTGAACATTCCTTGGCATTGCCTTTTTTGGGATTGGAATGAAAACTGACCTTTTCCAGCCCTGTGGCCACTGCTGAGTTTTCCAAATTTGCTGGCATTTTGAGTGTAGCACTTTCACAGCATCATCTTTTAGGAGTTGAAATAGCTCAACTGGAATTCCACCACTTCCACTAGCTTTGTTCATAGTGATGCTTCCTAAGGCCCACTTGACTTTGCATTTCAGGATTTATGGCTCTAGGTGAATGATAACACCATCATGGTTATCTGGGACATGAAGATCTTTTTTTTGTATAATTCTTCTGTGTATTATCGCCACCTTATCTTAATATCTTCAGCTTCTGTTAGGTCCATACTACATCTGTCCTTTACCATGCCCATCTTTGCAAGAAATGTTCCTTTGGTATCCCTAATGTTCTTGAAGAGATCTCTAGTGTTTCCCATTCTGCTGTTTTCCTCTATTTCTTTGCATTGATCACTGAGGAAGGCTTTCTTATCTCTCCTTGCTATTCTTTGGAACTCTGCATTCAGATGAGTAAATCCTTCCTTTTCTCCTTTGCCTTTATCTTCTCTTCCTTTCTAAGCTATTTGTAAGGCCTCCTCAGCCAATCCTTTTTCCTTTTTGCATTTCTTTTCCTTGGGGATTATCTTGATCCCTGCCTCCTGTACAATGTCACCAACCTACATCCATAGTTCTTCAGGCACTCTGTCTATCAAATCTAATCCCTTAAATCTACTTATCACTTTCAGTGTATAATTGTAAGGGATTTGATTTAGGTCATACTTGAATGTTCTAATGGTTTTCCCCTACTTTTTTCAATTTCAGTCTGAATTGTGCAATAAGGAGTTCACGATCTGAGCCACAGTCAGCTCCACATCTTGTTTTTTTTTTTTCTGATAGTATAGAGCTTCTCCATCTTTGGCTACAAAGAGTATAATCAATCTGATTTCAGTATTGACCATCTGGTGATATCCGTGTGTAGTTTTTTTTCTTGTGTTGTTGCAAGAGGGTGTTTGCTATGACCAGTGTGTTTTCTTGGCAAAACTCTGTTAGCCTTTTCCCTGCATCATTTGGTACTCCAAGGCCATATTTGCCTGTTTCTCGAGGTATCTCTTCCTACTTTTGCTTTCAGTCCCCTATGATGAAAAGGACAACTATTTTGGATGTTTGTTCTAGAAGGTCTTATAGGTCTTCATAGAACCATTGAACTTCAGCTTCTTCAGCATTACTGCTTGGGCAAAACTTTAGCGAAATTAATTAAGGGGGAAAAGAGAGAAGAATCAAAATAAAAATGAAGCAGGAGTTACTATAACTGACAGTGTAGAAATTCCAAGGATTATGAGACTACTATGAAAAATTATATGAAAAATTTGACACAAATTGTATAACCTAGAGAAAAACAGATAAGTTCCTAGGAACGTACAACCACAAAGATTGAATCAAGAAAAAATTGAGATATGGACACTCTATTAGGGAGTACAGAAATTAAATCTGTAATCATAATTCTCCTAACAAAGTTAAAAAGAAAAGCCTATTACTAGTTGGCTTCACTGGTGAGGTCTACCAAATATTTAAGTAGGAAGTAATATCAATTCTTTTCAAACTCTTCCAAAAAAGTTAAAGCAAGGAATATACTGATATCAAAGTCAGCCTAAAACATTAAAGAAAATAAAAGTATTAATATCCCTGTTTTATATAGATACAAAAATTTTCAATAAAATACTAAGCAACTGAATTCAACAGAACATTAAAAGGATCATACATCATGATCAAGTGTTATTATCCCTGGACACAAGGATGAAGCAATATAATGCAAATCAACAATGTGATCTACCACATTAAGAGAATAAAGGATAGAAATTCTATGATCATCTCAAATAATAAAGAAAAGTATTTCACAAAATTCATCATCTTTGAATGATAAAACCTCTCAATAAATTGGTTCAAAAGCAGTGCATCTCAACATAATAAAAGACATATGACAACTCACAGATAACATAACACTCAACTGTGAAAAGCTGAAAGCTTCTCCTCTATATTAGCAATAAGGTAAAGATGCTCATTCTTGCCAATTCTACTGAATATAGTACTCAAACTCTTAGCCAGAGTAATCAGGTAAGAAATGTAAATAAAGATATCCAAATTCGAAAGGAAGATGTAAAATTACTGGTTTGTAGATACAATCTTATATACAGAGAATCTTAAAAATCCAACAAATGAGTTAGAACAAATAAATAAATTCAGTAATTTGAACGATACAAAATAAATGTACAAAACTCTGTTGCATTTTAATGTACAACAATGTCCATCAGAGATTAAAATAATCCAATTTTTAATAGCGTTAAAAGGAATAAATACTGAGGATTAAATATAACCAGGAAGGTGAAAGATCTGTACATTGAAGATTATACGATGATGAAAGAAACTGAAGACCTCAATATATTGAAAAATATATCATATTCATGGAAGAATTAATCTTGTTAAGTTTATACTACCCCAAAACATTTGCAGATTCAACATACTCCTTATCAAAATCCCAGACATTTTTCACAGAAACAGAAAAAAACAAAACCCTAAAATTCATATGGAATCAATAGAGACTCTAAAATCTCAAAATGATTTTGAGAAAGAAAGAAAAAAAGGTAGGCATCACACTTTCTGATTTCAAACTTTATTACAAAGCTGTAGTAATCAACACTGTGTGGCACTGGCATAAAAACAGAATAATAAAAACACAGTTAACCCTGAAACAATGCCGTGCCTAGGTGCTTTTTTCTCTCCACGCAACTGAGAATCAAAATACAATTTGTAGCTGGCTCCCAAATATCAGTTCCTCTGTATCCACAATGGATTGTGTAGTACTAAAGAATTTGCTATTGGAAAAAAAACCACATATAATTGAATTTTCACAGTTCAAATCTTTGTTCAAAGGTCAACTATAGACAGATTTAACTTGTCAAATTTTTTCAATATATCCCACAGGTTATCTTACAAAGAAATAAAACTTAGATACAGTTTAAATCCCTCCTATCACTATCCTTTACTTTTTTCCTCTAATTCAGAGTTAACCCTTACCTGGAAATTGCTATTTGTTTTTTGACTGTGCTGTTTACCCTTACCCTTATTATTCTTTGCCATGTATTACATGATTTTGAAATTTTACATAAATTGTTTTATAATGTAATGCATGAACCATGAACTCACTAATGTTCAAGCTGGTTTTAGAAAAGGCAGAGGAACCAGAGATCAAATTGCCAACATCCGCTGGATCATGGAAAAAGCAAGAGAGTTCCAGAAAACGATCTATTTCTGCTTTATTGACTATGCCAAAGCCTTTGACTATGTGGATCACAATAAACTGTGGAAAATTCTGAAAGAGATGGGAATACCAGACCACCTAACCTGCCTCTTGAGAAATCTGTATGCAGGCCAGGAAGCAACAGTTAGAACTGGACATGGAACAATAGACTGGTTCCAAATAGGAAAAGGAGTACATCAAGGTATATTGTCACCCTGCTTATTTAACTTATATGCAGAGTACATCATGAGAAACGCTGGACTGGAAGAAACACAAGCTGGAATCAAGATTGCTGGGAGAAACATCAATAACCTCAGATATGCAGATGACACCACCCTTATGGCGGAAAGTGAAGAGGAGCTAAAAAGCCTCTTGATGAAAGTGAAAGAGGAGAGAGAGAAAGTTGGCTTAAATCTCAACATTCAGAAAACAAAGATCATGGCATCTGGTCTCATCACTTCATGGGAAATAGATGGGGAAACAGTGGAAACAGTGTCAGACTTTATTTTTTATGGGCTCCAAAATCACTGCAGATGGTGATTGCAGCCATGAAATTAAAAGACGCTTACTCTTTGGAAGAAAAGTTATGACCACCTAGACAGTATATTCAAAAGCAGAGATATTACTTTGCCGACTAAGGTCTGTCTAGTCAAGGCTATGGTTTATCCTGTGGTCATGTATGGATGTGAGAGTTGGACTGTGAAGAAGGCTGAGCGCTGAAGAATTGATGCTTTTGAACTATGGTGTTGGAGAAGACTCTTGAGAGTCCCTTGGACTGCAAGGAGATCCAACCAGTCCATTCTGAAGATCAGCCCTGGGATTTCTTTGGAAGGAATGATGCTGAAGCTGAAACTCCAGTACTTTGGCCACCTGATGCAAAGAGTTGACTCATTGGAAAAGATTCTGATGCTGGGAGGGATTGGGGGCAGGAGGAGAAGGGGATGACCGAGGATGAGATGGCTGGATGGCATCACGGACCCGATGGATGTGAGTCTGAGTGAACTCCAGGAGACGGTGATGGACAGGGAGGCCTGGCGTGCTGCGATTCATGGGGTAGCAATGAGTCA
The DNA here is from genome assembly GCA_006410935.1 of Redunca redunca. Taxonomy (NCBI): domain Eukaryota; kingdom Metazoa; phylum Chordata; class Mammalia; order Artiodactyla; family Bovidae; genus Redunca; species Redunca redunca. Next base: position 52,343 of record SJYQ01005273.1, read on the forward strand.
GACACGACTGAGCAACTGAACTGAACTGAACTGAATGTAATGCTAGTTTCTCCCCTTTATTGCTTTGAAATTCAAAAAGTATATCTCTTTACATCACTCACTTTATTAATGTATTTCAAAATATTTTAATTAAAAATATAAAATATTATATACAGGATAATACAATTGTGCAAACGTAGTTAAATGTACTTATGCATAGGCAACAATGTGAATAATTATAAATACAAATTTTACCTCATTTAGTTCTCAATATTTTCTTCTTCAAACTGATCATAGTCTTAACAAACATGTTTCTTATTAAATGATATATATTATTTGTATATCATATCCATAATATGAACATACAAATTAAGGGACTTATTCATCTGTTAGTATTATGCAAGTGAGAATGGGGTCTAGAACTTTTATTTTTTGCAAAGGACTTAATTTACAAGCCAAAGTGATTTAAACATATATAAGATCTGTATTGACGTATATTAAATCAAGTGAACTTGGAGCCAAAAAAATAATAATAATAGTAATAGAGCATATTAGTCCACTAAAGAAAAAGAAGATATTTGAATAAGTATAAGAAAGCAATGGGCTACAACAAAATGTAGCTTATATTTAAGAAAAATGACATTAAAAAAAAACCTGAACTTTATAAATAAGGCAGAAAAATTCTTTAAAATTGTCAAGCCATGCACAGAGATTGGAATAAGAAAGTAAATGTATTTAATTATCATAGTAATTGCGGAAATAATGAAGTGAGTTCTATGACAAAAACTCAGAAAGCTATTATTAGCACAGTAAAATCTATCATAATAACCAGAGGAGAGCCTCCAAGTGCTCAAAGAGTTTAAAAAGCAGCTGTTCGACCAGATGGCACAGCAGTGCCCTGGAATCCAGAATATTTCTGTTTGTTTGTTTGGAACTTCAGTGTTGGTCTTCAGAGTTCCCTCTAGCTCCATCTTCCATCAATAGCCTTCTGTTTGAGTACCTCGTTCCTAAGTTTGGGCTTCTGAAAAGTTGCATTCCCTACAGCAAACTTATAACCTCTTATTGCCAGCTCCTGGGCACCGATACATGGGTTATGGAGTGTGATTCCTGTTATCTCGGTTTTCCCTCTCACATCATTTCTACTCCTTGTAGAGTTCAGATATTTAAGTAGTTATACACTGAAATAGCATCTATGCAATCATACCAAATAAAAATATAACTTAAGGCTTTTCATTGTTGAGTCAGGTGTTTTAGACTAATAGTCACACGATGTTAAGCAGAAAATAAACCAGGATTTGGATTTAAAGAGGTGGATTTACATTTGAGTGACTTCACATTTGTATTCAATTAGATATATAAATTTGTAACTTTAGTCAAACTTTGCATTTTAGTTTAGTCATTTATAATAAGTTGGACAAATTTTCTCTGTAAAGGATCAGAGAGTAAATATTTTAGGCTTTTGTGGGCTATTCTTCTGTCATGACTGTTTAACTCAGTCTTTGTAGCTCCAAAGCAGCCATTAAAATATGTAAATGATTGGACATGGCTGTTATCCAATTAAATTTTATTTACACAAACAAGTGGCTGGCCATATTTAGCCCACAGCCCACAGTATGCCAATCGTGACATATGAAGTAAGAATAAAAATACCAGTCTTTTGCAGGGTTGACGTAAATGATTTAATACATGGGAATGTATTCTAACTTAAACGTAAATGTCTATACCTTTGCATGATGTTACTATCCATGATTTTACAAGCTTAGAATTCATTCTATGAGATGCTTTTATAATATGCTGAAACTCCATAATATGACTCCTAAGAATCCTCTGTCCATGGGGATTTTCCAGGCAAGAATATCGGAGTGGGTGGCCTTGAAGATCCTCCTCCAGGGGATCTTCCTAACCCAGGGATCAAACCCAGATCTTCCATAGTACAGATTCTTACCTTCTGAGCCACCAGGAAGCCCCTTCAACCTGTAGCAAATAACTTTACTCACTTCCTGAACACCTTGATTCTAAAATCTGTGCTATAGTCAGTTCAGTCATTCAGTCATGTCTGACTCTGCAAGCCCCTGGGCTACAGCACACCAGGCCTCCCTGTCCATCACTAACTCTCAGAGTTTACTCAGATTCATGTCCATTGAGTCCATGATTCCATCCAATCGTCTCATCCTCTGTCATCCCCTTCTCCTGCCTTCAGTCTTCTGAGCATCAGGGTCTTTTCAAAGGAGTCAGTTCTTTTCCATCAGGTGGTCAAAGAATTGATGTTTCAGCTTCAGCCTCAGTCCTTCCAATGAATATTCAGGACTGATTTCCTTTAGGATGGACTGGTTTGATCTCCTTGCTGTCCAAGGGGCTCTCAAGAGTGTTCTCCAACACTTCAGTTCAAAAACATCATTTCTTTGGCACTCAGCTTTCTTTATAGTGCAACTCTCACATCCATACATGACTATCGGAAAAACCATAGTTTTGACTAGATGGATCTTTGTTGGCAAAGTAATGTCTCTGCTTTTTAATATGCTGTCTAGGTTGGTTGTAACTTTTCTTCAAAGGAACAAGTGTCTTTTAATTTCATGGCTGCAATTACCATCTGCTGTGATTTTGGAGCCCCCCCAAAAATAAAATCTGTCACTGTTTCCATTGTTTCCCCATCTATTTGCATTGAAGTGATGAGACCAGATGCCATGATCTTAGTTTTCTGAATGTTGAGTTTTAAGCTAACTTTTTCACTCTCCTCTTTCAGTTTCATCAAGAGGCTCTTTATTTCTTCTTCACTTTCTGCATAAGTGTGGTGTCATCTGCATATCTGAGGTTATTGATATTTCTCCCAGCAATCTTGATTCCAGCTTGTGCTTCATCCAGTCCAGTTCTGATGATGTAGTCTGCATACAAGTTAAATAAGCAAGGTGACAATATACAGCCTTGATGTACTCAAATACTGAAATAAAAATCCTAAATTATTAAATATTATCTTAAATGTAAAGTTTTGATGTTTTATCTATGCAGAGTATATGTCTTAAACCTTTGACTGTATTTTATTCAGTCGATGAATGAAAATGGAGGATTAAATTATAAAGGAGAGTAAGATTGATGGCATAAAATTAAGGATATATAGTATGACCTACTTTGTCCTGAACTACCTTAAAGAGATAGAACATTCTGAAATGGATTTCCATTGGGGTAGTAAGAGAGGATGCTATCCATTTAAATGAATTTTAATTCATTCTAAATTATAATTGAAACACAGAGCCCATGAGGTGACCACATTAAAGAGTTGTTGTTGAGCAAGATAGAGCTTGATGGCAATTTTGCTGTATGCTTGGGAATGCTGAACAGAGATAATGGGGCTTCTGCTAGGAAATCTGGGAAAGCACATTTTATGGACATCTCTGAGGAGCAGTTACACTAACTGAATTCAATTAAAAATTGGCTTGAAACCAGGCGGATATGAACTTAGCTAAGAGAATCAAGCTATGAGATTAAAAAAAAAATTTTTTTAATCCAAGGCTTGTAGGCAACAGGGAGAGCATTGCACTTATTCATGTGGATGTTATCTAGAATGAGATTGTGTTGAATCTTTTTAATAAGCAAAGACCTTTACAAATTATATCCAGGTTACTACTTCAAAAGCTAAACTAATGAACCTAGCCAAAGGATTTAGTTCGAATATCACTAAAGTTAGTTAGTTAGCCAAAGGAGTACGAACCTAGCCAAGGATTTAGTTAGAATATCACTAAAGTTATTTTCCTTTCTGATGACTATTTGGCAGATGCTAGACTTTGCCTGAATTTTCTTCTATGAAAACCTTTAAGACGACCTATACTTTCTTAAGTTAACCATTTTGATATAATTTATTATCATGATTGATATATTTTTTCTATTTTATTGCTCCCTCTATTAGCCTTGATAAAATATGTATGCGTAAGAAACAGTAATTCATGAAGACTATATCAAGAATATTATCATTCTATTATAAATATTTGAATAGATAATAAGAATCACAGGTTATCTTTTTTTCTTAACATGAAACTTACTACTAAATAATGGTTTGGACATTAAGAACTATGAAATGGAAACTGTGAGTTAGTGAGTGAAAATCACTCAGTCGTGTCCAACTCTTTGCGACCCCATGGAATTAGTCCATGGACTACTCCAGGCCTGAATACTGGAGTGGGTAGCCTTTCCTTTCTCCAGGGGATCTTCCCAACCCAAGGATCAAACCCAGGTCTCCCACATTGCAGGCAGATTCTTTACCAGCTGAGATACAAGGGAAGCCCAAGAATACTGGAGTGGGTAGTCTATCCCTTCTCCAGGGGATCTTCCTGACCCAGGAATCAAACCGGGGTCTCCTGCATTGCAGGAGAATTCTTTATCAACTGATCTATCATAATTATGTCATATTGTCTACTAAATACATGCTAATGTATGAGTTTGAGATTTTGAACCCAGTAGAATGACTTATTTATAGGTTGGACAATAATAAACTGATTTAATATTATGTACAAAGGTACTATTTAAATAATATAAATCATGAACAATTATTGTTTCAATTAATTGCTGTACATATTAAATGTATAGTATGTAAGAAAAATGATACTGAGTTATCCCTAAGAGCAATATCAATAAAATATATTGGTCACTACTATGCCCTATGCTAGTATTACTTACTGTCCTGAGTGTTTTAGTTGCATTTTTTTCACTCTTTCCTCACAAAAACACTTCTGAAGTAGATACTATTATTACCTCTGTTCTATATTTGAGGTAACTGAGTACTTTTGATACACTGAGGATAGTAATCAATACTTAATACACTTTACCATTAATTCTACAACAAATGCATTAAGGTGACCATTACTCTCTTCATTTTACTGATGGAGAAACTGGGATTCAGGAGATGTTAAGAAACTCAAATAAGAGTTAGAACTACAAATTAGACCCAGTATCCTTTTCTTTAGAATTCAACCTCAGCCAATACAATATGCAAAATATAATAAGCAATACCAATTCTAATATTCATATTGAATTAACTATATAAGATCTAAATAGTCTTTATAGCTGATACCACAGCATTGCTAAGGGAGGAAATATTTTTATTAATATTTGGAAAAATACATTGGTGAGCTACTTAGAGGTAAAACTTGAAAATAGGGGTCAGCTCAGTTCAGTTCAGTTCGGTCACTCAGTCGTGTCTGACTTATTGTGACCCCATGAACTGCAGCACACCAGGCCTCCCTGTCCATCACCAACTCTTGGAGTTCACTCAAACTCACGTCCATCGAGTTGGTGATGCCATCCAGCCATCCTCTGTCGTCCCCTTCTCCTCCTGCCCCCAATCCCTCCCAGCATCAGGGTCTTTTCCAATGAGTCAGCTCTTCGCATGAGGTGGCCCAAGTACTGGAGTTCCAGCTTTAGAATCATTCCTTCAAAAGAACAGCCAGGACTGATCTCCTTTAGAATGGACTGGTTGTATCTCCTTGCAGTCTGTAGGACTCTCAAGAGTCTTCTCTACAGAGACATAATTGAAAACAATATTTTTGGTCATTGTTTCTGGAAAAGAGGGAAAAAGTATAAAAGATGAGGAGAGAAAGATGGCTATATAATTAAAATAAATTTTAGGAGTATGAATGTACAATGTGCTGTGCTTAGTTGCTCAGTCAGTTCAGTTCAGTCGCTCAGTCATGTCTGACTCTTTGCGACCCCATGAATCACAGCACACCAGGCCTCCCTGTCCATCACCAACTCCTGGAGTTCACCTAAACTCACCTCCATTGAGTCGGTGATGCCACCCAGCCATCTCATCCTCTGTCGTCCCCTTCTCCTCCTGCCCCCAATCCCTCCCATCATCAGGGTCTTCTCCAAAAATCAACTCTTTGCATGAGGTGGCCAAAGTAATGAAGTTTCAGCTCATCAGTACTTCCAATCAACACCCAGGACTGATCTCTTTTAGGGTGAACTGGTTGGATCTCCTTGCAGTCCAAGGGACTCTCAAGAGTCTTCTCCAACACCACAGTTCAAAAGCATCAATTCATTGGCGCTCAGCCTTCTTCACAGTCCAACTCTCACATCCATACATGAGCACTGGAAAAACCATAGCCTTGACTAGATGGACCTTTGTTGGCAAAGTAATGTCTCTGCTTTTCAACATAATATCTAGGTTAGTCATAACTTTCCTTCCAAGGAGTAAGCGTCTTTTAATTTCGTGCCTGCAATCAACATCTGCAGTGATTTTGGAGCCCCCAAAAATAAAGTCTGACACTGTTTCCATTGTTTCCCCATCTATTTCCCATGAAGTGATGGGATCAGATGCCAAGATCTTAGCTTCCTGAATGTTGAGCTTTAAGCCCACCTTTTCACTCTACTCTTTCACTTTCAACAAGAGGCTTTTTAGTTCCTTTTCACTTTCTGCCATAAGGGTGGTGTCATCTGCATATCTGAGGTTATTGATATTTCTCCCAACAATCTTGTGCTTCTTCCAGTCCAGCGTTTCTCCTGATGTACTCTGCATGTGAGTTAAATAAGCAGGGTGACAATATATAGCCTTGATGTACTCCTTTTTCTATTTGGAACCAGTCTGTTGTTCCATGTCCAATTTTAAGTGTTGCTTCTTGACCTGCATACAGACTTCTCAGGAGGCAGGGAAGGTGGTCTGGTATTCCCATCTCTTTCAGAATTTTCCACAGTTTATTGTGATCCACAGAGTCAAAGGCTTTGGCATAGTCAATAAAGCAGAAAAAGATGTTTTTCTGGAACTCTTGCTTTCTCCATGATCCAGCGGATGTTGGCAATTTGATCTCTGGTTCCTCTGTCTTTTCTAAAACCAGCTTGAATATCTGGAAGTTCATGGTTCATGTACTGCTGAAGCCTGGCTTGGAGAATTTTGAGCATTACTTTACTAGCATGTGAGATGAGTGCAATTGTACGGTAGTTTGAGCATTCTTTGGCATTGCCTTTCTTTGGGATTGGAATGAAAACTGACCTTTTCCAGTCCTGTGGCCACTGCTGAGTTTTCCAAATGTGCTGGCATATTGAGTGCAGCACTTTCACAGCATCATCTTTCAGGGTTTGAAATAGCTCAACTGGAATTCCATCACCTCCACTAGCTTTGTTCATAGTGATGCTTTCTAAGGCCCACTTGACTTCACATTCCAGGATGTCTGGCTTGAGATGAGTGATCACACCATCGTGATTATCTGGGTTGTGAAGCTCTTTTTAGTACAGTTCTTCTGTGTATTCTTGCCACCTCTTCTTAATATCTTCTGCTTCTGTTAGGCTCATCCCATTTCTGTCCTTTATCGAGCCCATCTTTGCATGAAATGTTCCCTTGGTATCTCTAATTTTCTTGAAGAGATCTCTAGTCTTTCCCATTCTGTTGTTTTCCTCTATTTCTTTGCGTTGATCGCTGATGAAGGCTTTCTTATCTCTTCTTGCTTTTCTTTGGAACTCTGCATTCAGATGTTTGTATCTTTCCTTTTCTTCTTTGCTTTTCACTTCTCTTCTTTTCACAGCTATTTGTAAGGCCTCCTCAGACAGCCATTTTGCTTTTTTGCATTTCTTTTCCTGTCTTCTGTACAATGTCACAAAGCTCCATCAATAGTTCATCAGGCACTCTGTCAGATCTAGTCCCTTAAATCTATTTCTCACTTCCACTGTATAATCATAAGGGATTTGATTTAGGTCATACCTAAATCAAATGGTCTAGTGGTTTTCCCCACTTTTTTCAATTTAAGTCTGATAAGAATTTCATGATCTGAGCCACAGTCAGCTCCTGGTCTTGTTTTTTGCTGAGTGTATAGAGCTTCTCCAGTTTTGGCTGCAAAGAATATAATCAATCTGATTTCAGTGTTGACTATCTGGTGATGTCCATGTATAGAGTCTTCTCTTGTGTTGTTGGAAGAGAATGTTTGTTATGACCAGTGCATTCTCTTGGCAAAACACTATTAGCCTTTGCCCTGCTTCATTCTGTACTCCACGGCTCAGTCATGTCCAACTCTTTGCAACCCCATGGACTGTAGCTGGCCAGGCTCCTCTGTCCATGGAGATTCTCCAGGCAAGATGTTGGAGTGGGTTGCTATGCCCTTCTCATGAATGTGTAATGTCAAATTGTTTGTTGGGTGGTTTGTGATATCTAATCACTTCACAGATGTGAAACTGGGTTTTTGAAGTATTCTTTTAAGATATCAGGAGCCGTAGAATACTCCTAATGACATCTGCTCTGGCTCTCTATGTCTATCATCTGCTTATCATCCATCTGTTTGCATGTATGTATGCACGTATCTATCTATCTACCTGCCATCCATCTCTCATCTCTCTCCATCACCTATCTCTCACCTATCATGTTCTCTAGCTGTCATTATAGCAGAGGCTATGGTAACAAAGCTCCAGCTACCTTATTTACCAGATTACTTAAGCTAAATGGCTCTTTCTTATTTCTAGGGGTTTATTCAAATATTTCCTTCTCATACATAGGTTTCAAGTGCTCTTTTATCTGATAACTATATCTCTTAGATAAATTTATAGCTAAACAAGCTGAGAAAAAGTAGAAATAAAATACCTGGGTTAAAAAGAAAGCATAAATTAAAATACTGAAAATAGCAGACAGATGTTTTAGGATTTTAGTAAAAAATGAGGTTTGTTAAACCTAAAATCTGTCTCCAGTCCACATTCTAACAGACACGAAACTACAAAGAAGAACAAAAAGTCTTCTGCTGCAGTATACTAGATCTGATATGCCATTCAGATCTCAATGTTAATTTTCTTTAGGTAACAAGGGAGACAACCTGATTCTAAAATTCCTATTGCATTTCAATGAAACTCTGAAATCTTATGAACTCCACAAGCAATGATGTAAGAATTTAATGTCATGGTTACATGGTGATTATTTATGGAGAACCCACTCCAGTGTTCTTGCCTAGAGATTCCCAGGGATGGGGGAGCCTGCTGGGCTGCCATCTATGGGGTCTCACAGAGTCGGACATGACTGAAGCGACTTAGCAGCAGCAGTAGCAGCAGCAGAAGGGTAAGAAGTATTTGCCTGACAATTTCTAAAACATTCTTTTCAAAAGTGCCCATGAGTGCTTTTCTTCTTTTCACACTAAAATAATTGATACATTTAACAATTTTTATAAAATGAATATATTGGTGTTTATATCAATTAACACTCACCCTAGTAATTGCTTGAAAAGTGTCACTATTTAGTAGCACATAACAGTGGGCACTTAAAACTATCTAACATCTTCTAAAAGTCATACCTAAAAACAGCTAGAGTTTAATATTAAATTTTAATTCATATAGACTAAGTTTTCAATGATTATTAGAATCTAGTTTTTTACTGTACTAACACTATAGAAATTTAATTTCCCAATCACTTGGGTTTTATTATGGAAGCACTCAATTACACTACCAAAGTCACATTCTCTGAAAGTTTTTCAGGTGGTTATGAATAGCTTGACATTAGCTGGAAATGCTCATCTCAGACCAGAACTTTACTTTCAAAGCCTCTTTCAGCAAACTTTTTAATCACATAGATTGAAAAATATAAAAATTCTTAGCTACCATATGTCTTGAATCCATTCTTCTGCAACCCTGAAAATTAAGGTTTTATTAAATAATTAAATAATCAGAAATGAAAAGTAGGTTAAAAGAGTCCAGTATCATTTTCTCACCTGTAGAAGAATTTTAATAGATTTCTTGATATTTTATTTCTCTTATTTTCACAGATATAAAATAAAATTTAAGTTTAAAATGATAACATTGTTCCTGAATTATTATTCACTAGCCTAGTCTGATTATATAAAAATATTTAACATAAATAGGAATATATCTGAACGCTGGTTTTATATGTCACTAAAAATTAAATGGCTTCCCAGGTGACTCAGTGGTAACAAGTCCACCTGCCAATTCATGAGACACAAGAGATGCAGGTTCGATCCCTGGTTGGGAAGATCCCCTGAGGTGGAAATGGCAACCCACTCCAGTATTTCTGCCTGGAGAATTCCATGGACAGAGGAGCCTGGCGGGCTACAGTTTATGGGGTCACAAAGAGTCAGACATGACTGAGCGACTGAGCAAGCACACAATAACTGAATACTATATCCATGTATGAAGACAGATTTATGTTTAGATATTTAGAATTAAGAAAACATAATTCATATCCTATCATATAAGTAATATTTTTGAAAAGAATTTTAAAATGTTTAGAATTTATTGATAATTCAGATGGCAAAGTTTATTACCTGAATGCTACCATCTCTAGAAAAATAATTCAAATATTTTTCTATATATGGATTTTATTTTGTTTTTCAAGGAAAAAATATATATAGCCAAATAATCTTAAATAATTATATTTTAACAGTGTGATGTTAGCTCAGTTTAACTTTTCTCTGTCAAATGCTTGGAATATTTGATAGAACAAGCCCAGCCTATTGTCTAAATAAAATATAACTGGGGCTCATACAATATTCCAATGGGCCCCTCTTCCTGCCTACTTGGTTTCAGCTCTGGTGTTCTGAGTCTAACCTCTCCTTGGCCGTGAGAACATGAAACTCTTGTTCTGACTTATATCACCACTGATTGACTCAGCATGAGTGCATCAATATAGATGACTCAGAGTTATACAATATGCTTGTAAACAGTGCTAATCTTTACCACTTGTTACAATAAGTAAAGTTAGTTAAGTTGTTCAGTTGTGTCAGACTCTTTATGATCCCATGGACTCCAGCAGGCCTGGCTCCTCAGTCCATGGAATTTTCCAGGCAAGGATAATGGAGTAGGTTGCCATTTCCTTCTCCAATTTATTATAATAGTAATTTATTACAATTATATAACCCATAATTATAATAATTATGTATTCTTATAAATGAAGCCCTTCTCCTTTCCTCCACCATATTTAGCACTTCCCATGTCATCACTAATCTACAAGACAATGATGTGAAATAAGTGGTATTGTTTTAATAATTGATTTTTGAAAATACTAAGACTCAGATGTGCAGGGACTTGCCTGTCCCTAAACAGTCACTAGAAAGCCAAGTCAGAATTCAAATATTGGTCTGTCTCAAGACCCATGCTATAGCACTAATGCATTTGGTTATCTTTGCCTTGTAGGTTATGATGATCTTTTGATAATTTCAAATACAGCAAGTATATTTCAGGAAAAAAGACATAATAAATATTCTTCTTAAATGAAAGCATTAAAAATTTATTAGTTTTAAGAATAGCCTTCTTCTACTTCCATGAATTCCATCAACAATTTTAACTAATTTCAAAGTGCACCATCAAAGCTCTCAGTGGTTACAAGATATTTATGCAATTCTCTGTCCAGCCTTGGTTAAAAGGGGTCACCAGATGGCTTCCTGCCATGTGAAGGTTGTCCACTCTCAGGAGCTATAATGCAGGTCCCAGTGCAACAAGATAAGCAGTGCCTATATCCTAGCATCAAGAGAAAATAATACAGTATATTTTTTGTTCAAATAATCTTATATAATGAAAAAAAAAGTCTACTTAGCAGAACTGGATGAATAATCATGTTTCAGGAATTGAGATATAAATGTCAAAACAGAAATGATTTTGGAAGTGGGAAAGAGTAAGAGGCCATGAATAACCATCTTCCCGTCTCAGCTCTGTTATCACCCAGCTGGGTAACATTGGGCAGTTCACTGTTCAAACCTGTGTCTGTTTCCTCATCTGTAAAGTGAGGACTTTGAGCTATGCTGTTATTTCCCAAATTTGTCTGATCAACTCAACAGTGGCCACAGGACTGAAAAGGTTAGTTTTCATTCCAATCCCAAAGAAAGGCAATTCCAAGGAAAGTTAAAACCACTGCACAATTACACACTACACACGTGCTAGCAAAGTAATGCTCAAAATTCTAAGCTAGGCTTCAACAGTATGTGATCTAAGAACTTCCAGATGTGTAAGCTGGATTCAGAAAAGGCAGTGGAACCAGAGATCAAATTGCCAACATCCACTGGATCATCAAAAAGCAAGAGAATTCCAGAAAAACATCTACTTCTGCTTTATTGACTATGCCAAAGCCTTTGACCACAACAAACTGTGTGGAAAATTCTTAAAGAGATGGGAATACCAGACCACCTGACCTGTCTCCTGAGAAATCTGTTTGCAGATCAATAAGCAACAGTTAGAACTGGACATGGAACAACGGACTGGTTCTAAATTGGGAAAGAAGTACATCAAGGCTGTATACTGTCACCCTGCTTTTTCAACTTCTATGTAGAGTACATCATGTGAAATGCTGGGTTGGATGAAGCTCAAGCTTGAATCAAGATTGCCAGGAGAAATATCAATAACCTCAGATATGCAGATGACACCACCCTTATGGCAGAAAGGGAAGAGGAACTAAATAGCCTGTTGATGAAAATGAAAGAGGAGAGTGAAAAGGTGGGCTTAAAACTCAACATTCAAAAAAAAAAAGATCATGGCATCTGGTCCCATTGCTTCATGGCAAATAGATTGGGAAACAATGGAAACAGTGACAGAGTTTATTTTCTTGGGCTTCAAAATGACTGTGGACGGTGACTGCAGCCATGAAATTAAAAGACACTTGCTCCTTGGAAGAAAAGCTATGACCAATTTAGACAGCATATTAAAAAGCAGAGACATTACTTTGCCAACAAAAGTCTATCTAGTCAAAACTATGGTTTTTCCAGTAGTCATGTATGGATATGAGAGGCAGACTATAAAGAAAACAGTGGTGTTGGAGAAGACTCTTGAGTGTCCCTTGAACTGCAAGGAGATCCAACCAGTCCACCCTAAAGGAAATCAGTCATGAATATTCATTGGAAGGACTGATGCTGAAGCTGAAGCTCCATTACATTAGCCACCTGATGAGAAGAACTGACTCACTGCAAAAGATCCTGATAGTGGGAATGATTGAAGACAGGAGGAGAAGGGGACGACAGAGGATGAGATGGTTGGATGGTGTTATTGACTCAATAGACATGAGTTTGAGCAAGCTCTTGGAGTTGGTGATGGACAGGGAGGCCTGGCGTGCTGCAGTCCATGGAGTCATAGAAAGTAAAATATGACTGACTTACTGAGCTGAACTGAACTGTCTGATCATAAGAATCACTTGAGTTTGAGGTCAAAAATTTAACTCCGGATAATCTAGAGAATCAGAGTCCTTGAGGAAGTGTACATTTTAATGAAAACCCTCATTGACACTGATGATGGGGCAAGGTTCAGAAATACAGGAGTAAATTGTTTCTGGTGTTGCTTATACTTATGAAAATCCATAATCTATCTTATAATTCCATAGAGTTTTCTGTAGAAAAATGGAGAGTGGATAAACTGAATGATTTATCACTGCTAATATTTGTGTTTAATCTAGATTTTCTTTCTATTTTATAAATTAATTTCTTGAAGAAAACAAAATTGAGACTCAGTATATACTCTGTTGTTACTGGAGTTTCTGATATATGGACAGCATGAAATTTTGAGTAAAATAAAATGGAATTGAATATGTGGAGCAAGAAATTCTTCCTATGTTTGACATGTTCAGTAATTCACAGGGTAATAGACTCAATGAGGATACTTCATTTTTAGCCTATTAGAAAACTTAATACATTGGTAGGAATCTGCATTTTTATATCCTTTTGGAAGTTTAAGTTGAGTTTTACTAGTTCTAATTCGGAGAAGGCAATGGCACCCCACTCCAGTACTCTTGCCTGGAAAGTCCCATGGACGGAGGAGCCTGGTGGGCTGCAGTCCATGGGGTCGCTGAGGGTTGGACACAACTGAGCGAATTCCCTTTCACTTTTCACTTTCATGCATTGGAGAAGGAAATGACAACCCACTCCAGTGTTCTTGCCTGGAAAATCCCGGGGACAGGGGAACCTGGTGGGCTGCCATTTATGGGGTCGCACAGAGTCGGACACGACTGAAGCGACTTAGCAGCAGTTCTAATTCAGTGTGACTCAAGAGAGGCACAGAGAAAAAGATTAATAAAATCCATGGTGTGTCTTATTCCCTTTCCTAAAAAGAAAATATGAAGATGCATTTAGATAACTCATATCATATTTGTATTTTGTTTGTCTTTTTAAGTTGCTGAGTAATTCCTTTATAGTTAGTGTTCTAAGGATTAACATGTCACCTGGGTGCCCTGCCTGCAATCTGGAAAACAAACTGCTGAGCAGACTCTGGGATGTAAAGGAATTCTTCCAGATGTTGACACTGAAAGCATCAATTAAGAAGGTTAGGTAGGTTTTGAAAAGAGAATTTTGGAAGGAGTTGTTTACCAATTTTTACCTTAGGAGAGCAACTAAGATCATAGAGAGAAAGTGTTGACATGGAAATGGCAGGTTTGCCTGAGACTTAAATTTCGAAAGCAAAATCAAAGAACAGCCTAGGTGAGGAAATGCATTCTCTGTAAGTTGGAACTGTCAAATTCTATACAGTATTAAAATGCAGGTAATGCACAAGAGGTTTCAGTAAACAAATCTTGCTCCAAAAGACACTGAAATTTTTAATAGATCATTTTATCTTCCAGGAAAAATGTTTTTAAAGTATTAAGAAAATTCCAAAAAGGACTTAGTGTACAGCACAAGAAATGATACTCAATGTTTTGTAATAACCTACAAAGGAAAAGAATCTAAAAAGGAATGATATTACACATATATGTATATGCACAAGTGAATCATTACTCTGTATACCTGAAACCAACACAATATTGTAAATTGACAATAATTCAAGAGAAAAGGAAAAATGTATTAAGAAAGTAAATTGGCCCCAGTGGGTAATCTATGTAACTCTGCTTCAGTAAGGCCAAAATTAAAGGAGATAGTCAGTTGCATCACTAGGACAAAGTAACTTAAAATAAAATTTTGTAAGGATGAGAAAAAAGATGACCACATAAAGAAAGATAAAAGAAACGAAATGTTCAAATGTGTAATAATAAAAAATTTGAAGAAGATACTGCCTTCACAGCCCGGAATGCTTAATAATAATAGAGATAGAGGAAAAGCAGCATTATTAAATTTCTTCCTTGATTTTTATCTCCCACTAAAAAGAAAATGATCTTTCACCCTCAAAGTATGGTATGACAATATTTGAGTGAAATGATACTTAAGAAAATATTCAAAGGACCCTTAAATCCTTTATATTGATTGAAATGTCATAGTCTTGAGAAATTGCATCACAGTATAAAGAAAGAATAAGTGTTCATATGAAAGCATTTTCAATGATTTTTGAAGAATCCTGGAAAGTATTCCTCAGTGATCATTGCAAAGAAATAGAGGAAAATAATAGAATGGGAAAGACTGGAGATCTCTTCAAGAAAATTAGAGATACCAAGGGAACATTTCATGCAAAGATGGGCACAATAAAGGACAGAAATGGTCTGGACCTAACAGAAGCAGAAGATATTAAGAAGAGGCAGCAAGAATACACAGAAGAATTGTACAAAAAAGATCTTCATGGCAAATAGATGGGGAAACAATGAAAACAGTGAAAGAGTATTTTCTTGAGCTCCAAGATGACTGCAGATGGTGACTGCAGCCATGAAATTAAACGGCGCTTGCTTCCCCAAAGCAAAGCTATCACCAACCTAGACAGCATATAAAGAAGCAGAGGCATTACTTTGTCAACAAAGGTCCATCTAGTCAAAGCTATGGTTTTTCCAGTAGTCATGTATGGATGTGAGAGTTGGTCTATAAAGAAAGCTGAGCAGGAAAGAATTGATGCTTCTGAACTGTGGTGTTGGAGAAGACTCTTGAGAGTCCCTTGGACTGCAAGGACATCCAACCAGTCCATCCTAAAGGAGATCAGTCCTCAGTGTTCATTGGAAAACCTGATGTTGAAGCTGAAAGTCCAATACTTTGGCCACCTGATGAGAAGAACTGACTCATTGGAAAAGACCCTGATGTTGGGAAAGATTGAGAGCAGGAAGAGAAGGGGACGACAGAGGATGAGATGCTTGGATGGCATCATCGACTGAATAGACATGAGTTTGAACAAGCTCCAGGAGTTGGTAATGGACAGGGAAGCCTGGCTTGGTGCAGTCCACAGGGTTGCAAAGAGTTGGACATGACTGAGAGACTGAACTGTACCTAACAGGAAAGTAAAAATACACAAGAAGAATACGTCTTTAAATGGTACATAGTGACTCTTAAAAGGGAAAAGGAACTAATTCCTAGAAATCATAGTTTAACAAATTCAATATTGATCCCTGGAAAAATTATGGAATAAATTATTGAATAGGTGGTTTGCATAGAAAATAAAATGATGACAAATAGGAACCAACCTGGATATACTAAGAAACAATATTGTTAATCTAATGGTTACTTCTTAGGATGTTACAGGAGGGGAATGTCATTAGAATAATGCCTATGCTTGTGATTACAAGATTTTTGGCATAATCTGGCATATTCTTGGAAAAAGGAGAGATAAGCATGGGTTGTTTGGTTAAAAAGCATTCTATAACAACTAAAAAAATGTCAGTTAGTTGGATGGTGGTGGTGTTTGGTCACTAAACTGTGTCTGACTCTTTTACAATCCCATGGACTGTAGCCCACCAGTATCTTCTGTCTAAGGAACTTCCCAGGCAAGATTTCTGGAGTGGGTTGCCATTTCCTTCTCCAGGGGATCTTCCCCATCCAGGGATCAAACCCTAGTCTCCTATGTAGACAGGCAGATTCTTTACCACTGAGTCATCAGGGAAACCCTAGTTAGTGGACTAATCCACAAACAATCATCAGGTGATACTCATCAAATCATAAGACAATATCCCTTCTTTCCAGAAATTTACTTTCTAAAGGGGAGAAGCTTCTAGTGGTATCTTATTGGACACTCTATTTGAACTTGATCAATTTAACACAGTCCACGTGAACCGTGAACTTCCTGATGTTCAAGCTGGTTTTAGAAAAGGCAGAGGAACCAGAGATCAAATGGCCAACATCCGCTGGATCATGGAAAAAGCAAGAGAGTTCCAGAAAAACATCTATTTCTGCTTTATTGACTATGCCAAAGCCTTTGACTGTGTGGATCACAATAAACTGTGGAAAATTCTGAAAGAGATGGGAATACCAGACCACCTAACCTGCCCCTTGAGAAATCTGTATGCAGGCCAAGAAGCAACAGTTAGAACTGGACATGGAACAACAGACTGGTTCCAAATAGGAAAAGGAATATGTCAAGGCTGTATATTGTCACCCTGCTTATTTAACTTCTATTCAGAGTACACCATGAGAAATGCTGGACTGGATGAAATACAAGCTGGAATCAAGATTGCCAGGAGAAATATCAATAACCTCAGATATGCAGATGACACCACCCTTATGGCAGAAAGTGAAGAGGAACTAAAAAGCCTCTTGATGAAAGTAAAAGAGGAAAGTGAAAAAGTTGGCTTAAAGCTCAACATTCAGAAAATGAAGGTCATGGCATCCGGTCCCATCACTTCATGGGAAATAGATGGGGAAACAGTGGAAACAGTGTCAGACTTTATTTTTTCTGGGCTCCAAAATCATTGCAGATGATGATTGCAGCCATGAAATTAAAAGATGCTTACTCCTTGGAAGAAAAGTTATGACCAACCTACACAGCATATTCAAAAGTAGAGACATTACTCTGCTGACTAAGGTCCATCTAGTCAAGGCTATGGTTTTTCCAGTAATCATGTATGGATGTGAGAGTTGGACTGTGAAGAAGGCTGAGCGCTGAAGAATTGATGCTTTTGAACTGTGATGTTGGAGAAGACTCTTGAGAGTCAGTTGGACTGCAAGGAGATCCAACCAGTCCATTCTGAAGGAGATCAACCCTGGGATTTGTTTGGAAGGAATGATGCTAAGGCTGAAACTCCAGTACTTTGGCTACCTGATGCGAAGAGTTGACTCATTGGAAAAGACTTTGATGCTGGGAGGGATTGAGGGCAGGAGGAGAAGGGGACGACAGAGGATGAGATGGCTGGATGGCATCACTGACTCGATGGATGTGAGTCTGAGTGAACTCCAGAAGCTGGTGATGGACAGGGAGGCCTGGCGTGCTGCAATTCATGAGGCCGCAAAGAGTTGGACACGACTGAGCAACTGAACTGAACTAACTGCTGACTTGATAAGCACATCAGACGTACAGATGTCATTGAGTGTGGAAGAGTGTTGAATGATATTATCCACCAACAAGATGTCAATAAACAGAGTAGGCATCGCGTATCACATATTCTTTAACAGTCCTTCCCCTGAGAGGTGATTATGCCAAGACATTCCTCTTAACCATCCCCCGTACCAGTTCCACAGGCACCTTGAATCCGGCCAGGCTTAGTGACTGTTTTGACTAGTAGAATAACGTTGGATATGATGTTTTCGGATATAGGCCTTGAGATACCGGCAGTTTTCTTTTCCTGTCTCAGGGAAGACAGCTGTAATGCTGCCTGGAAGACCAAGCAGCCTTGAGGGTGCCAATGCNAAACTGAATAAACAGCCTTATTATACATGGGAAAGTTAAAGTATGGAGCAATTTTTAAAATCAGGGCATCCAAGAAATGTGGCAAACTGAAATAAAGTCAACTGAAAGCAGCCATATAGATGGAGAGTCTGGAGACAAGGCACATGAGAAGTGACTGCAAGAAATAAAGTCCAGGGAAGAGAGAACTCTAGCTGAGCTGTGACACATATATGTGCTCCACAGCTATTAAAACAGAAAGTACTCCAGTGGGCACAGCTAATATCAACCTATGGGGTTTATCATGTTGCAAATTCCAACCAACTCATTCACTTAATAAAGTAAGCCCCCTACATATGAACAATTTTCATTCTGAGAGCATGTTTGTAATTCCAATCTATTTATAAGTTCAACAAAGTTAGCCTAGGTACCCAACTAACACAATTGGCTATATAGCACTGTACTATAGTAGGTTTACAATACTTTTCCCACAAATAACACATAAAAGCAAGTACAAAAAAATAAAGAAAATGTTTTTAATTTAACAGTACAGTACCTTGAAAAGTACAGTAGTACAGTATAACAGCTGGCATACAGGGACTGGCATCCAGTGAACAGGCAAGAAGAGAGACTGACTGGAGGAGGGAGAAAAGGAAGGTATTGGAGCTGAAATATCCTCAGCACTAGAAGACGGAGGGCAAACTGCAAATTCACTCACGCCTGAGGTTGATGGCACAGGTTCTGGTTCCTTGCTGGATTCAATTCTATCGACTCTCTTGGGGAAAAAAAAAAGAGAGAGAGAGAGAGAATGATCCAGTAATGCTTGGGTTGTAGCTCCTTTTCTCTTATCATAGGCAGGCCTGGATTGCATTCTGAATGGCTGATGCAACCTTTCTGTACTGTTCTGTGTTCTGACCCTGTGCCTCAAAAACTAACAATACCCCATCAAATAAAGAAAATTCCCTTGCCACTTCCTGCATGCTGAATCTCTTCAGTCACCTTCTTCCTCCTGTCCCTCTTCATCCTTTCCCTGGGCCTCCAATTTCATGGGGTCTTCATCAGTAAGCTCCTTGTGTGCACAGCAAGGAGTTCAACGAAGTCGTCCTCTTGCAGCTCTTGCTGAGGCTGACTCTTAACTTCTCACTGGGGCTCACTGAGTTGCTGAAGACCTCTTTGGACTCTTCACCCACTTTCTCAAATCCAAGAAAATCATGAATAACCTGCAGGCAGAGTTTCTTCCAAACCCCATTCATGGTGATAGCCATATCCTCACACCAAGCAATTTTTTATGACCTTTATAGTTTTTCCAAAATTATCACAATGCTGTTCTTGATTTGTCACTCACCTTTACTACCTGACAAAGAGTGTGATGCGAATAGTATTTCTTAAAATTCGCTGTAACTCCCTGGTCCATAGGTTGGATGAGTAACGTAGTATTCGGTGGCAGATGTACTACTCTGATACTGGGATGAAAATTGTCCATGAATGGAGGGTGGCCTGTAGCACTGTTAAGCAACAAACTAATGTTGAAAGGGATGTCATTCTTCAGGAAATATTTCTCTACCTCCAGGATAAAGTGCTGGAAAAACAAGCCCTGGAAAATGGCCTGTGTAAACCTGACTTTGGGGTTACACTTACACACAACAGGAAGAGAGCCCTTGGCTATGTTTTAAGGGCTTTTGGGTTCTCTGCATGATAAACTAAGAGACGCTTCGGCTTCATATCACGGAAGCATTGCCACCAAGGGACGGAGGTAGCTTATCCTTTGCTGCTTCTAGCCTGGCATCAACTTTTCTTCCTTCTTGATATAACTTTGGTCTGGCATTCTCTTTCAGTACAGTCCTGCCTCATCCACATTAAACGCTTGCTCATGTATATATGTGCCTTCATTAATAATTTCAGGAAGCATTTCAGGAAATTTCTCTGCAGCTCCCGAATCTGCATTCACCACCTTGCCACTCATTAAACTAAGAGATTTCAGCTTCATATCACTGTAAGCATAGCCACCAAATAACAGATTTAGCCTACTCTTTGCTGCTTTATAGCCTGGCATTAACCTCTCCTCTTCCCATTTGGTCCTATCTCATCTATACTAAAAACCTGCTCAGGTAAATATCCACCTTCATCAATAATTTCTTGAAGCAGTTCAGGAAATTCTCAGGCAGCTGCCAAATCCGCACTCGATTCCTCTCCCCTGACTTTTACATTGTGAAGGTTGGCTAGGCTTGAACAGATGAAACCAGCCACAGCTGGCATTAAAAGATGAGCTCTCTGATTCTTTGCTGTGTTTCTTCTTCGTATTTTTGTAAAGGTTTTCGGCTTTTCTTGAATCGTCATTCAGCTGAGTGAGACTCAGTGCTGACGCTGATCCTGCACCCACACACAGAGAAGCTTCTCCATCGCCTCCATCACTTTTCCACACTTTTTCAATATTATTGCTGACATCATTAGCGCAACAAGCTTCATATGTTCCACAATCTTGTCCTTGTTTTTTAGAATCACTGAACAATTCATGTTATAAGGAGGAGTGACAGCTACCATCTTTTTTGCCTCATGCCACTCTATTATTTTCACTTTTTTTTTCCCTTGTTATCACTTGGCAGTTCTTAGCAGTACCAAGTACATCACCACTGCTTTTACACCTGCTTCCAGACATCCTGGGCATGAATTAAAGGTGCTGTACTACTGTACTTTATGTAGTATTATACAGTAAAACACACAAAATCACATGTGTATTGTCAATACATGACAATATACACCAGCCATGTGGATTCACTTACGTGATCTGACATGAGAAGGCATGCTCTTATCTTTGAAAGTTTGAAGGATCATATGTAGGGAATTCACTGTATCTAGCAATCACTTACTATGTGCCTTGTGCTGTGTTAGGGAAGAGTATACAATCATGGAGCTTGTAGGCTACTAAAATATCAAAGAACAATTAAATAATTAAAAATTGTTTTTATTCAGTCACCCAGTGATGTCTGACTCTTTGTGACCCCATGGACTGCAACACGCCAGGCCACCCTGTCCCTGGCCATCTCCCAGTATTTGCCCAAGTTCATATTCATTGCATTGGTGATACCATCCAGCCATCTCATCCTCTGACACCCTCTTCTCCTTCCCCTCAGTCTTTCCCAGCATCAGGAACTTTTCCAATGAGTCATCTGTTTGCATCAGATGACAAAAATACTGAAGCTTCAGCTTCAACATCAGTCCTTCCAGTGAATATTCAGGGTTGATCTCCCTTAAGATTGACTGGTTTGATCTCCTTGATGTCCAAAGGACTTTCAGGAGTCTTCTCCAGCACCACAGTTCGAAGGCATCAATTCTTTGGCATCCTGCCTAAATTAGCAAATACTAAGAAACAGACAAATAAGTATCTTGGAAAGAATATAAAGTAAGAAACCGTAGATTGGGTGGTTAAGAAAAAAAGCTTCTCTAAAGAGATGATTTTCAGATGAAACCTGAAGGATGAGAATAGGACAGGCCAATAAAATTTTGTCACACATCAAGGGAAGGGAAGTCCATTCTTTATGTGGGGAGGCTATAAGGAATGGAAAAGCTTGGTGTCTTTGAGACACTGAAAGATTTAGTAGTGTGGGCAGCATAAGTAAGCAGGATGAAAGGGAAACAGGAGTCACATGATATGAGGCCTGTAGGCTGTGATTAAGGGTTTGGACTTATTTAATATATTTACCATGGAAAACAACTAGGGTTTAAACAAAAAGACTATTTTAAATTATGTTTTAAAAGAACACATTTTGCCTTGAGCATAATTAATTGAAAGTGGATTATGAAGAATATTTGATACCAGGCAGATGCTTACTACAGTCAATTGAGTAAAAATGACGTGCTTTGGAAAATAAAAATATAAGTGAAAGCAGAATTAGTTAGATTTGAGATACATGCCTTTGAAATGTTTTATGGGTTGAATATAGGCTTCCCAGATGGCCCAAGGTAAAGAATCTGCCTGCCAATGGAGGAGACACAGCTTCAATCCTGTATCGGGAAAATTCCCTGGAGTGGAATGGCAACTGACTCCAGTATTCTCACCTGGGAAATTCCATGGACTGTAGCCTGTCAGGCTCCTCTGTCCATGGGGTTACACAGAGTCTGACACAACTGAGTGACTGAGCATGCACGCATGCATGGGTTAATTTCCCCTTAAAATTCACATGCTCTGTAAGATGAGGGAGCTCCCATCCAACCACATCTCTTTATCAATGAAGAATGCAGAAAGTTATCAGAGTTGATGTATTGAACTGAAGTTTTATGTTTTAGCGATCAAGTAAAAATTATAAAATATTCATCAGTTTAGTTCAGTTCAGTCACTTAGTCATGTCCAACTCTTTGTGGGCCCATGAACCACAGCACGCCAGGCCTCCCTGTCCATCACCAACTCAAGGAGTCCACCCAAACCCAAGTCCACTGAGTCGGTGATGCCAGCCAACCATCTCATCCTCTGTTATCCCCGTCTCCTCCTGCCCTCAATCTTTCCCAGCATTAGGGTCTTTTCAAATGAGTCAGCTCTTCGCATCAGGTGGCCAAAGGATTGGAGTTTCAGCTTCAACATCAGTCCTTCCAACGAACACCCAGGACTGATTTCCTTTTGGATGGACTGGTTGGATCTCCTTGCAGTCCAAGGGACTTTCAAGAGTCTTTTCCAACCCCACAGTTCAAAAGAGTCAATTCTTCAGTGCTCAGCTTTCTTTATAGTCCAACTCTCACATCCATACATGACCACAGGAAAAACCATAGCCTTGACTAGACGGACCTTTATTGACAAGGCAAACTATTCTTATGGGGGTGTAATGGGCAAGTCAGCTTACAAGTTTTAAGTTATGATAGAGTAACAGCCCATGGGGTGAGGCCATGTGAACCTAGTGAATATACAGGGACATTAGGGTGCCCAAGGGTGTGGATTTCTTCACCTATGTTCTGCTGCATGGATGCTGGCTCAGGAAGGCAGTTTTATAGTACATTCAGCCAGGAAAATATAAGCAAGAGCTGAAGGTTTTAAATAAATTACTATAGTAATGGGTATGAAATCTATAGGGTTATGCATCAGTTATCTATTGTTATATAACAATAAGCTATGTTATTGTTACATAACATAGCTATGTTACATAACATAAGCTATCCCCACACTTTGCAAATGGAGACAGCAAATATTTGGTGTCTTTTTTTAAAATAAATTAATTTACATATTTTAATTGAAGGCTAATTTCTTTACAATATTGTAGTGGTTTTTGCCATACATTGACATGAATCAGCCATGGGTGCACATGTGTTCCCCATCCCGAACCCCTCTCCCACCTCCTTCCGCATCCCATACCTCAGGGTCATCCCAGTGTACCAGCCCTGAGCACCATGTCTCATGCATCGAACCTGGACTGGCGATTCATTTCACATATGATAATATACACGTATCAACGCTACCCTCTCAAATCATCCCACCCTCGCCTTCTCCCACAAAGTTAAAAAGACTGTTCTTTACATCTGTGTCTCTTTTGCTGTCTCACATATAGGGTCATCATTACCATCTCTCTAAATTCCATATATATGCGTTAGTAAACTGTATTGGTGTTTTTCTTTCTGACTTATTTCACTCTGTATAATAGGCTCCAGTTTCATCCACCTCATTAGAACTGATTCAAATACATTCTTTTTAATAGCTGAGTAATAATGCATTGTGTATATGTACCACAGCTTTCTTATTAATTCATCTGCCGATGGGCATCTAAGTTGCTTCCGTGTCCTGGCTATTATAAACAGTGCTGCAGTGAACATTGGGGTACCATGAGGTACCATTTCACACCAATCAAAATGGCTGCTATCAAAAAGTTTACAAACAACAAATGCTGGAGAGGGTACGTAGTGCATACAGCCACTACGAAGAACAGTGTGGAGATTCCTTCAAAAATCGGAAATAGAACTGCCATACAACCCAGCAATCCCACTGCTAGGTATAAACACCGAGGAAACCAGAATTGAAAGAGGCATGTGTACCCCAATGTTCATCACAGCACTGTTTACAATAGCCAGGACATGGAAGCAATCTAGATGCCCATCAGCAAACAAATGGATAAGAAAGCTGTGGTACATATAGAAAACTATAAAACACTGATGAAAGAAATCAAAGATGACACAAATAGATGGAGAAATATACCATGTTCATGGATTGGAAGAATCAGTATAGTGAAAATCAGTGTTCTACTCAAAGCACTCTATAAATTCAGTGTAATCCCTATCAAGCTACCAACAGTATTTTTCAGAGAACTAGAACAAATAATTTCACAGTTTGTATGGAAATACAAAAAATCTCAAATAGCCAAAGCAATCTTGAGAAAGAAGAATGGAACTTGAGGAATCAACCTGCTGGACTTCAGACTATTCTACAAAGCTACAGTCATCAAGACAGTATGGTACTGGCACAAAGAAAGAAAAATAGATCAATGGAACAAAATAGAAAGCCCAGAGATAAATCCACACACCTATGGACACCTTATCTTTGACAAAGGTGGCAAGAATATACAATGGAGAAAAGACAATCTCTTTAACAAGTGCTGGGAAAACTGGTCAACCACTTGTAAAAGAATGAAACCAGAACACTTTCTAACACCATACACAAAAATAAACTCAAAATGGATTAAACATCTAAATGGAACACTATAAAACTCCTAGAGGAAAACAAGGGCAAAACACTCTCTGACATAAATCACAGCAGGATTCTCTATGACTCACCTCCCAGAGTAATGGAAATAAAAGCAAAAATAAAGAAATTGGACCTAATTAAACTTAAAAGCTTTTGCACAATGAAGGAAACTATAAGCAAGGTGAAAAGACAGGCTTCTGAATGGGAGAAAATAATAGCAAAAGAAGCAACTGACAAAGAATTAATTGCAAAAATATACAAGCAGCTCCTGCAGCTCAACTCCAGAAATATAAATGACCCAATCAAAAAATGGGCCAAAGAACTAAATAGACATTTCTCCAAAGAAGACATACAGATGGCTAACAAACACATGAAAAGATGCTCAACATCACTCATTATCAGAGAAATGCAAACCAAAACCACAATGAGGTACCATTTCAAACCAGTCAGAATGGCTGTGATCCAAAAATCTACAAACAATAAATGCTGGAGAGGGCGTGGAGAAAAGGGAACCCTCTTACGCTGTTGGTGGGAATGCAAACTAGTACAGCCACTATGGAGAACAGTGTGGAGATTCCTTCAAAAACTGGAAATAGAACTGCCATAGGACACAGCAATCCAACTGCTGGGCATATACACTGAAGAAACCAGAATTGAAAGAGATACGTGTACCCCAATGTTCATCACAGCACTGTTTATAATAGCCAGGATATGGAAGCAACCTAGATGTCCATGGGTAGATGAATGGATAAGGAAGTTGTAGTACAGATACACAGTGGAGTATTACTCGGCTATAAAAAAGAATACATTTGAGTCAGTTTTAATGAGGCAGATGAAACTGGAGCCTATTATACAGAATGAAGTCAAAAAGAGAAACACCAATACAGTATATTAATGCATATATGTGGAATTTAGAAAGACGGCATTGATGACCCTATATGCAAGACAGCAAAAAAAAAAACAAAAAACACAGATGTAAAGAACACATTTTTGGACTCTGGGAGAAGGTGAGGGTGGGATGATATGAGAGAATAACACTGAAACACGTATATCACCATATGTAAAATAGATGACCAGTGCAAGTTCAAAGCATGAAGCAGGGCACCCAAAGCTGGTGCTCTGGGATAACACAGAGGGATGGGGTAGGGAGGAGGAGGGATGAAGTTCAGGATAGGGGACACATGAACACCCATGGCTGATTCATGATGATGTATGGCAAAAACCATCACAATATTGTAAAGTAATTAGCCTTCAATTAAAATAAATAAATAATTGTAAAAAGGCTTTCTTAAATGAAAAATGCAAAGAAATAGAGGAAAATAATAGTATTGAAAAGACTAGAGATCTTTTCAAGAAAATTGGAAATACTAAGGGAAAATTTCATGCAAGGATGAGCACAATAAAGGATAGAAATGGTATGGTCAAAACAGAAGAGGAAGAGAATACACTAAAGAACTATACAAAAAAGGTCTTAATGACCCAAATAACCATAACGGTATGGCCATTCACCTAGAGTTGGACATCCTGGAGTGAAGTCAAGTGGGCTTAGAAAGCATTACTATGAACAAAGCTAGTGGAGGTGATGGAATTCCAGCTAAGTTATTTCAAATCCTAAATATGATGCTGTTAACATGCCGTACTCAATATATCAGCAAATTTGAAGGACTCACCAGTGGCCAAGGACGGGAAAAGGTCAGTTTTCATTTCAATCCCAAAGAACGGCAATGTCAAAGAATGTTCATACTGCTTTACAATCGCAGTCAGTTCACATGCTAGCAAGATAATGCTCAAAATCCTTCAAGCTAGGCTTTAGATACCAACAATCCTGTGTTCATAGTAATTCTTCCTAAGCCCACTTGAGTTCACACTCTATAATGTCTGGGTTTAGGCGAAAGGCCACATCATTGTGGTTATCTGGGTTACTTAAATAAAAATTACTTTATACATTAATCTGGCAGTTTAGAGGCAAGAGTTACCATGAGTGCTTGTTCAGTCATGTCTGACTCTGTGACCCCATGCATGGACTGTAGCCCACTAGGCTCCTCTGTCCATGGAATCTGATAGGCGAGAATACTGGAGTGGATTGCCATTTCCTTCTCCAGGGGATCTTCCCAACCCAGGGACTGAAACTGTGTCTCTTGTGAAAGGCTGATGATGATTCCTTGAAATGGTGAATTTAAATTGCATTAAAGTATGAAATAGTCCAATCCCAAGAGGGAGACAGGACACAGAGTCTCAACTGCACTCCTTTTTTGGGGTGGGGGCTGGAGTCTGTGTGTCAGCAGTGCCGTCGCCTGGTAGAACTCTGCAGACGGGAGCAGGGTGGTTCTCCCTTGGCTTCTCTTGGGACTGTGCTGTTGTCAGGGGCCAGAGACCAGATTTCTCCACCTACCATTCTTTTTGTGATTCTTGATTCTGACTCCCTGAGCAAATCAGACCAGCCTAGGGTTACTGGAGCCCGCCACTTGCTTGGCATATTTATCATCCACAAATCATCTGCTATAAATATACCTCAGCAGGATGATCATCAGGCCGGCTCTGTAGCCTGAAATTTATGAAGGTTATGGGAGACGGTGTGAAGGGTGAAGTGCTTTATTAAGGGTGGCTTTCTCCCTAACCCAGCCCAGCATTGCTCTGGAATATAAATGACCCTGGGAGTGAGTGCTCCTTTCCCTTCAGGATGAAGGCTTTTTAAATTGTTCCTTTGGGCTGTTATTCTTATGTCACTGTTGTGAGACCCACAAGATTTTGAAAGAAACAACTAAATCACTATTCAGGATAATGTGAGAAACCGCTAGTTGCAAAGTAGAAGTATATTTAAACCTCAGATTGGTTCTTTTTTATGTACAAATCATACGCAACATTCTCCTTTTCTCCACTTATTTTGCATGCCATTAGTCTCTTTATTTTTCGCTTCTGGCAAAATAACAGAATTGCCTGAAATGTCTTGCAAGTATCATAATCACAATCTCTGTGGAAGTTGAAATAAATGAAATGTGTGCTGCTTCTTTGTATTGTTAATTTTTTTTTTATTAAAACAAATGTGTTTGCTGAAAACACAATGTTTTGGATTATGCCCTGGACATAATCTTATTTTCCTTTCACAGTCTCTTAAATGAATAAAAAACATTGAAACGAACCCAAAACGACACAAAACCAAAACGCCACCCAGGCAGCTCTCAGCAGTGAATTTTCCTGGAACACGGTTAAAGTCAGCTGGATGGGGAATGATTAACTGTTTCCTTTACCGAGTGTTATTCTGAACATTTGTCCCAAAAGAAAAAGCCTTAAAGAGGGTCACCCTATTAATATGTATTAAGCAGTAAAGGACCAGTTTTAACATTTCAGACAACTCCTGTGAACAGATCGTGGACACCTTTCTGTTTTCGCTACAATTCTCTTTTAAAATGATGTTCCCGGCTATCCAATCGACCCAGGAGTGAGGAACAACATGAAGAAGAAAAAAATGCAGAAGTAAGGAGAGAAAATGATGGAAATGTGTTTTATTCAACTTCACCTGCCGCTCAAGCAACTCACCCAGAGGAAGACTCCACACGTTGTATGAATTACCCCAGTATGGTCTCTTCAATCAACGCACTATTTTATCACCTGTTTTGTAAAGTACCAACCGCGTTTACAAGTAGAGGCATACCCGGTAGGCAAATAACCTTTTGCTGCACTTACTGGAAGCTAGTTCATCAAATACTTGTCAGCCAACTGTCCAGGAGGCAAGAACACCAAGGTGTGGGGAGTGGCAGACATTTACCCCTCTTTTCCTGCTAAATCGAGAATCTGGTCGTTTCTCCTCCTCCAGTCCTTTCCTCCTTGTCACCCCCGTGTCCAAACTGTTACTAGGGAAACTCGAAAAGGAACTGGATGCATTAAGAAAACAAAAGTTTCGACCCCATAGGCACGATCCCATCGCCATGCAGAAAGCAAAGCAGACGCCCAACCTCGGTCGCCGTATCAGCCAGAACGAGTAAGATGTTAATTGCAGACTCGCAGAGGAAAAAAGAAAAAAAAAAACACAACTAGTATTGTTCCTCCCGGGTACGCGCGCCGTTTGCTGGGGGCGAGACCTGCCCCCTCCGCGGTGGGAGATCCATCCCTCCGAGTGCAGGTGCGGAAAGGAAAAGCTGCGACAGGTCGGCGCTGGGGAAAAAAAAGAGAGAGAGAGAGAAAGGCGACCTAGTGCGGCAGTTTCGCCCCCAGCCCCGGGGGTCGCCTTCCCGCGCTCCGCAGCCCCGGCCTGGCCTCCCTGGGGCGGTCAGTCCCCGCCGGCAGCGGCGCTGGGAACTGCAGGTGCACAGACCTCCCAGACGCAGACAGCCGCGCTCCCGGGATGTGCGGGTTGGAAGCAACGGTGACGTGAGGGGCACCGCGGCCCGGAGGTTGGCGCGCCGCCCTCCGTCCCCCCGCGCGCGACCCTCCCGCCGCCCGCGCCCCGCCAGGCCGAGCTCCGTGCGGGCCCCAAGCCGCCTCCGGGCGCAGCGCGCTACACGCGCGCGCCGCCGAGCACACACGGGGGCCCGGCGCGCGGCCCGGGGGGCGGCGCGCGCTCTTTNTCTTCTCAGTACCTGCGGGCTGGGGGGGCGGGAGGAGCCGGAGGGGCGGGAGGAGAACGGGAAGAGGGGAAGGCAGGAGCCCCAGCCTCCGGAGGCGGCCGCGGGCGCCCGCGGAGTGAACCCGCCGCCCCGGCGCATCGGCCGCGCCGCCGCCTCTGCTCGGCGCGCTTCCTGGCCGATTGCTTTGCTGGGGGGGAGGGGGGCAGGTCTGGAAAAACAGCTCCAGTGGCTATGAAGCCACTTCCTTTTTTTTTTTTTTAATTCCTTAGCGTCTGTCTTCGGGGGGCTCTCCCCGCTCCCGCCGGCGCCTCGGTGGGAGGTCGGATTCACTTGGCTACGGCGTAGGCTCCGGGTTCCTGGGGGGCTTTTATTCCTCCAGCCCTCCCCTCTTTGATTCTCTCTCCCCCCACCCCTGATCCCCGCGTTCTTTTACTTCTCTTATGTGCGCGTTAAAAAAAAAAAAATCCATCCTGATTTTCTAAGCTCAGCCGGGGAAAGATGGGCTCCGGGGCTCGGGACCGAAGGGGCGTCTCTCCGTCGCTGTTGCTGGGACGCGTGCCTGCGCTGCTGCCTTAGGCGCCCCGAGCGTTCCGAGAGGAAGGTAAGGACTGGGGTCCGGGGGTCACCTTCCCTCCGCCAGAGTCGCTGGCCACCAGCTTTTCCCCCGGGGAGGGGGTGTTGCGGAGGAAGGATCGGGAAAGGCAAGGCTGTTGCTGGCGGATGGAGGGGCTGCGAGCAGACCTGACGGTCTCCATTGACTTAAACGCCGCAGTTGAAAAGTTAGGCAAGTCTCATTTTCCAGAGATGTGCTCGGTCAGGAGGGATAGGCTGAGACACCTGGAACATCTGGAGGTTGCGTGTGATCGGGGTCATTTTGTGGGGGGAAATTTTAGGTTAAAAGGAAGTTAAGATAAGGGGAGGCCGTGGGTCTTCTATTGGGGGAGAAAGAAAAAAAAATCAGTGGAGTGATGGCGCCGTCTATGTTCGACTAAACTAAAGTGTCACCCAGAAAATCAGTTTTGAGGGGAGCTAAACTAAACGCCAGTTTGCCTCTCAGCAGGAGACAAATAAATAAATAAATGGCACATCCTTGAATCCTCGGTGGCCGGGCCCCTTACACACCCGCAACCCGGTTCTTTCTTTCTTAAAGAGAAAGATATAATTGTTGGAAGTGGCCCTGCAGTCGGGGACTGGCGAGGGATGGGGGTGGTGGTGGGGGTAACAGAGTTCGGCGATCCATTTGTGATTATGTGGAATAAAAGAAGACTCCGTACGCGGAGTATACCAGTGATCGAAATAAAGAGCGTTATATTGAGGGGGCTTTCTTGAGCAGGCTCGAAGAATGAAATCAGAGCCTTTTATCCACTGTTTCTCATCCTTGATGGGCACAGCAATGCAGACATGCACTGTCAAATAGATGGAAGCAAAAGTACCGGGTTTCATTAGGAAAAGAAATACGACCTCTTTTTGAGTTAGTGATTATAAAATGAAGCCCCCTTTCATGGATGGAATTCCTAATTTAGACACCCACTGTCACATTGGCTCTCAACGCCTACACTCTATCCTGAAGAACACTGCGCAGACCTGCATTGCCTGCAAAGTGCTACAGCAGGGGGAAAAAGGGGGGATTATTTCTAGAATTTCCTATAACTTTCCCTATTTTTTAACCTTTACATCCTCTTTGGCTTTATTTTCTCAAGAAGCAAATGCATTATTCATTGAGCTGTATGTTTGAATCAGAGAACACTGTTTTGATAGTCCCAGCAATTCTGATGTTATTTTAAACTGCTGCTATATGGAGATTTAGAATTGGAGTTGTTTTTGCTTATATGAAGACATACAATTGGAATCATGATCTGGGGATTGCAGATCTGTCTTTAGGGACTTCAAAACTGGATTTTGTGTGCATGCATTGGTGTGTGTTATGCAATGGGGAGGAAGAGGGTTTTATCCTTTGGTTCAGAGAGGACCCAGGCAAAGACATGAAAACTCTTAACTATCTATATGTCTGTATGTCTGTCTCTGTTTACAGAACAGTGGAAGAGACTGCAGCCTAAAGACTTTTAAAATTAACTTGGCATCACTTTTCTCAGCTCAAAGGCTAAGCAAAAAGCAGTGTCATTTATTCTAAGAAATAACTTCTTAAAGGTTAAAGCTGAAAAAGATTCAAGTTACTTTTGGATAACAACTTACAGAGGTAAATATAACCAAGAATTACTGTATTATGTAAGGCCAAGTTAAAAAAATAGAGGGGAAAAGAAAAGAGCTTTGGAGCTGTTACTGGTGAGGTAGCAACAATTCAGTAATTGAAATCTACTAGAAGAGACAATGCTAATTCTTATATCTACCACGTGTAAATGTTAAATTACAGTAGGTAACTCTAGGTAAAATCACCCCTAATTAAAAAAAAAAAAAAAGACTGAAACCAGATCAGTTCCTGTGGTTCTGGGATTATTCACTAGTACTGCCTTTGGAAACAGATACTAATACAATGGTCTACTTTACGTATCCCAGGAGGCATGTCACATTGAAATGATTGCCTTAAATCGTGGTTCTCAGCAATGATGTCCGAAAGCAAGTCTTCCTTCTGTATCTGCCCTTTCTCTGATGATAGTTTACAAATTCTGTTAATCTACATGAATGCCTGTAGTTTTGCATAGGAATTTCCCATCAGTTCACATAGTGGCCCCTGCAAAGACAAGTAGGAGCACTTGGGCGATGGTGTTTCAGCTGCAACAAATTATCATCTGTGCTTTTAAAATTGAGGCTATCGTTTGTCATACGTGCTTTTCACATTTAAAAGCAAAGAAATAATATGACGACAGCTGTTCCCAGATTATCAGATTTTGTGTGATGTTGTTTACTGCAGGCAGAGAGCTGAGGGGGGGAAAAGGTTTGTCTAGGTTGCTTAAAAATATCTCAGAAATTAAAATTTAGGTTGTTATATTTAAAAAGCAGAGTTTTCCTCTTCTTTCAATAGAATCATAATGCACTTGAAGGAAATCTTGGTAGATAAGAGCATTCCTATTAGTAATCTATTGAATATTATTTTTCAATTGAATGTAGAGAATTTGGCCATTGCGAAGGACCACGTGAGGGCGCTGTTCACACAGCAACAGATAGTTTTATGGCATTATAAAAAAATTACCTGCCCTTTTTAAAAAACGCTTTTTTACTGAAATCTTGAAAACAGCTGGCTGTAATATTGGAAGGAGTTTCTTTTTATCAATGTGCGTAGACTCCTACTTGCATTTTACTTTCATTGCCATTTTTACAGGCCAAATGACATAGGATGAAGGCTGTTCGTAACCTGCTGATTTATATATTTTCCACCTATCTCCTGGTTATGTTTGGATTTAATGCTGCCCAAGACTTCTGGTGTTCAACTTTGGTGAAGGGAGTCATTTATGGATCGTATTCTGTAAGTGAAATGTTTCCCAAAAACTTTACAAACTGCACTTGGACGCTGGAAAATCCAGATCCAACCAAATATAGCATTTACCTGAAATTTTCCAAAAAGGACCTTAGCTGCTCTAACTTTTCCCTCCTGGCTTATCAGTTTGATCATTTTTCCCATGAAAAAATCAAGGATCTTTTAAGAAAGAATCATTCTATAATGCAACTCTGCGAATCCAAGAATGCTTTCGTTTTTCTACAGTATGACAAAAATTTTATTCAAATACGTCGGGTCTTTCCAACCGATTTCCCAGGATTACAGAAAAAAGGGGAAGAAGATCAGAAATCTTTTTTTGAGTTTTTGGTGTTGAACAAGGTGAGCCCGAGCCAGTTTGGTTGCCATGTGTTATGCACTTGGTTGGAGAGCTGCTTAAAGTCAGAAAATGGGAGAACGGAGTCCTGCGGGATCATGTATACAAAGTGCACCTGCCCTCAGCACTTGGGAGAGTGGGGGCTCGACGACCAGGCGCTGGTTTTGTTAAATAACGTGGTGTTGCCCCTGAATGAGCAGACTGAGGGCTGCCTGACCCAAGAGCTGCAAACCACCCAGGTCTGCAATCTTACCAGGGAGGCCAAGCGACCGCCCAAAGAAGGTAAGGTCAGCTGAGAGGGGGTGCCGGGGCGGGGGGCGACAGGGTGGAAACATGCTTTGTCCCACGCCAGCCGGATCCTTGCAATGTCCCTGGGTCACCTCTGGATTGATTTGTGGTCCTCACTGGTCTCTCAAGCTAGTTTTATGTTTCAAGGTTTTAGACGGGTGGCAGGGTGAGGTGGTGCTCAGCAACCTGCCCTTAGATGCCAGTGGGGATGTTTAGGGGAAAATAGGTGCAAAAATGTGGAGTCAGTTTGAGATGGAGGTGGGTGGCTGAGAGGGTGATGCTTTATTGCTTTCTTAGGCTGCAGCCCCTGGGGGAGACGGAGACACAGACCTGGGAGTGGATCTGTAGGCTTCTCGCTGGGGCTTCAGCCCACTGTCTCATCTGTGGCCTCTTTCTGGGTTGGAACTTAGGGTGTAGCTACTGAGAGGTGACACAGATTCAGTGGCGTGTCGGTGTGGACCAAATTACTCGCCGACATGGGATGGCAAGGGTGCCCCTCCCCCCAGAGACCCAGCATTGTGTCAAAGATGCTTTGCACAGTGAGTCCCATACAGGCTCTTGGTCAACAGAAGCCCACTGGAAGTGTAGACTGTGAGGTTACAAATGAACACAGGCAGGTCCTGCAAGACCTGGTACCCTGTTAGCATGACTTTTGGTTCTGTCTTCTTGGTCCCCTCTTGAGCTTGTCAGAGCCGAGCTAGATGGAAAGCTGTGCAGCGGAAATGCAGAAGAAAAGGAGAAAGTACAGGAGTGATTTATAGCTTCACCCAGACTAGTGGAGAAGCTGCCCCAGGATCTGAGATTGTGGATTATGTTTAATAAGGCTAGAAAGCTGGCACATTTTGAGAAAACAGCCTTGCCCTTTGGAAGGTTAGGGGATGCATTCTGTTCATTTGAGGGCATGGCTGGTATCTAGCCTCTCTTGCTCCCCAACCCTGCACCCAGAGTGCATGTTGAATTTTTATGCAGGAAATGTTTTCTGATTGCCACAAAGATCTCTGTCTGTGGAAAGGGACAGCCAAGCTCCAGTCCCTCCTTGCTCTCCTCCCCCAACAGAAGTTGTCTTTGTGGCCATCATAAAATTGACACGTTGTTGGAGAATTTTAAGAGTAGTCCAGGTTTTGTAAGGGGGTTGGGGGCGGTGGGGAAAAGAGAGAAAACGGCTTAACCAGCAAAAAGCCTTGATTTTTCTGCTGAAAGCCTTTTGGGGGATGGGAATTATGGAAGAGGCATGGCCCTCGGGGCAAAGAAGCCTTAGAAAATAAATTCAGACTAATGGCGCTGGGAGAAGGGTGAAAAACCTTTAAGATTTCTACAGGTCAGTGTTTCCCTAACAGCTGTGACTGAAGAAAGCAAAGTGGTTTTAAATTACAGGAGTTCTTTTCTCTAGTAAAAATCCCAGAGAAGCACTTGCAACCGCAGGGATGGTATTTAACACCATTTAAAACCGATTAGTGTCCCTTAGAATAAGAAGCTGTAGTACATGAGGAAAGTGTGATGTTATAAGCTGGCTAATAAGACAATTAACACCAGAGTCTAGGTTTTGCTTGTCTGTTTCATTGCTGTTCTAAGAAAATGGAGAAAATTTGTATCTTCAGTGGTTAAAATTTTATCAAATTGACTGCTTATGACAGTGGAAAAAGAATCTTGGTATATATACAACCCTTTTTGTGTGTGAATGGTAGCAAGTGACAAAAACAAAGTTGTTGTGTGCTCACTGAGTATGATTTTTAGAGATTTTGCTAGTCATGATCATGAGGTGTGGGTTAGGAAAGGGCTGAGATTTATAGAAGTTGGACTAGATGGTCTTTCGTTTCAGTAAATGACTAAGAGTGATTTTAGACATTAGATGTTTGAATCCTGGGGGAGGCTATATGCTTCTTTGGGCTAATTAGCTGGTGAAATGAGAAAGAAATGCCTCCATAGAGAAATCAGTGATTGTTTTAAATTTGTTAACATGTTAATAGAACTGAAGAGGAAAAGTTTATATAATAGGGGAAGAGTATGTGCTATATCAGTAAAATTGCACAGCCTATATTCTCTGTCTTCTAAATTTGTGCTCTTGAATTGCTTAGGTGTTCTGAGTCAGAAAGGTAAGGATAAGTAATTCCTGATGACATAATTGTGGCTGATGCATTTGTAAGTAATTCCTATAAAATATGTATATAGTACTCCTTACTTCATTCAAAGAAGACCTTTCAGGCCATTTTACATTGTAGGAAAGGAATGTGAAAATCTGCAGATGCTTAATTTAGTCAAATTATGCAAAAAGTACATTAAATCTTAGTCAATACAAATGATATGTAAAATCTTATGAAAGAATTGTTTAATACTATTTCAAATAAACTACCACATAATGATATTCACAGGGCTTGAGGGCTATATGTAATAATTACATACAGTGGTGCTACTCGTATCTAATTTAATTACAAATGTCTTCATTTTATTTGGTAGCATGTAATCTCAACTTCTAAAATGGGATTTTAAAAGTCCCACTTGTATATTACTTTATGATTTCTATTTTCTGTGAAAAGTAAACTATCCTGTAAATCATAAGGGGAATATTTACAAATTCATCCTCCATAGTTTTTGCCTCCCATTTTATTTGCTGTTATCAGTACTGACTCAGAAGCCTTGAGTAGAAGTATTTTCCAGTGTATTATGTCACAGAGCTGGCACAAATTTGACAGAATGGTCTTTATATTCAGTGGATACAGTTTCAGAATTTTTTTATGTAATGCTGCTAGTGATGGTAAAAGATATGCTGAATACGGAATATTTTGTATCTGTCCATTGGAGTTATCATATTTAGTTAGTATTTGAAAAAACTATAGGCTCCCAGCAATAGAATGTCAGTTTTGAGATAGGATTTCTACTAAGATGTTTGTTAACAAACATTCATGTACTTAAGAATTTCATAGCCAGAAAACAGTAAGAAGACTATTAATGTTTGAAATGACAACACTGACAATTATAGGTGTTATCTTGAATATATTATAAAAGTAAATTGTTCAATGATGCTTCATTAAAGTGTGAATTTTACTATATTTAAATATTTTCTTATTTAAGATCATATTTCACATATTTGAGGGTACCATGTGATTATGGAAACTTAGCTCTCCTAATTTTTATGTTTAATTTTGAAAGTCTAGTAAATCAGCAAAAGGGACTCTCTTGAAAATAATGTCTTATTTCAGGCAGTTATTAAAGAACTGTTTATGTACAGTCTGTATACCTGTTTTTAAAAGAAAACTAAAGTAACATTGCTGTTTACCTCTTTTTCAGATGTGAGTAGGGGCAAGACTGGTATTTATTCATGAGGTCTTTAATATGTTTTATAGCTTTCTTTTACCATAGATGATCCTGGACTATATAGCTAAAGTATAAAAGATCATATATGATCTTATTTCTTACTACTTCACTTAAATAATTAAAAGAGTTAAGAGAGAGAAATTGCATACCAGGGTGGCTAAATCATGTAATAAGCCTTAATGGAAGCTTTGTTTCCTACTTAACATCAATGGCGCTACTTACGTGCAGGGAGTTGGGATCCCTGTATAGATTCCAGGAAATCTGAACACACACACTTCCTTGTCTTTTCATTCTGCCCCTGCTAATCCTTGATAATCATCCACCCAAAGGAAGTCTCACCATGTGCCTGTATAAAGTCTCGCTTGTATGTGTGTGTGTGTGTGTGTGTGTTTGAGCGTGTAGGCACAAATCCAGAGCAATTTCTGTGTCTCTTCAATTTCAAGTGTTTCATTTCATTCTACTTTTTGTTTTTTTAGCCTCATCACTAATTTACTCACTTTTCCCTTGCTTCTTTAGCCTCCTGGCTCTTACTTCCTTTTTGAATGCTGTGATCCTACTCTGTATCAGAATGTACAGAGATCTCCTGAGTCAGTGGTATCTTGTCAGTTTGCCCTTCCCCTTGGCTGGACCCATAGCCCTTTGCACACACTACTTCTGTTCTAGCATCTATCATATGGCATTGAAATTTCCATTTATTTTTCTGTCTTCCTCTGCTAGTCTTGTGAGTTCAAGTGTACAGACTTGGTCTTCCAGTTGTCTAGCACAGTCTAAACAGAGCTTCAATAAAGATTGGTTGAAATGAATGTTAAATGAGCTAAACAAAATAAAAAATTTAAATAAGGACTATACCAATAAATTGAGGTTAATAACATTTATAACATTTCCAGTACAATTAAGGTGTTATTTAGCCAGCT
>SJYQ01005273.1:103386-128843 GCA_006410935.1 Redunca redunca
GCTCAGAGAATATTTAATCTTTGTCTTTAAATTAATTTTGATACGTTCTTTTGAAATTTTCAATTTTCATATGCTTGGGCATTGAAAATGAATACTGTCCTGCTAGGAAAAAGAATAAATCCTAATCCAGTCTGACTAAAATCATCCTCTGTGGAATTTTCTTAGTTGTGATAATTTTCAAATACTGAAAATCAAGCTGATGCTAACTTTTCCTTCTGAATGGTAGTGATTCAATGTCTTGGGGATTTAAGAGTTTCTTGAGAGGAAGTAATCAAAATAAAATTCTTTTTCTTCTTAAAAAGAACAGCTATTCCATTTATTCTAAAAAGGGGAATTCACAGAGTTTATGTAGGTAAATGTCAGTCACAAAACAAAAAGGAAAAGATAACTGAAAAATAATTCTCTGAAAAGTTCAGACACATCAGAAGGCTTACGGTTGATTTCCATTTTCTCTTCATTTACCTTTTACCATTCATATTTCCTTGAGTTTCTTTCACGTTTGTATGTACTAGGAAAACATATTCTCCCATAACTTTTTACTATGTGTTTCTTATTGAATTTTATAATATTACAGTCTTATTACAATATTAATATATCTTATATCCTGTCAGCTCCAATACTAATTATTTTTATACTACATTATTTCAAAAAATATATTTAAATTCTGAATTCTTATACAAATTTTGTAGCAGGACTTTAGGTGCATAATTAAAAATATTCTAGCATTTGGATAATTTAGCAGATTAAGAAAAAGAATTTAGAAAAACATTTCAGGGCAATTTGCTTGTTTTGAGCATCTGGTTAACAGCTGGAGTAATGAGAGTTAACGCAGCAGTGACCGTCTTTTACACTGATCACCAGTGCACTCACAAACACTAGGAAGTATTAACTGCTATTAATTCTTGCTTCCTTTTGCTATAGGGATTTGCTGAAACAAGGGAAAAGATCCTTGGAATTTTCCTTCCCTAAGACAATTTTTCAAAAATAAGATTATATTTAGTTTGTATATCATAGTTCACAAGTACGTAGTTATTGGCGTATACATAATATCTCAAGGTGGTCTGCTGAGTTGAATTATCTTATGTACAAAATATCTGTTTTGAAACTTTACTTTCTAAGAAGTGTCTCAGGTAAGGTCTCACATGTATTGTGAACAGGTACTTATTGCATATATCATGTTCTTGGCCTTGAAATCAGAGCCATACAATAGAAATAGGGAGTACACTTAGTATATTGCAGATGAGAAGAGTATTTAAGAGTTTTTCCACTGTTGAGAAGAATCAAACACTAGGAGCTCAGAAAGAAAAGAGCGACGTGGCCTCTGAGGATTTTCCTGGTGGTGCAGTGGTTGAGATTGTACTTCTACTGCCAGGGCACAGGTTCAGCCCCTGGATGCGGAGCTCAGGTCCTGCATGCCTGGAGTGGGGTGGGTTGCCGTTTCCCTCTCCAGGGGATCTTCCTGACCCAAGGATTGAACCTGGGTTTCCTATGTTGCAGGCAGAGTCTTTACTGTCTGAGCCACCAGGGAAGCCCCAAGGCAAAGATGAATCAAAACCAAAAAACAAAAAAATGGTGAAGACTATATGATCAGTTTGAGAGATTTAAAATGGCATGAGGTGATACAGTTTTCAAATAAAGTACCAGGGGGAAAGAAAAGGCTTGACTTTGATGGTTGTGGCACTGGGACAGGTTCATAATTCGTAAAGGGGACCTGGTTCAAGTTCAGTCACAGTATGGTTCAAAAATGATGAGTCTGTGGTTTTGGCAGATAATTAAATTGGCCTTGTTCTGTGAAAAAGCAAGTAGCCTTTTATATTGTAGCTGAGTCACTTAATAGCTATGGTATTTACCACATAAATCAATTAATCAGTTAATCTAAGAAGCTTAGAATGGTTCTTTGCATGTAATTTCTGCTTAATAATTTTGGTGAAAACAGTAAATAATTGGAGAAAGTACTCTAAGTTAATTTTCAGAAGAATAATTTATTTCATATTATCAAACTTGGCAATAACTTAGAAAGCCAAGGTCAAGTCTAGAATCTAGGATCAGTGAAAGTCTTCAAGGGTAGCAATGTGGTGAGAGGTAAAAACATGATGCTAAGGCATAGGTAAAAAGAATTTTTGGTGAGGATATTGAAGTTGTTATCATAGGACATTCATTTCAGAAATTGTGTGTTTTCTGAAAGCATTTTAAAAACTAATGTTTAAAATCAAAATGGTGCTATGCAAGGCAAAAAGAGCCAAGAATAGTCAAAATATATTTCTTCTGTCATTATTTATTTTTAATTTATTTTTTAATTGGTGGAAAATTGCTTTAAAACATTGCATGGGTTTCTACCATACAACAATTGGGCAGAAGACCTTAACAGACAGTTCTCCAAAGAAAATATTCAGGTGGCCAATAAACACATAAAAAGATGCTCAACATCACTAATTATTAAAGAAATGCAAATCAGAATTTCAGTATTTCTTAAACACCATGTTTTAAGGGTCACTGCATTAAGTTAAAGGTTCTATTCTTGTGATACTATATAGAAATTGCAAAAGTACTGTTCAAATAATGTTGGTGTATAAAATCCATTCATTATAGAAAGTTTATACTACAATGTGTCATATATAAAAATATCATTTTTAGTCTTATTAAAAGTATCTAATGCATAAACATTAATTTTATTACAAGGGAATCANTCTGTCAAATAAAAAAATGTTAAGGTAATACTGATAATAACAGTGAAGTCATAGGTGCCTTTTCTTAGACTACTATTAGTAAAAAATATATAAAAGGGATTTTGGCAGTATGTACCAATAGATTTAAACCAATAATTTGTCATTCTAAGAATATAGCTGAATTTTCACAGAACCCTTTATGTAATAGTCTTCTGTATTTTTTATACTTGTCACTACCTGGAAAAATTCATATGCCCAATAATAAATAGATGATTAATTCAATTATATTTTATATGAATATGAACATTCAAATTCACGGTTTTGAAAATGTAATAATGGAAAAATGACCCATGATATAATGTTAAGTGAAAAAAGAAAATTTTAACTATGATGCA
Source organism: Redunca redunca (assembly GCA_006410935.1). Classification (NCBI taxonomy): domain Eukaryota; kingdom Metazoa; phylum Chordata; class Mammalia; order Artiodactyla; family Bovidae; genus Redunca; species Redunca redunca. The sequence continues at coordinate 106,448 of SJYQ01005273.1, forward strand.
AGAGGTTGGTTTTAAATTATGGCTACATGTATAGACTATATAGAAACACACATAAATGTTATTGTCTGACTTCTGCTAGGATTATGGATCAGTTTCATTTGCTTCCATGTGTTTCTTTTTTTTTTTTTTCTGATGAGTACAGAGAATATAGAAGTACTGTGTAGTAATGTTAAAACTTTCCAATCCCAGAAGACATACTTTGTTGCTGAAATACATATATATTATGATAAAAGTTGCAGTAAGTTCAGTTAAATAACTAGCAATTTAAGCATAAATGGCTTGAGAAGTTTGGATGGTTACCCAGCTAACCTAAGGGCACAACAGCTCTCTTCAGATGTCCCAATGGAGTTGGAGGAGGTCAGGTGGCTTTCCCACATCAGCTGATTGACCGCACATTGACTCTCCCCCATGTGCCCTCAGTCTCTCGTAGACTGGATCGCATTTCATCACAGCGTGATTCTCAGGGCCCCAAAAGAGCAATAGGGGGAAGCTGAAGCCAAATGCGGCGTCTGTACCCTGACTCCACATTAAATTTCCAGGACACAGTTTTGGGTAGTGAAGTAGAAAAGAGTAGCCTTATTGCTTTGCCAGGCAAAGGGGGCCACACAGGTTAATGCCCTAAAAACTGTGTGTCCCCTCCTGGAGAGGGTATGGAGAAGTTTTATAGCAATGGTCCAAAGAGGAGGGAGTGATCAGCTTATGGACATGATTAAGCGGTGAGGTAAGTTGGAGTCCTCATTCTCAACCTTCCGATTCTAACTGCTCGATATCTGCATGCTTATGGGGAGCATACAGTTAGCTTCTCCCACCTGGTGGGGGCTTTAGTGTCAGTGAAATTGCTCAAAGACATTGTTACACGTAGCCCTTGAGGGGGAACCAGCACCCTGGCCTAACTAGTTCATTCGCTCAGTGGTGTCTGACTCTCTGCGACCCCATGGACTGCAGCACGCCCGGCCTCCCTATCCGTCACCAATTCCCTAAGCTTATTCAAACTCAAGTACATTGTGTCGGTGATGCCACCCAACCATCTCATCCCCTGTCGTCCACTTCTCTTCCCACCTTCAATCTTTCCCAGCATCAGGGTGTTTTCCATTGCATCAGGTCTTACCATCAGGTGGCCAAAGTATTGGAATTTCAGCTTCACCATCAGTCCTTCCATTGAATATTCAGGACTGATTTCCTTTAAGATGGACTGGTTTGATCTCCTTGCAGTCCAAGGGACTCTAAAGGGTCTTTTCCAACATCGCAGTTCAAAAGCATCAATTCTTAGGTGCTCAGCTTTCCTTATGGTCCAGCTCTCACATCCATACATGACCACTGGAAAAACCATAACTTTGACTAGATAGACCTTTGCTGGCAAAGTAATGTCTCTGATTTTAATATGCTGTCTAGGTTGGTCATAGCCTTTCTTCCAAGGAGCAAGCTTCTTTTAAATTCATGGCTGCAGTCAAAATCTGCCATGACTTGGCAGGCCATAAAAATCAAGTCTGTCATTGTTTCTACTGTTTCCCCATCTATTTGCCATGAAGTGATGGGACTGGATGCCATGATCTTAGTTTTCTGAATGTTGAGTTTTAAGCCAACATTTTCACTCTTTTATTTTCATCAAGAGGCTCTTTAGTTTCTCTTCACTTTCTGTCATAAGGGTGGTGTCTTCTGCGTATTGGAGGTTATTGATATTTCTCCCTGCAATCTTGATTCCAGCTTGTGCTTTATCCAGCCCAACATTTCACATGATGTACTCTTCCTATAAGTTAAATAAGCATGGTGACAATATATAGCCTTATATACTCCTTTCCCAATTTGGAACCAGGCTCTTGTTTGATAGCTAGTTCTATCTGCTGCTTCTTGACTTGCATACAGATTTCTCAGGAGGCAGGTCAGGTGGTTTGGTATTCCCATCTCTTTAAGAATTTTTTTGTTGTCATCCACACAATCAAAGGCTTTGGTGTAGTCAGTAAAGCAGAAGTAGATGATTTTCTAGAACTCTCTCACTTTTTTGATGACCCAATGGATGTTGGCAATGTGATCTCTGGTTCCTCTGCCTTTTCTAAAACCAACTTAAATGTCTGGAAGTTCATGATTCATGTACTGCTGAAGCCTGGCTTGGGGAATTTTGAGCATTACTTTGCTAGCTTGTGATATGAGTGCAATTGTGCGGTAGTTTGAACATCCTTTGGCATTGCCTTTCTTTGGGATTGGAATGAAAACTGACCTTTTCCAGTCCTGTGACCACTTCTGAGTTTTCCAAATTTGCTGGCATATTGAGGGCAGCACTTTCACAGCATCATCTTTCAAGATTTGAAATAGCTCAACTGGAATTCCATCACCTCCACTAGCTTTCTTCCTAGTGATGCTTCCTAAGGCCCACTTGACTTCGCATTCCAGGATGTCTGGCTCTAGGTGAGTGATCACACCATCATGGTTATCTGGGTCATGAAGATCTTTTTTCTATAGTTCTTCAGTGTATTCTTGTCACCTCTTCTTAATATCTTCTGCTTCTACTAGGTCCATCCCATTTTTGTCCTTTATGTGCCCATCTTTGCATGAAATGTTCCCTTGGTAGTTCTAATTTTCTTGAAGAGATCTTTAGTCTTTCCCATCCTGTTGTTTTCCTCTATTTCTTTGCATTAATAACTGAGGAAGGCTTTCTTATCTCTCCTTTCTATCCTTTGGAACTCTGCATTCAAATGAGTGTAATATTCCTTTTCTCCTTTGCCTGTCACTTGTCTTCTTTTCTCAATTATTTGTAAGGCCTCCTCTGACAACCATTTTGCCTTTTTGCATTTTTCTTGGGGATTGTCTTTATCACTGCCTCTTGTACAATGTTATGAACCTCCATCCATAGTTCATCAGGCACTCTGTCTGTCAGATCTAGTCCCTTAAATCTATTTCTCACTTCCACTGTGTAATCGTAAGGGATTTGATTTAGGTCATATATGAATAGTCTAGTAGTTTTCCCTACTTTATTCAATTTCAGTCTGAATTTTGCAATAAGGAATTCATGATCTGAGCCACAGTCAGCTCCCAGTCTTTTTTTTTTCCTAACTGTATAGAGCTTCTTCATCATTGGCTGCAAAGAATATAATCAATCTCATTTCAGTATTAGCCATCTGGTGATGTCCATGTGTAGAGTCTTCTCTTGTGTTGTTGGAAGAGGGTGTTTGCTATGAACATTGCGTTTTATTGGCAAAACTCTATTAGCCTTTGCCCTCCTTCATTCTGTACCCCAAGTCCAAATTTTCCTGTTACACCAGGTACCTCTTGACTTCCTACTTTTGCATTCCGGTCTTCTATAATGAAAAGGACATCTTTTTTGGGTGTTAGTTCTAGAAGGTCTTGTAGGTCTTCACAGAACCATTCAACTTCAGCTTCTTCAGCATTACTGGTCGGGGCATAGACTTGGATTACTGTGATAACTGAATGGTTTGCCTTGGAAACGAACAGAGATCATTCTGTCGTTTTTGAGGTTGCATCCAAGGCTGCGCTATTGTTCTTTACTGTTCCTCCTTTTGTTTGGCATCCCCTCCATTCTCTGATTAACAAGTGTCTGAGCCTGCCTCTCGGAACTCAGGGGAAGGTCAAAAAGGCTGGATGAAGCATATTGCTTATAATCAATAAATTGGGAACACAGAAAGGCTTGTGTGCCCACGACATTTTTATGCCTAGGATTCTAAGCAGCATGTTATTTCTGCCATATTTTATTTGTCAAAGTAAGCATCTCATCATGAGCAGCCCAGATCCATGAGTTAGGGAAATAGATGCTACATTGGAGAAGCTGCGTGATAATGTTGCCATGTTTTTATCACCTGTGCTGTGTGATTTGCTTTGGCCAGTGGGGCATTGAAAATGCTTGTAATTAGGCTAGCCTCCTGCAAAATTCGAGACCACAGGAGAGAGGATCCAGCCATGCTGGATAGGCTTGGGTACTGAAACTTCCCCGCCATCCCCACCACGGGCTCAGGTGTGTGACCATCCAGCTGAAGCTGGAACTGCCCGAGGCTCAGAAGAACCACACAGATGATCCAAATAATCTTTAGAAATTATAAATGTTTGTGTTTTTAAGCTGATAAATACTGTAGAGCATAAGCTAACTCAAGATAATCCCTTTGGTACGAGTAAGAGAATAGGAATTTACTAAATCAGATATTGGCTCAAAACTGTGCAGTGATTGCTAAAGCCATAATCTGAAGCTTGATGCCGTCTCTCAGCAACCATCATTGAGGGACCACGGCCCTGAAGGCAGATGCTCTGATGGGCATCCTTACAGCAGAGAGCACCTCTCTTTCAAATACTGTATACAGCTGTCTAATAATGTGAAACTAAGTTAAACCAAAAACTGTACACATAGAAAAGTCTGAGAAATGTAGATTTTAGTACTCCAGAATCATAGTGCAGGAATCCATATGAGGAAGGTGTGATATTATAATTTATAATAAGAAATGTTTATTTTTTCTTAGACCCAGTTCGTGACACAGAGCTCCTAGTTCAGTCCAGTCCCTCAGTCATGTCCAACTCTTTGCGACCCTGTGGACTGCAGCACACCAAGCTTCCCTGTCTATAACCACCTCCTGGAGCTTATTCAAACTCATGTCCATCGGCTTAGTGACGCCGTCCAATCATCTCATCCTCTTGTCGTCCCCTTCTCCTCCCACCTTCAATCTTTCCCAGCATCAGGGTCTTTTTCAGTGAGTCAGTTCTTCATATCAGGTGGTCAAAGTTTTGGAGTTTCAGCTTCAGTCCTTCCAGTGAATATTCAGGACTGATTTCCTTTAAGATGGACTGGTTGGATCTCCTTGCAGTCCAGTGGGCTCTCAAGAGTCTTCTTGAACACCACGGTTCAAAAGCATCAATTATTCGGTGCTCAGCTTTCTTTATATTCCATACATGATTCATATCCATACATGACTACTGGAAAAACCATAGCCTTGATTAGATGGACTTTTGTCGGCAAAGTAATGTCTCTGCTTTTTAATGTGCTGTTTAGGTTGGTCATAGCTTCTCTTCCAAGGAGCAAGCATCCTATAATTTCATGGCTACAGTCACCATCTGCAGTGATTTGGGATCCCTCCAAAATAAAGTCTGTCACCGTTTCCATTGTTTCCCCATCTTATTTGCCATGAAATGATGGAATTGGATGCCATGATCTTAGTTTTCTAACTATTGAGTTTTAAGCCAACTTTTTCATTCTCTTCTTTCACATTTATCAAGAGGCTCTTTAGTTATTCTTTGCTTTCTGCTATAAGGGTGGTATTATCTGCCTATCTGAGGTTATTTTGATATTTCCCCCAGCAATCTTGATGTCAGCTTGTGCTTCATCCAGCCTGGCATTTCACATGATGTACTCTGCATATAATTTAAATAAGCAGGGTGACAGTATACAGTCTTGATGTACTCCTTTCCCTATTTGGAACCAGTCTGTTGTTCCATGCCTAGTTCTCACTGTTGCTTCTTGACTTGCATACAGATTTCTCAGGAGGTAGGTCAGGTGGCCTGGTATTCCCATCTCTTTCAGATTTTTCCACAGGTTTTTGTGATCCACAGTCAAAGGCTTTGATGTAGTTGATAAAGCAGATGTAGGTGTTTTTCTCGAACTCTCTTGGTTTTGCAGTGATCCTACAGATGCTGGCAATTTGATTCTGGTTCCTCTGCCTTTGCTAAATCCACCTTGAACATCTGGAAGTTCAAGGTTCACGTACTGTTGAAGCCTGGCTTGGAGAATTTTGAGCATTACTTTGCTAACGTGAGATTATTGCAATTATCCATTAGTTTGAACATTCTTTAATATTGCCTTTCTTTGGGATTGGAATGAAAACTGACCTTTTTCCAGTCCTGTGGCCACTGTAGGGTTTTCCAAAATTGCTGGCATATTGAATGCAAAACTTTCATAGCATCATCTTTTAGGGTTTGAAATAACTCAAGTGGAATTTCATCACCTCCACTACCTTTGTTTGTTGTCATGCTTCCTAAGGCCCACTGGACTTTGCATTCCAGGATGTCTGGCTCTTTGTGAGTGATCACACCATCATTATTATCTGGGTCATGAAAATCTTTTTGTATAGTTCTTCTGTGTATTCTTATCACCTCTTCTTAATATCTTCAGCTTCTGTTAGGTCCCTACCATTCCTGTCCTTTATTGAGCCCATCTTTGCATGAAATGTTCCCTTGGTATCCCTAGTTTTCTTGAAGAGATCTCTAGTCTTTCCCATTCTATTATTTTCCTCTATTTCTTTGCATTGATCACTGAGGAAGGCTTTCTCATCTCTCCTTGCTATTCTTTAGAACTCTGCATTCTAATGGGTATCTCTTTCCTTTTCTCCTTTGCCTTTAGCTTCTCTTCTTTTCTTAGCTTTTTGTAAGCTTCATCTGACAACCATTTTGCCTTTTTGCATTTCTTTTTCTTGGGGATTGCCAGGGGTGTGTAATCTCCTTGGTTCTCTCTCGTCACAACAGAAATTTGAAGTGATGGACGTTAAAGCCCTCGGCACGTCACAGCTCTTGGATAGTCCGTGTTATAGCTCTCGGACAGATCAGTTTTATTTAGAAAATAAAGGAAAATACATCCTAGAGGCTTGAGGGCATGCAAAGAGATGAGAAAGAGAGCGAGAGCGAGCAAGAGAAAGAGAGCGTGTGCTCTCGGGAGAGGGACGCCGGCCCTTTGGCTCCTGATTTTGTGTGTCTTTTTCCCCACCTCTGGGCCTGCCTATGTAAATTGGGCTAGCTAGGAGTGCTGTTTATTCTACCTGAGGTCGTCCTTGGAGTGAGGACCTCCTCACTCCTTCCTTTGTTCTATTTTTGTGGGCTTTTCCCTTCTTTGTCTTTTAGCCATTGCCATTCTGGACTCCGTTTTCCTATTCTAACTGCCCAACAAGGATGGTCTTGATCCCTGCCTCCTGTACAATGTCCGGAACCTCTATCCATAGTTCTTTAGGCGCTCTGTCTATCAGATCTAGTCCCTTGAATCTATTTGTCTCTTTGACTGTATAATCATAAGGGATTTGATTTAGGTCATACCTGAATGGTCTACTTGGTTTTCCCTACTTTCTTCTATTTAAGTCTGAATTTGGCAATAACGAGTTCATGATCTGAGCCACAGTCAGCTCCCAGTCTTGTTTTTGCTGAGTTTATAGAGCTTTTCCACCTTTGGCTGCAAAGAATATAATCAATCTGATTTTGCTATTGACCATCTGGTGATGTCCATGTGTAGAGTCTTCTTTTGTGTTGTTGGAGCTCCTTTTAAAACCCTTAGAATTTCTGTGATTAGAGCATGAAAAGTTTTTTTAATGTTAATTAGGTGAGGTGACTCTTAGGTAACCTGAGGGGGATGGTTGCTTGGAGAAAGTGTGATTGCAAGATTAGAAGTTTCTGTAGACAACAGCAGCCCCTTCCCCCAAACTCCAGCAGCGGAGATGAATCACTCCCTGAGGGCAAGAGATTAGTTAATCAGGACTCTGAAGCCTCTTGAGAGAGAACCTCTTGGACAGCAAGGAGATCAAACCAGTATATGGTAAAGGATATCACTGTTTATAAATGTCCTGAATATTCATTGGATGGACTGATGCTGAAGCTGAAACTCCAATACTTGTGGTGGCCACCTGATGCCAAGAACTTACTCATTTGCAAAGACCCTGACGCTGGAGAAGATTGAAGGTGGGAGGAAAAGGGGATGACAGAGGATGAGATGGTTGGATGGCATCACCGACTCAATGGACATGAGTTTGAGTAAACTCTGGGAGTTGGTGATGGACAGGGAGGCCTGGTATGCTGCCGTCTATGGGGTTGCAAAAAATCGGACACGACTGAGATCCTGAACTGAACTGAGGACTATAGCCCAGGAGAGAAACTCTCAGGTTGCTCTGAGGAAGTGCTCCATAGAGGGGGTGGAGCTCCGGTGGAGTGGGCAGGGGTGGAAATCAGCGTTACATGTGATTTTGATGAATAGAGTGCCTGCAGTCAACCACACATTTTGGCAGAGGCTTGCTGCTAGTCACAAAGAGCCGATACCATCACTGATGATTTTAGTGCTTTTCTAGACATGAGAAGAGGCAAGAAATTGGGCTCATAAAATATTCTGAAAATATCTAACTGTCTGAAGACCTGTTCTGCCAGTTTTTCCCGAGCACAGAGTGCCTTACTCCAGATCTCTTGTCTGAAGTCCTTTCAGGTGGTTTTGAAGGTCTGTGACTACAGTGGCCAGGGACTTCCTTCTTCAAGAACTAGATGGAAGCAACAATTTTTATTTGGCAGTAACAAACAGTTGGTATTGTCGGGGAAAATTTAACATTTTCTTCTGAAGCCATGATTGGAAAGCACGGGATAGTGGGGAGTAAAATAAGCTCCATTGTCCTTCGTCTGATATGTTGACATTGCTTCGTCTAAGCTTATGTCTCACTGGTAGTCAATTCAAAGAAGATGAGAAAGCAAATAATAAATTATTGCTATGAAATTCAAATCCAGGCTTAAAGCCAGTAGCCAGAATAAAATGTAATGAAAGAAACAGGTAGACAGAGATTTAAGATAGGCTATCTAAAGGATCAAAAGCAAGGAGGAGAAAAAAACAAAAACTGCAACTGGGTTTAAAATCTAAAAATAGTAGTTAGAGCTGAGAAATAAAGTTGAGTGAAATAAATGCAATAATTCAAAGAAAAAAATGAAACCAAAGTGAAGTAAGAGGCTAAAACGTGCCTATAAGATGCAGAGAGTAGAAGCTCTGGGTGATGGGTGACTCCCTAGATGGGGGTCCCTGCTTCTCCCTAAGGGGAGCTTAGGAAAAGTCCTCTCTTTGTTATTTGGACCCTTTCTAATCACCCAATTCCCAGATAAGTAGTAGTTGACAAACTCATTGTTTCTGAATGTCACTTCTGCTCTTTGATGATTTTCTTTAGTTTTACTTTTTTCTGGTTAGATTTATCATTATTTAACATGTATATAAAATTATAGAAAGGTCCATTGTCTTATCTAACTCATCATTTTGTTTTCCATTCACCCCCTCCAAAGTGCTTTACTTTCTTTGTCCCATTTTATCATTTATATTAAAAAAACCCCTTGTATTTGTTTATTCAAAATGTTTTGACCTACAGAGTACTTTCCTTTAAAATTATCTTCCAACATTTTGTTGTTTGTTTCCCAAAGGAAAGTGTGCCATTTTTATGGATGGTATTGTCTTTCTGGAATGCTAATGCAGTAGTGAAACTGTAATAAAGCTAACTCACAGCCAAAGAACTACGGTTTAAGCACCTACCTATGTTGTGAATCTCTTTCAAGCTACATTATTAGGCACTTGTTTTGTTTTCTAATATTTCTATAGTATTCTGTTCCCACAGAACAGACTGTAAAATCCCCCAGGACAAGTACAGTATCTTACTGCTTTTATGTTCTCCATAGCTCTTGGTATAGTGAATGCGTACCATGTGCTTTTTAATGTATCTTTGTTGAATTAATTATACGTATCTTCTGTGCATATAAGGAGTCAGGCAACCAAGGATTTCCAGTCTAGTAATCCTGCATTTAAATACAAATAGCTTCCTTGAAAGGATACTTTTAAAAAAATTCCGAGAGTCCGTAATTCAATTTGCAGAAAAAATGATGCAGTTACTCAGGACCCAACCATTTCAGAATATTGTTTTTTCTAAGTGAATTTTGCTGTTTGACTCCGGAAATATTAAATAAATCCTATTTAGTGCTCATCATTTATTTTTGGCAAAGAGCATACATAAACAGGAAGTACGCCATAAATTAATTTTTGGCAAGAATGTTTTCTTTATATGGCAACATTCTGTCCTTTCTTTTATTCAGATATTTGCATTTCTTAAGAGGTTCACAACAGATCAAAAACTGTATATAGAACTGAAAGTCTATTTTTTATACTGCATATAGATTTCTTAACTGGTGAAATTGCTGTCCTCAATGCATTTCTACTGGCTTTTGGTTCAATACAAATCTTTGATATCTCTCAGTTTTCTGAAGAATTACTTGCTGAAGTTATTTTCTTCTTGTCACTGCAGACACTAGCTCAGAATTTTTTATGGGATGTCACTACTTTTCCCTTTTGTGTTTTTTCCCCACCTGAATGTTTCAGTGGAACATTCAGAATTTATTCATATACATGGAGTCATAGGAATTTAAAATGTAATTTCAAGTGATAATAGAGGGGACTACACGAAAAGATGCATCCAAATTTTTTATTCAGTTATGTGGAAAAAAAAAAGTGATGCCATCAGGTATGTAACACTGAAAAAGTTAACAGTAGTGATGTGTGTGTGCTTAGTAGCTCAGTCGTGTCTGACTCTTTGTGGCTCCGTGTACCACCAGGCTCCCCTGTTCGTGGATGATCTTTCATTAATAAAATCATCATGGAAAATGCCATCTTGTCTCTTTAGGTCATGTTGAATCAAAAGAGAGACCAAAGTATCTTTGCCCCTGAATGAGGAGCAAAACCATTGCTCTGCTTTTTCTTCAGCAGTTAAAAATATACCCTCATTCATTAACAGGCAGTTAGAATCTTTAGAACACAGGTCAGGGCTGTGCTCACCGTGTATTTTGGTTGCTTTGCAGTGTCTCAAAAGTTAGTTTCATGTGTAGCTCTGAATTGTTAATTTTTCTGGAAAAAAAATCAGAAGATTCAGAATTGCTAGACGGGCATTTCCACCAAGGATTGCTTGGAGCCTGGTATCTGCTCCTTGTAGAAATGCCTCCCGTGCTTCATCACAGACTCACTGCTGTCTGGGAAGTATAACCTGAAGTCCTGGGCAAGACCACTACACACTGTAAGCTTTTGGATCTGTGAGCCCTGCTGTAGAACAGGTTAATAACAGGTATATAGAATGAAAGATGATGGTTAAAAAAAACAATTGCATTCATTTGGAATTTGGAATGTGGATGTGATTGGAAGAAAATTAGGTGGAGTGAAATGTATGACATTGGGGAGTACATCCAGGTTCGGATCATTATTTTCAGGGTTCCTCCCTATTGAGTCTAATAGCCAGTTTCTCATCTACCTTTGTTAGCGTTTCTCGTACTCCTGAACTTTAGTATGATTTTTTAATATGCAAGGTTGTCAGTAGGCTAACAATCTTTACACTCCATTAATTCCAGGATTCAGAAAGTCAGAATATGTAAATTAAAACAATAATGCTAATATCAAAATGAACATTATAATTATGATAAAAAATTTCAAAGGATGTTATTTTAAAGTCTCCAGTGACTTATCTGACAGATGTTTTAGTATTATGCACCTAAATACAAATGAATGACTTTTATAACCTCCTTTTCTTTTAAATTTTATTCCAGTTTATTTATTGTTTAGATTTTCACCTTTTCTATGAATCACCTCGTGAATATTTATGCTGGGATTTCAACATTCAAATTGTATAGAAGGCACTTGCATAAAATTAAATATTTGTTAGATTACTATGAATATGTTTAAGTCTAGACCAAAAAAGAGACTGATGGTATGTTGGTTGGATAATGTTTACTGTTGTAACAAACTCCAAAGTTTTAGTAGCTGAGCAAAATAAATATTTATTTCTTGTTCACAGAACAGTTCAATGAAGGTGTTCCTGGTTTGTGGGTGGCTTTCCTTCAGGAGGTGATATTAGGATTCAGATTCCTTTATTGTGGCTCTGCACCCCATAGGGACATGGAGATTCTTGTACCCAAGCAGAGGAAAGGGCAAGTTCGTAAATTTGTTATGGACTAGGAATATCACTTCAGCTTACATTTTTATTGGCAAAATAGTTACTTCCACCTTTCACTGTTCCTGTAACCTTCTGTTTGAAATCTCATTCTATACTGATCACAGTGGCTCTGATGAGCAAAGAGGTCAACATTATTGAGGAGAAACAAGTAAACAAAAAGCAACTTCAGGACACACTCAAAAGAAAGACATCACCAAAAGAAAAAAAAAAAAACTGAATTCAGTTATTTGTCCTATAAGAAAATATTGAGAACAGTGAATGTTAACATTTAGTTTTCATAGGTGTTTTGTTGGTAGATAAATTTAGGAGGAAAATATAGTGCAAGAATAGGAAAAATCTTTACATATACTGATAGTCATGTGTCTATCTTTCTTTTAAAGTCTTTATTGAATTTGTTACAGTATTGTTTTTGCCTTTTTATTTTTTGTCTGTGAGGCAGGTGGGGTGTTAGCTCCCCGACCAGGGATCGAACCTGCACCCCCTGCATTGGAAGGTGAAATTTTAACCACTAGACTGCCAGGGAAATTCCTGTTGATTTTCTTTTTAGAAAATTCTATTCATGTCCAAAACCCATGTTTTTAAATTGGGTTATTTATTTTTGCTATCGAGTTGTTTGAGTTCCTTATATATTTTGCTATGGACTCCTTATCAGACATCTTAGCTTGCAAATATTTTCTCATTTTCATTCTGTCAGTTGTTTGCTTCACTGTGCAGATTTTTAGCTTGATGTAATCCCAGTTGCCTATTTTTGCTTTTGCTGCCTGTGTTTTTAGTGTCATAGCTAAAAAAAAATAATAATAATAAATCATTGCCCAGGCAAATGTCAAGAAGCTTTTTCCTTATATTTTTTTTCTGTGTTATGGTTTCAGGTCTTATATTTAAGACCATTTATGAGTTGAATTTCTATACAGTGGGAGATAAGAATAAAATTTCATTTTTTGGCAGGTGGCTGTGCAGTTTTCCCAACACTAGTTATTGAAGAGACTATTCTTTCCCTATTTTTCTTTCTTGGCGCCTTGTCTAGGAACAGTTGACTGTAGATGTGTATTGTTATTTCTAGGCTCTGTATCCTGCTCCATTGGTCTCTCTCTTTATGCCAGTACCATATTGATTTGATTACTATAGCTGTGTAATGTATTTTGTATCATGCCTCCAGCTCTGTTGTTCCTTAAGATTGCTCTGGCTATTCTGGGTCTTTTGTGGGTCCACATGAAATTGAAGATTGTTTTTTTCTATTTCTGTAGAGACTGCCATTTAGATTTTGATAAGGATTACATTGAACCTGTAGACCACCATGTGTAATATGGGCATTTTAACAATACTAATTTTGTAATCCATGAAACGTTCAAAGAGTTGAAAGACTAGTATACTGAAAATTATAAAATACTAATGAAGGAGTTAAAGAAGACAGAGATAAATGTAAAGACATTCATTTGTTTGTTTCTTCTTTAATTCCTTCAACTCTGGTTAAGTTTATTCCTAAATACTTTATGCTTATTGTTCACTGCTATGAATGGGACTCGTTTTTACTTTCTCTATTAGTTGGTTGGCAAGGATGTAGAGAAAAGGGAACCTTTTTGCACTTGTTAGTAGGAATGTACATTAGTATGGCTATTATAGAAAACAGTATGGGAGTTCCTCAGAAGGTTAAAGATGGAACTGTCATATAATCCAGCATTTGCAATTCTGGGTATCTATCTAAAATAAATGAAATTAGTATCTTGAAAAGATTTATCTGCATCATCATGTTAACTGCAGCAATATTTACAATATCCAGGATATGGAAATAGCCTAAGTGTTTGTTGATAGATGAATATATAAGAAAATGTGAGATATACATACACTTACATGTATGTATATATATGTGTGTGCCTGTATACTCAGTTGCTTCAGTCATTTCCGATTCTTTGTGACCCAGTGGACTGTAGCCTGCCAAGCTCCTCTGTCCATGGGATTCTAGAGGCAAGAATATTGAAGTGGGTTGCCATTTCCTTCTCTAGGGGATCTTCCTGACCCAAGGATCAAACCTACCTTTCCTGTGCCTCCTGTATTACAGATGAGTTCTTTACTTCTGAGCCACTGGGGAAGCCCGCATATATGTATATATTCAGCCTTAAAAAGAAGTAAATCTGTAACAACATGGATGGACTTGGAAGGCATTTTGCTAAAGGAAATAGACTAGCTAGAGACAAATATGTAAGATCTCACACGTGAAATCCAAAAAATAAATATGGAGCATCTAAAAGCAGAGAGCAGAATGCTGGTTGCCAGGTTCTAGGAGGTGGAAGTGGGGAGATTTTGGTCCCAGGGTACTATGTTTCAGTTATGTAATCTAAAGATCTACGGTGCAGCATAGTAAGTGCAGTTATTAATATGATTTTATATATTTTCTGTGATTTGAGATTTTCTGAGAGGCTTGATCCTGCATGTTCTCATCGCACACAAAGAATTTGTAACTATGTGAGGTGAAGGCCATGTTAACTATCTTGATGTGGCCATCATTTCACAAGGTATGCATATGTGAAACAGTGATTCCCAAGTGGCTCAGTAGTAAAGATACCGCCTACAGTGTAGGAGAGACAGGAGACACAGGTTCGATACCCAGAAGGTTTCCTGGAGGAAGAAATGGCAACTCATTCCAGTATTCTTGTTAGGAGAATCCATGAACAGAGGAGCCTGGCGGGTTGCAGTCTGTGGGGTTGCAAAGAGCTGGACATGACTGAACACACATGCGCATATATGAAAAAGGATATTCTCTGCCTCGTGTGCCTGTGTGTTAGTTCTCAGTCGTGTCTGACTCTGTGCAACCCCGTGGACTGTAGCCCACCAGACTTCTCTGTCCATGGGATTCTCCAGGCAAGAACACTGGAGTGGGTTGCCATGCCCTCCTCCAGGGGATCTTCCCAGCCCAGGGATCAAACCTGGGTCTCCTGCATTGGAGGTGGGCTCTTTATCATCTGAGCCCATTCTATGGGAAGCCCATTCTATGCCTTAAATATATACACTTTTTATTTTACCAATTATACCACGATAAAGCTGGAAAAAACAATAAACTGGGAAACAGGAAAAAAGAGAACAAAGAAGGAAGGAATAGAGTCAGTAAAAATAGACCTACACAAACCAAGCAAAGAGGGGAATGAAAGGCCGACAGCAGACAGGGTACAGAAGGGAAATTCTGGAGCGAGGGCCTGAGCACAGCCTCTGCTGTGTGCCGTGGTAACAGGCTGTGGAGCATCCTGGACTGTAGAGAGTCTGTGTCTGGAACGCTGCCGAGTGCCTCATCTCCTTTCATCCTGAAGTCTTTAGGCCACTCTGAATGGAATCACAAGGCCAACCCAACAGGGTAGAAAATAATTTCTAAGCCTGGGGATCAGGAGCCAGGAGGACTGAATGAAATCATTTAAAACTGGTCTCATAGTTAGTTTACCCTTCTCTTGAAGCATACATTCGGATACCTACTAACAGGTGAGTACAAGTGAATAACGTCAACAAAATATGAATATTTTATATACACATAAGTTGTACATATCTTATGTGGATTTATAGAATTCATATTTATAAAAATATATATAAATAAATAATGCTGCTGCTAAGTCACGTCAGTCGTGTCCAACTCTGTGCGACCCCATAGACAGCAGCCCAACAGGCTCCTCTGTCCCTGGGATTCTCCAGGCAAGAACACTGGAGTGGGTTGCCATTTCCTTCTCCAATGCATCAAAGGGAAAAGTGAAAGTGAAGTCACTCAGTCGTGTCCGACTCTTAGCGACCCCATGGACTGTAGCCTACCAGGCTCCTCCATCCATGGGATTTTCCAGGCAAGAGTACTGGAGTTGGTTGCCATTGCCATCTCTGATAAATAAATAAATAATACTTGGGAATTAAGCTGCTGCCGCCAAGTCACTTCAGTCGTGTCCGACTATGTGTGACCCCATACTGCAGCCTACCAGGCTCCCCCGTCCCTGGGATTCCCCAGTCAAGAACACTGGAGTGGGTTGCCATTTCCTTCTCCAGTGTATTGAAGTGAAAAGTGAAAGTGAAGTCGCTCAGTCCTGTCTGACTCTTCGAGACCCAGTGGTCTACAGCCTAACCAGGCTTCTCCATCCATGGGATTTTCCAGGCAAGAGTACTGGAGTGGGGTACCATTGCCTTCTCCGGGCAATTAAGCTAGATATTGCTAAATTTATTTTCCATTTCAAAATTGTAGGGTTACCATCCGATAACTCAGAGCTTTTATCCCATAATTTAGATAGAATGTAAGGGGTCAGTTTATCAGTAATATGTGGACATAGCACACAGAGAAAGAGATTTCAATACAGTGCTTTCAAATCACCCAAAAAGGAAAGAGATTCTAATTATGGAATAATGCTCCTGTTTTCTTATTTATTACCTTTGCAACTTTTCTTGCCTACTTGTGATAGTTAAATGAGTTACATAGCTGCCTTTGAAATCTCTAAACCATTCCTCGAAGTAATGATATTTCAATCTTTACTGCTTTCTCAATCTGTTATCTAAATAAAGTTAAATTCTGTTCAAATTCTGTGACGTTATTATTTTAACAGAAATTAAATATAAATTGTCTGGGTGATAAAATTGGAAACTTGTTAGGACATTTTTAAAACTATACTTCTTTGTTTAATTTTTTTTCCTCTAAAATTCTCTTTATGAATTGTGTCACNTTTAATACATTAGTTAAAGTAAAATTAGTTAATAAAGTTAGGATCTTTTAATAAAGTTGAATTTATAGCTATTCAGCCCTTTTAAAAGATACCTGGATATTTGCATGAAGGGAAAAAAGTTTCTAATCAGGCTGAAATGATCATCATAATAGTTGCTATGAAAGATTCTTTACTTTATCAGAGGAGCTTTTAAAGCTGTTTTATTGATTGATTTATTAACTTAATTTCTAAAAGTTCTAATAATATTGGTCATCTGATTTTTCAGATTAGAGGTAATAGAAAACTCTGATGTTAATAATGTCATATAATGTGGCACATATTGTCTACATAGTATCTGAAATTTTCTAGTCACTCTACAGGTTAGGGCTAATGCTGTCTCCATAATTCTGAAGGGAAAATGAGCCATTCCAGAAGTAAGTGAGTTCCTAAATCCCAAAGGTGGGTCTGGACACACAACCAAGGATTGTCTGTACCCAGAACCTGAATTCTTCCAATGACACCAGTCTATTCCCTAGTCTGAGAATAATGCCCATGTTACATTCCCAGGTGGCTCAGACGGTAAAGCGTCTGTCTACAATGTGGGAAACCTGGGTTCGATCCCTGGGTCGGGAAGTTCCCTGGAGAAGGAAATGGCAATCCACTCCAGTAGTCTTGCCTAGAAAATCCCATGGACAGAGGAGCCTGGTGTCCATGGGGTCGCAAAGAGTTGGACACGACTGAGTGACTTCACTTCACTACAATACAGTCCATTAGTGCATAGGCAAAATGCTGATGTGGTGTAAGAAATATCTATGGTATACTTGGTATGCATAGTTTTAAAAATGAAGAAATGCATTTCCAAAGGACTTTTTGTAGAAAAAATTTAAGTTAAATGCAATCTGTTGGCACTTAAATGAGAAAATTCCAATTAATTGGGACATTTATATTGATTTTTTAAAAAGCACATTTCATGACTACGACATGTATAAGCACACTCAAGAACTCTCTCATGGTAAAGAATCTACCTGCTTATGCCAGAGCCACAAGAGATCTGGGTTAGATCCCTGGATTGGGAAGACCCCCTGGAGGAAGAAATGGCAACCCACTCCAGTATTCTTTCTGGGATAATCCCATGGGCAGAAGAGCCTGGCAGACTACAGTTCTTAGGGCTGCAAGAGTTGGACCCAACTGGGCAGCTGAGCATGCAGAAAAAATAATTATACATTTTAAAACTTTCATGTTGTTATTATTCCCTCTGTGTTAGTGTGGGTTCTTCAGAACAACAGCACCATTAGTGTTTGTTTGCTCATTCTATTATATATACAGGTATAAATAGAGAGATTTGTTCTATTGTATACTTTCATGCATGTGTGCGTGTATGTATAAGGAATTGGCTCATATGGTTAGGAGAATAAGTCCCAGGATGCATGGTCTACCAGCAGGAGAGCAGATGGTATAAGTTCCACTACTAATCTGAGTCCTAGGGCAGGAGAAGACTATTTCAGTTTAGAGATAGGCAGAGTGAGATTTCTTTCTATTCAGGCTTTCAGTGGATTGGGTGCAGCCCAACAACACTGAGGAGGACCATGGCTTTTTACTGGATCTGTGTATTCAAATGTTAATTTCACCTAGCTACACCCTCAGGGACACACCCAGAACAATGTTTATTCAAATATTTGACCACCCTGTGGTCTAGTCAAGGTGACACATAAGAGTAACCATCGGAAACTTGTAGGAAAATTTGCATCAGTACTGACTTTTGAGTCATTATTAATCTAATTATAGAACAGTATTAAACACTCCACATATAAATATACTTAACTAGTTTTCAGAGTAGAGATGGTTACAATTCATCACTACTTTCAATTAAAAATGACTTTCTCAAGATGTATTATTTCTCTTTTCTCCTTTTTAAATGTGGTATCAGAGTACTCATTATAGAGCTGGACTAAATCCAGACTGGCCTCTAGGCAGGTGGTTGTTGTTCAGTCCCTAAGTTGTGTCCAACTCTTTGTGACCCCCATGGACTGCAGCAGGCCAGGCTTACATGTTTACATTATCTCCCAGAGTTTGCTCAAACTCATGTATTTTTAGTCTGTGATGCAGACTCAATAATTTCATGTGATTGCTGTCACTGTCCGCAGTGATTTTGGAGCCCAAGAAAATAAAGTCTGTCACTGTTTTCATTTTTTCCCCTTCTATTTGCAGTGAAATGATGGGACCAGATGCCATGATCTTGGTTTTTTGAATGTTGAGCTTTAAGACAACTTTTCACTCTCCTCTTCACCTTCATCAAGAGGCTCTTTAGTTCCTCTTTGCTTTCTGCCATTAGGGTGGTGTCATCTGCATATCTGAGGTTTTTGATATTTCCCCTAGCAATCTTGACTCCAGCTTGAGATTCATTCAGCTCGGCATTTCCCATGATGTACTCTGCATATAAGTTAAATAAACAGGGTGACAATATATAGCCTTGATGTACTCCTTTCCCAATTTGGAACCAATTCATTGTTCCATGTCTGGTTCTAACAGTTGCTTCTTGACCTGCATACAGATCCTCTGAAGAGGCAGGTAAAGTGGTCTAGTATTCCCATCTCTTTAAGAATTTTCCACAGTTTGTTGTGATCCACACAGTGAAAGGTTTTAGCATAGTGAATGAAACAGAAGTAGATACTATGCTGGAATTCCCTTGCATTTTTCAGTGGTTCAGAGGATATTGGCAATTTGGTCTCCGATTCCTCTCCCTTTTTAAAATCCAGCTTGAACATCTGAAGTTCTCAGTTCGTGTACTGTTGAAGCCTAGCTTGAAGGATTTGCAGCATTACCTTGCTAGCTTGTGAAATGAGTGCAACTGTACAGTAGTTTGGGCATTCTTTAGCATTACTTGTTTTGGGATTGGAATGAAAAATGACCTTTTCCAGTCCTGTGGCCCTTGCTGAGTTTTCCAAATTTGCTGGCATATTGAGTGCAGCACTTTAATAACATCTTCTTTTATGATTTTAAATAACTCAGCTGGAATTCCATCACTTCTGCTAGGTTTATTTGTAGTGATGATTCTTAAGGCCTACCTGACTTCACTCTCCAGCATGTCTGACTATCGGTTAGTGACCACACCACTGTGGTTATCCAGGTCATTGACACTTTTTTTGTATAGTTCTTCTGTGTATTCTTGCCATCTTTGCTTGATCTCTTCTGCTTCTGTTAGGTTCTTGTGGTTTCTATCTTTATTGTGCCTATCCTTGCATGAAACGTTCCCTTGGTATCTCCAGTTTTCTTAAAGAGGTCTCTGCTGCTGCTGCTGCTAAGTCACTTCAGTCATGTCCGACTCTCGTGATCCCCCCATCCCTGGGATTCTCCAGGCAAGAACACTGGAGTAGGTTGCCATTTCCTTCCCCAATGCATGAAAGTGAAAAGTGAAAGGGAAGTTGCTCAGTCATGTCCGACTCTTCGCTACCCCATGGACTGCAGCCTACCAGGCTCTTCCGTCCGTCCATGGGATTTTCCAGGCAAGAGTACTGGAGTGGGATTCCATTGCCTTCTTCAAAACAGGTCTCTAGTCTTCCCTATTCTATTGTTTTCCTCGATTGCTTTGCATTGTTCACTAAAGAAGGCTTTCTTATCTCTCCTTGCTATTCTTTGGATCTCGACATTCAGTTGGGTGTATCTTTCCTTCTCTCTTTTGCCTTTTACTTCTCTTCTTTTCTCAGCTATTTGTAAGGCTTCCTCAGACAACCACTTTGCATTTCTTGTTCTTGGGGTTGGTTCTGGTCATTATCTTGTGTACAGCGTTACGAACCTCCTTCCATAGTTCTTTATGCATTCTGTCTACCGGATCTAATCCCTGAATCTTTTCGTCATCTTCACTATATAATCATAAGGGATTTGATTTAGGTCATACATGACAGACCTAGTGATTCACTGTAGTTTCTTCAATTTAAGCCTGAATTTTGCAATAAGTATCTCATGATCTGACTTTGTAGAGTTTCTCCATCATCAGCTGCAAAGAATATAATCAGCCTGGTTGCAGTATTGACCACTTGGTGATGTACATGTGTAGAGTTGTCTCTGTGGTGTTGGAAGATGGTGCTTGCTATGACCAGTGTGTTCTCTTGGCAAAACTCTGTTAGCCTTTGCCCTGCTTCGTTTTGTACTCCAAGGCCAAACATGCCTGTTACTCCAGGTATCTCTTGATTTCCTACTGTTTCACTCCATTCCCCCATGATGAGAAGGACATCTTTTGTGTGTGTGTGTGTGTGTGTGTGTGTGTGTGTGTGTTAATTCTAGAAAGTCTTGTAGGTCTTCATAGAACTGTTCAACTTCAGCTTCTTTTTTGTGTTTGGGCATAGGCTTGGATTACTGTGATGTTGAATGGTTTGTCTTGGAAACAAATCTAGATCATTCTGTTGTGTTTGAGATTCCATCCAAGTACTGCGTTTCAAACTCTTTTGTTGACTATGAGGGCTATGATTATCCATTTCTTCTAAGGGATTCTTTTACACAAGTGGATAGAATGATCATCTGAATCAAATTTACCTAAATCCATCCATCTTAGTTCACGTATACCTAAAATGTTGATTTTCACTTTTGCCATCTCCTGCTTGACCATGTCCAATTTACCTTGATTCATAGTCTCTAATTGTCCAGGTTCCTATGCAGTGTTGTTCTTTACAGCATCAGAAGTGCTTTCACCACCCGGCATATCCGCAACTGAGTGTCATTTCTGCTTTGGCCCCTCCTCTTCATTCTTTCTAGAGCTATTTCTCCATTATTCCCCAGTAGCATATTGGCAGCAAGTAATAATAATTATAACAACAACCATAGCAATCAGACTGTGGTTGGATTAGATATTAGGTTAGTGCACTTTAGAACTTTTTTCCATTTAATACAGGAGAGATTCTATAGCTACCCATTTCAGATTTAGATACTGTCAGATGTTTGCCCTAGTGTGACATGGTATTGAAGTGTTCGGTTCCAGGTAAGGAGGAAACAGGCATGAATAGTAAAGAAGGGCTTTTGGAGGCAGGCAGATCAATTACAAGCAGGTGCCTGGGAGATTTTGCCAGCCCAGCAAGGAGAGTTCCTCAGTCAAGGCTCACCGTGAAACCAAGGATCCAGGGATGAAACTGCTGGGCACTGTGCTTGGGGAACCACGTGCGGATGGGTGTCTTTCTATTCAGTGAGTGACAGGTAAAGTTCTCTTTCCTGAACCCAGATGTGGGTTTTGTTTTACTCCAGATTGGGAATATCCTTAAAGACTAAACCTATTACATAAATGAAGATAACAATAAGGGTAGCCTGATGATAGAAATTAAGCCTAAGAAAATAAATTCGGAATAATAAATTACTTTTATTTTTATTTATATTGTTAACTTTCAGTCGTGCCATACACTCTAAATTTAATGGCCACAAAAAAAGGTAGTATAGAAGCTCTCCATCATATACCAAATAAAGTTTCAGAAGTATTAATAAATTTTTTCAAAAAGAACAAATAGTTATAATTCTCTAACAAATTTATTGATTCTCTGGTTTTAGTGGCTTTGGGACANNNACATTTTACCATAGAAAGCAAAGGAAGAAACCATTAACAAAATAAAATATATTAGACTCCTCAAGATTAAAATATTTTGGTACATACTAAATACCATAAATAAAATAAATGACAAGTGACACATGAGTAGCTGATTCAGCGATTTCCAAAAGCCAGATAATTAAATATTTTAAAACTAATCAACACTGATTAGATTATGACTTAAGATATATACGGCTAAAATCATATAAGTCGGTTTACCTGTATAGCTTCAAACAAATTGGTTCATGATTCTTCTTTCCATTATCTGTCTACAAAAATAACCTGAGATGCTAGTAAATAATTTTATGATGGCAATATTTATAATATGCTCTATTAGAAATATAGTCCCCAAACCTTGGGCAATAAATTATGATGCAATATGAGGTAATACGATACAGTCATAGAAAAAAATTATTTCAAAAACTTTTACTGACATGGTAAATTCTGTTTGTATAATTGCTATTCAATTTTAGCAAGCA
>SJYQ01005273.1:128862-145061 GCA_006410935.1 Redunca redunca
CAAGCAAGTTAACAAAAATACATGTGTATTAAAAGCAAACAGCATGGTGATTATTTTAGATTGTGAAATTATGAGTATTTTTCCTTTACACATTCTATATTTTTAACGATTTCTGCAGTGAGTGTGCATTTCTTTGTATTGAGTAAATATTCATATTAAAAATAATGACTTGATTTGACTTCTCTGGTAGTCCAGTGGTTAAGAATCCACCTTTCAATACAGGGGATGAAGTTTTAGTCCCTGGTTCGAAATGGGACGAGTGTTGACTGATCTCATACTATCAAGAAGAGCTGAAAACTCTAGATTTTTCTGTGACTTTTAAAATTTTGCAATATGTGGTGACACAGATGTGGGAGAAATCTAGCTCTGGAATGTTCATTTGCAGGCTTTGTCTTGTTCTTTCTGCCCATGTTTTACAATAATTTGTATTCTTCCAGTAGTTGCCTGATAGCTCTCACGTCTGCCCTCCGGTTTTCTCTGTCACTCTGGATTTAATGTACTTGGTTTGTCTACCAGTCTGTCTTATTTATTAATCTGGTTTGTTCTTGAGCCTCTGCAATGACTTTTTGCTTTGCAAATCTTAGTTTTGATTACACTGCAGTGTTTATTTCAGTTCATTCGAAGTCAGTTAGAAAAAAAGACAAAAACCCTCAACCTGATTTTTTAATAATAACCTTTTAGCTCAGGGACAAAAAAGGGACAAAAGATGTATTTTTTAGACCTCCCAACACTTAAGAAATGCAGAATATGGCCCTTTCTTAAGATTTAATTCTGCATTGTATAATAGGGTCATTGAAATCTGAATTGAGATGTCTGGCCTACTTTTAATGAGGGCTTACTCTTTTAATATAGCCTTTATTAAGAGGGACTTGATTCCACTGGGAGGAAAATGAGGGCAATATGGTATAAATTGCAATTATGAAAGATTGTAATATGAATAAAAGGGTAATTTTTCAGAAAAATTTTGAGGACATGTTTAAAATAGTAGACAATCACACAAAATAGATTTTCTTTTGGAGTAGAACTGATGCTATATACCATATAATTTAATTTTATGTTAATTCTTGTCATTAAAATAATCATAAAATATCCTTTTTGAAAATAATCTTTCTTTTAAAATATTTTAAAAATACACAAATATGGGACCAGGGAATGTTTGGATTTGGTCTCACAGTTATGGCGTGGGGTGGGGTAGGGTGATGTGCTTGGCAAAACAGAGCATGAAAATTTGTCCAGAAAGAGATGGTGCTTCAGTCTCCACAAGACCCCAGATTCTCACACTTGCACAGCCTTCAGGGAAACTGAGCAGGAACTGAACCAGCTCAGACAAAAGAGCTTCACACACCTGAACACGGACTTTCAACTCGGGTGGAAAAGCTTGAAGTGCGTCTTGCAAACCCCATGGATTGGACACAAGCTACAAGGACAGGCCACTTATCCAGCTTAATCCTCAGTGAGCTCCGGGAAACCTCTGATGTTACAAATCCAAATAAAAAGGGAGGGCACACAGAAGATGAAGACTTTCAGAGAGCAAAGA
Organism: Redunca redunca; assembly: GCA_006410935.1. Classification (NCBI taxonomy): domain Eukaryota; kingdom Metazoa; phylum Chordata; class Mammalia; order Artiodactyla; family Bovidae; genus Redunca; species Redunca redunca. The sequence continues at coordinate 130,400 of SJYQ01005273.1, forward strand.
AAGCTTCAGAAAAGATGTGAATTATTATCCTGAGAGAATGGAAGAATATATTGTTTCTCTAAAAGAATAATTTAAAAAATCGACAAATCTGAAAGTCTCTCAGAAATTAAAGATATGAGAAGCAAAACAGAAGTTCAAAATATAAGGTAGTATAAAAATAAGATAATAGAAAGTAGGAAAAGTACAAAGATGGATAGGGAGAACTGAAGGAAAAAGGTACCAGTTTTAGTCTATAAGAAACAATAACTGATGGGAATTCCAAAAATAGAAAAATATAATGGGCAAAAAATACATAAATACATAAGTATGTAATTGATTATTAGGTTTTTCAGAAATAAAGAGTATAGGACATGGTATCCAGATTTAGGCCCAGTTGCCCAGGACAGTGATTTGAAGGATGTGGGTGATACGTACATCATTATTAATTTCTCAACATAGGGAATAAAAGCAAGATTTTTAAAATTTCCAGGAAAAAAAAAAAGCATAACAGAGAAACAACTGGCATATAAACAGTAGAGACAGTAGAAAATTCAAATGTTATTTCATTTTTAGTTAATAAACTATGGTCCACAATCCCACTCTTCTAGCATATATCTGGAGAAATCTAAAATTCAAAGATACTTGCACGCCAGTGTTTATAGCAACACTATTTACAATAGCCAATAGACAGGAGCAACCTAGATGTCCACTGACAGATGACTAGATAAAGATGATGTGGTATTTAAATACAGTAGAATGTTACTCAGCCATAAAAAAGGAATGAAATAATACTATTTGCAACAACATGGGTGGACCAAGATATTATCATACTAAGCAAAATAAGGTAAAAGAGAAGAGTAGATAAAGCTGACTTAAAACTCAACATTCAAAAAACTAAGATTGCGACATCTGGTCCCATCACTTCATGGCAAATAAATGGGGGAAAATGGAAACAGACTATTTTCTTGGGCTCCAAAATCACTGCGGACAGTGACTGCAGCCATAAAATTAAAAGACTTGCTTGATCCTTGGAAGAAAATCTATGACAAACTTAGTCATCACTTTGCTGATAAAGGTACCTATAGTCAAATCTGTGGTTGTTCCAGTAGTCATGTATGAATGTGAGAGTTGGACCCTAAAGAAGGCTGAACGCCAAAGATTTGATGCTTTTGAACTGTGGTGTTGGAGAAGACTGTTGAGAGTCCCTTGGACTGCAAGGAGATCCAGCCAGTCAATCCTAAAGGAAGTCAACCCAGAATACTCATTGGAAGGACTGATGCTGAAGCTGAAACTCCAGTACTTTGGCCACCTGATGCGAAAAACTGACTCATTGGAAAAGACCCCGATGCTGGGAAAGATGGAGGGCAGGAAGAGAAGGGTAGACAGAGGACAGGACGGATGGATGACATCATGGATGGACATGAGTTTAAGCAAACTCCTGGAGATGGTGAAGGACAGGGAGGCCTGGCGTGCTGCAGTCCTACAAAGAGTAGGACACTACTGAGCGACTGAAGAACAAGAAGGAACAACTGACTGTGTATCTTACCTTTCAGAGGAGAAGATGTTGGATACATATTAATAACTTAAACGTAGATTATATAACTAGCAATTTGGTAAGTTCTGTGAAAGAGTGCTATGAGTGCTAACAAATGTGCTTTAATATACTTGGATTTCACATGTAAAATACCTGAAAGTCCTCAGGCATATTTTTCCCCTAAAAACTAGCATTTGTAAAGTGACCTTCTGAGATGCAGTATTCACTATGGCATGCTAAGTTTAGTGTGTTCTTTTAGTTTAAGAACAGTGTAGTTTTTCACCATTCCTGTCAAATACATTAGAAAGAGAAAAAGATATTGTTATCTCTGTTTGGCCCTTGAGGAAGTTGTCAAGGGGAGATTGAGTAACTTGTCAACGAAAATTAAGTCAGGAAAGCTGTGGCTCTTTAGATCCAGGCACCAGTCATAGGACCTTGTTGTCAGGCTTGGCTTTTGGATAGAGAAAGAACCTAAGAAATTCAACTGCAGCCCCATTATTTTGCAGATGATAACGTTTATGTCAAGGAACTTGCCCACTATTAGAAAAGTGCAGGAGCTGAATAGGTCTGAAGGTGACTTGATCTTAATGCTTTTGATCTCTTCTGTGACCTTATGCCACGATCAATAAGGTTAATTGTAGATTTCATCTGACTTTTGAAGATTTTACTTTCTCTTTAAATTGAAGTATTCCATTCTGTAACAGAGAATAATTTTCTCTTCATCCATCTATTGGGTGTAATTCTTGGTAGTCACCCAAGCCTGAAAGACTCAGTGGAGGTACAGCGCCTGAAGTACCTACTCTGAGTCGTGATGTTTATCTTTCTACTGCTGGAATTTCTGTTAGAAGGAGGGCACCCACCTCACCCACTCCGGTTTGTTCTTCCCCAAATCCCAGGCTATTTCATATTCATTTAGGCTCACAGCCTAGCTCGTCCTTTGCACTGATTTTTGTTCAATCATAGGCTTCACTGTAAGATTGCAGAAATGCATCTTGTGTTTCTGTCTTGGTTTTCTTTGAGGGTCTGTCCTAAATATATGTCTCTAATAACTCCCAACAAACATATAAACTATGTGGTGGGTGTTGAATAGAGGGGTGCCCCAAATATAACATTCCATGTTTAATTTCATGGAATTTTTTAACTTAATTTTTCTCTCCTGGGTATTATATATTCATTCTTAAAAAATTTTTAAATATAATGATTATTACTGATCTGAATTCTTTATTCCTTTATTAATGTACCATTGTGGATCAGACACTAATGCAAGGAAACATATACTTCCCCTTAACAAAAATACACATAATTTTTAATATAATTTAATGTAATTGGTAATCTTAGCTTTACCATGGCAGGGAGAAATAAGAAACAGAACAAAATGGGTTTTGTGGCATCTGCATCCTTAAATAATTTTGAAGTCTCTTTAAAAGAAAGACTAAAAAACTACAGATATGAATCTGAATATTTGAGACAAGGAAACAAATTCATAAGAAAATGCAAATTTAAAAACACAAATGCCACAAATGTCATGAAATTCAGAACAATACTTTGATCATTTCAGAAGTTAAATGACTGAGATAGATTTTTAAAACATTTTTTCCAAAATTTTTGACTGCATGCTTTTTAATCTCCTCTTCATAAGACATTGATTTTATATTTATCCCCCCCCGAGAAAAATAGAAACTTAATTCATTCTTCCCTCTAGCATGTATTTTATTATTGATAGCCTAGATGAATAAAACATGCAGCTTTGCACAACGTCAGACGTGCTGTTTGTAGTACTGCTTCAGGTTTGTGCTCTGAAAACCCTGGGGTTATGATAAATTCTATTTCATACAATTCCCATCCATAAGAGAGGAAGTAGGTTGTTTATCAAGTTTATTGCTGATAGCAGAGAACTTCTGTTTTGACTAGGCATTGATGAGAACCAAATTCTCCACTTAGAGTTTTATAGGCCTGATGATTGGAATAATTTTCCACCGAAGTCATATCATGCTCTGTACAATTCTAAATCTTTTTTCTCCTCCACTACCCACATCTTTCCATTGCTAGGCACGGTAGGAGATGGTTTTATTATGATAAAACCTTTGTGTCACAATGCCTAGAAAGTAGCCAGTAGGAGGATTCCAGGAATCCATTTCTACCTGAGGAAGGAAATGATAATATATTGATTATTCTGACTGCGTACATAGATCCCAGAAAACTGAAATTAAATGAATCCTTTAATTACCTTCATCATAGCTGGATCTCAGATTGCCTGTGGTCATTATATTGTCACCCAGTATGATAGAGGCAAGACTGTCTTAGAAAGAGACAGTGGTCTTAACTGATTGCCTCTGAAGTATCTTATTTATGCACATTTGACCCATTGTGACCCCATGGACTGTAGCCCTCCCTGTTCCTCTGTTCATGAAATTTCCCAGGTGAGAATATTGGTGTAGTTTGCCTTTTCCTGCTCCAGAGCTAGGCAGTAATGAATATATGTTAGTCTCAAAATCCTAAGTTACGATGGAAAACTGCTCTATAGCATCAGGAACTATACTCAATGTCTTATGTTAATAATAACCTATAATGGAAAAGAATTTGAAGAAGAACATATACATGCATAACTAATCACTGCTATCTACTTGAAGCTAACACAATATTGTAAATTAAATAAACTTCAATTTAAAGATAATGGAAAAAAAAAAAAAAAAGACAGAAGATCCTGCAAAGAAAGGGACCCAAAAGCTGAAATTTCCTCCTACCTCTGAAAGTTTGACATCAGATTTGCAACCTACCTTTATTATTGGACTGTAGAACCTGATTGGAGTTTATTACTGAAGTCTAAGCTTTTTTCCAGTTTCCCTGGTGGCTCAGATGATGAAGAATATGCCTGCAATGTGGGAGACCTGGGTGTGATCCCTGGGTTGGGAAGATCCCCTGGAGAAAGGAATGATTATCCACTCCAGTATTCTTGCCTGGAAAATTCCATGCACAGAGGAGCCTGGCGGGCTAGAATCCATGGGGTCACAAAGAGTCAACCATGACTTAGCAACTAACACAGAAACACAAGCTTTTCTCCACGATTACATAATCCTTTTATTGATGATTTCCCATTGTCTTAATTGTGCTTATTTTCTTCCATCACTTTGTGTGCAGACACAAAAGACATCCTCAGAGTCTTTTCCTGATGCAGTTTAAGGAAGGGAGGTGTGGTCAGGGTTCAAGTGAAGCGCCCAGTCTAGCACGGAGGGAAGTTGTCAACAACCACCCCAGGTCTGGTAGGGCCGATGGCGACAGTCGGAGCCCCAGAGCCTGGGCGGCTGAGGCCCCTAAGGGGGCAGAGGTGGACTCACCTAGAATTGGAACCTGGACTTGCAGTTTCCTGTTGCTGCCTCCTGACTGGCTGCTGCAGTGGTCGGCTGGAGCCTCGGGGACCCTGTATGCTGCTGTTCATTGAGTATAAAGCAGAGCAGAGAAGGGCAGGCAATGAAATGTTGGGGGCGGGGGCGCAAACCAGAATTAACCAGTATAGGTACCAAATACCCTACCATACAGTCGTGAATAATGCAGATTGCTATTTGATTACCTGGGTACATGTCTATGTGAATTTTTAACATTACCATTAACTAAGCTCTCTTTACCATAATCGAAGGGCTTCCCAGGTGGCCCAGGGGTAAAGAATCAGCTTGTGTGAGTGCAGGAATTCCATCCTGGAGTTGGGAAGATCCCCTAGTGTCGAAACCCATTCCCATATTCTTGCCTGGAAAATTCCATGGACTGAGGAGCCATAGGGTTGCAAAGAATCTGACACACTGAGCACACACACATGCACACCACTAATAGAAACTCCATGAAAAAGAAAGCAACACTGTTACAGTTTTTATTTGGTTTATTTTGTTGCCTATTCTTTTTTTTTTTTTTTTTGATGATAGGGGCTAAAAGAAAAAGATACAAAAAGAATTTCGTAGGTGGTATTGTTACCCAACCAAATTGGGTCCACTTCCCAGAGTGCCAAGTAAAGCCAGTCTACTGACATGGGCTTGTGGTGAAGGGAAGGGCAGCATTTATTACAGGGTACCAGAAAAGGAGTTTGGGGTACTTATTGCTCAAAAAATCCGAACTCTCTGATGGGGTTTCAGCAAGGCACGTTTACAGGTCAGTTGAAGGAGGCTGGTTGCAGGGTATGTGATCAGCTATGCACAATTCTCTGACTGGTTGATGGTGAGGTAACAGGGTGATATCTACAGGGGTTAACATCAGGCTCCAGTAAGTCTGGGGGCTACATGCTCATGGTCAAGTTGTTAACTTCTTCCACTGGGTGAGGTTTTAGCATATATAAAACCACCAAGGAAATGTGCGTCACGTACTGTTATCTGTGTACTTCATGGAGGAACCAAAGATTCTGTGATTGCATTTGGCTGATATCCTGTTTGCATTGTTATTTATTCTCCTGATCTGACTGCTGCTCTTGTTCACTACCTGTTCACATCCTTTCAGTCATTAAGTATGCAGGCAAGACTTTGTGACTCAGGCGGGGCCTGGGAGACTTCAGCTCTTCTGCAGGCAGAGGACATGTGGGGAGAGGTCTGTCCTGGGAAGGCCCATAGGGGCCTGCTCGGTTATAATGTGAAGTGTGAGTGCAGGAGTTCCATCCCTGAGTTGGGAAGTTGACAATCATGCAATATTGAGGGATTTATTACTAAACATGTTTGTGAAGAATGCATATTTATCAAAGGGCAGTGAATTATATTTTAAGCACACAATGAATCCTCCTGCAAACACAGCCCCCTGACATCCTGGCCAGCCTACGGACAGCATTTTGATTGCCTCCTCTCATGTCCTTTGAAATTCCTGGTCCTTATACCTACAGCTCCTGCACTATCAGCTTTCCAGGTGGCGCAGTGGTAAAGAATCCTTTTGCTAATGCAGGAGATGCTAGAGATGCATGTTTGATCTCTGGTGGGAAAGATCTCTGGAGGAGGAAATGGCAATCCACTCCAGTATTCTTGCCTGGAAAATTCCATGAACAGAGGAACCTGGTAGGCTACAGTCCATACGGTTGCAAATGGTCGGACATGACTGAGGGTCTGACCTGCCCCATCGACTTCCTAGAGATCACTCCTGAGTCCTTGTCCAGTGTGTTGATGAGGATAGGCTTTCATTTGTGTGACAGAAATGCCCTTCTCAGCCACGGAGAGGTGGCCTTGCCTTTCCTCCCTGAGTTCCTGGATAGTGCAATCTGAGAAGAAGTGAATAATTAGTGTGGGTGCAAATCTTAGCCTTTATGTGCTACTGAGCTGCTGGGAGCAATGTGTGGGGCTAACTGCAATTCTGGTGTGTGTGTGGGAGGTTTGTCTCTGAAAGGTTTGGAGATATTATAATGCCCCTTTGTTAGTTTGTATGTTTTTGAAGCATGGAAATATAGCTTAACATATATTTAGGGGCTACAAGTTTCCTCCTCTAAAAATTTAAATCTTGAAAGGACTCCTTTTTGGGTGACATAATAATAGGTTTGCTGCCATCAGAATGAATGTTTCTGCCCACTGGTATGCTTTCCATAAACAAAATCAAATTCCTTTATGTTTTAAATATATAGAAAAACTTAGAAGAAAAGTTTGCATTTCTAACCTCTGAATAATGTTAAATCATCAGTGCACTTGGGGTTATGGATGAATGTAGATCTTTGATTTAGAATAGCTTCAATTTGATTCACTTGACTGGTTTTCTGAGATTGAGTTTGACCCCCAGGCCTAAATTTAATATTATGCACTTGGACAGGAACTCCCTTGTGTAGGAATAAATACATTTACACAGATTAAACTATTGATAATTCTATTTTGTATGTAGCATACAATGGGTACCTCAAATATGACAGTTCCCTTCTTTAATATTTTCACCATGTTTGATTATTTTATGTCTGTTTTCCTATTCATTTCATAAAGAAGCCACTCTGGGTTATGCATTATTTTTTTTTCTTTCATGCTACTTGGTTACGTGGTGATCTTTCTTACAGCTTTGATTGTATGAGATCTGCCAGCATTCAGTGGGTATTCTTTGAGAGTTGTTCCACACGTAGATGTATTTTTGAGTATTTTTGGGAGGAGATAACCTCCATGTCCTTCTGTTCCACCATCTTGATCTCCACCTCTGGGTTATACTTTTCTTAACGAAAGGAATAAATTATTCAAACAGTTAAAAAAGAGTAGCAATAATCATTTTATGAAATGAAGAGAATATTTTTTTCTAGACAAGTAGGTGCTTTAAAAATGGCACATTATTTTACGTCTTTTAAGGTCTTGATAAATATTTGCCAAAAATTATTTTTACTGATTTTCATTCATTTATTATTGCTGTAGACTTTAGGACAAAGTAGATTAAAATGCTCATAGGTTTAGATATAATCATGTGCCCATTTTAGTTGTACGGGTATCTGTTGAATGCTTGAATGGATCTTAAAATGGAATGTGTTGTATAGAGGACATGACTATTTTTCTTAAATACTGCCTGAATCGTGGTAGGCATTGTGGTGGTTTTCTCATCATGTTTGCTCTCTTCTCTCTGAAAATAGCTGCTGACTTTGCAAGCACCTAAGGCACAGCTGCAGGAATCTTCCAGAGCCTCTGAGCAAGGAACTTGCATTTGGTCAATTGATAGATGAATATTCAGTGTCTGAGTTTTATTCCTCTAGGGGAAATTTTAAAATTTATGTGTCTGTGACTCAGAAGCTTATATACACTGGTGGAAATTCCATCACCTCCAACTATCTCAGTTAGTGGACTTCCCAGACTGAAGACCATGTATTTAAATTTAATGTATTAAATATGCACCCACCCAAGTGTAACGGATTTGAAAAGCATTGATTCTTTGTTACTTTCATATCCAGCAGTCTTAGGCATGATGGCAGTCATTGGAAAGACATTAATATAATTTTCTTAAATTCATATTTCATGTCATTAATAAATTCATAAGTACATATTTTAAATCACAGATTATTTCAGCACACAGAGCTACAATAGGGTCTAATGTTAACAGGAAATAATAATAGCAAGCATTTATTAAAATGCCAATTTCTGTGTCTGAGAGTGAGTACTATCCTTGGCCTTAATTAAAAGGACCACAATTTATAAATATCTAAGTAAATTTCACCCCATTTAAAATACATATCTGGATTGCTTACAAATTTCAAATGCAATATCTTTTTCTAACAGATACTAATGAATTCAAGGAAAGAAGCTAGATCTTAATGCACAAATGATAGCATATGGAAGACTGACAAAAATTTGCTGTATGTACACAATTACACACCTGTGTATGTACACACTCATATATACTAAATCTATGATGTATTAATTCCAATATTTAGACCACACTATAATTATGAAAGAGGATTTTAATATTTATTCCTAGAATAATTTCAAATATATTCCCTAGGAAACTTAAAATAGGGTAAACATTTCCTAATGTTTCAAGTAACTATGCAAAATCTCTTGAAATCAGTTTTTTTAGAGTCCATTAACTTTGATGTCATTTAAAATGCTGTTTACATATGGAATAACTACTTTGATTATTCCCTAGGATGTTAATTTTGTGTTTAGAGTAATGAAATCTGCTTTCTTCCACATTTAAAATTGCAGAGGGGGAAAAAAAAAGGCAAAGAAGAGTACTACTGAAAGCTTGGATATTGAAAAAATGTGATCCATGCTTCTCAAATGCTGTTTATGCTACTAACCTTTAAGTGCTTTTTTTTTTTTCCTAGGAAGTTAGGAACTACATTGAAATGTTCCAGATGTTATACCATTTCTGGTTAGAAAATACCTGAAATATGCCAGAGGTTACTTAAAGTTGTGCTGTAGCTACCTAAAAGCCCATGAAACACACATTGATCAGCAGTGATCCTTAACTAATGTTGAAATCAAACTAGCAAGGGAAACCTTAGGGATATTTTGTGGTGGTTGTTTGAGACCAATATTGTCTGTTGGAATTTATCAGACATTTCATTGCTGTATGTGTTAACTAGAATTTGAAATTGATAGAATTTTGAAACTCAATATCATTGTTTTAAAAAGTTTGCCTTTTCACTCTCACTTCTCCTTTGAGATGTTGGAAAATAATTTTTCCTATTGCAAAGGGGGCTGTAAAGCAAAACGAAAGTGGAAGCTACTCGTGCAGAGAGCATTCCCTCCTTAAAAATGTCAACAATGAAATAATGTTTTCAAAAGGGCTCTTGAGATGACATATCTAAAACCACACACAGAAAAAAAAAGCTGTTGGTTGGTTCTGTGACTGCTCAGCTTCATGGAATCAATTCAAGGAAATTTAGAAGCTGCAAACAGACAGCATGTTCAATTTTAAAGGTAACTGAGTTTAAGGAAGGAAATAATAGTGGGAAATTGCTGGAGATCAGATTTTTCTTAATAAAAATCTCCACTCTGTTGTGAGTTTAATGGGTGATATAGTTCATTGACTGCATTTTTCCTCATATGTCCCTATAATTCCAACTCTAGAGCTTCAGCTTATGAAAATGAATTGTGTAACAGAGAGAGTAAATGAAATGAATTACCAGGCTTGGGATTTGGCCATCTATTGAAACATACCCTGTATGTCATGAGTCTCATGAGAAGAACATTGCTGTATTTTACGGATAGTCTTCAATGTTTAAGAAATTATTGAAAAGACAGTGCTAGAATCTTCCATATTTTATAATATTAATCAGTTAACTAGAACATAGCACAGTCACTCCTGATTCCTTAGGAACAGTTTGGATTTGATTAAAATTAAGTAATGCATGATACCCTCTATTCTATAGTGTTTTTTCCAATTATGTACATTGGTTTTTTTATTTTCATGTATATTTGTGCCTGTGAACTGCTAAAATAAATTTTTTTCATCCTGAACTTATGATATCAGCAGGACTGGATGTTCTATACTAATCGACAAATTAGATGCACATTAATCACCAGGAACACATGGCACCTACCCCCAAATTTGGAAAGCATTCAAAAGTATAATTTGTGAATTTGGCACTGTTGACAAAACAGCTTTTTTTTTTTGGACAAGGCATAATGCCAGGGGCCTGGTGAATTGACATATTAAACGCTATTTCTAAGGAAGTATGAAGGGTATGTTGAGCTTTAAGACAACTTGTTCACTCTCCACTTTCACTTTCATCAAGAGGCTTTTTAGTTCCTCTTTGCTTTTTCCCATAAGGGTGGTGTCATCTGCATATCTGAGGTTATTGATATTTCTCCCAGCAATCTTGATTCCAGCTTGTGCTTCTTGCAACCCAGCGTTTCTCATGATGTACTCTGCATATAAGTTAAATAAGCAGGGTGACAATATACAGCCTTGACGTACTCCTTTTCCTATTTGGAACCAGTCTGTTGTTCCATGTCCAGTTCTAACTGCTGCTTCCTGACCTGCATATAGGTTTCTCAAGAGGCAGGTTAGATGGTCTGGTATTCCCATCTCTTTCAGAATTATCCACAGTTTATTGCGATCCACACAGTCAAAGGCTTTGGCATAGTCAATAAAGCAGAAATAGATGTTTTTCTGGAACTCTCTTGCTTTTTCCATGATCCAGCAGATGTTGGCAGTTTTATCTCTGGTTCCTCTGCCTTTTCTAAAAGCATCTTGAAGATCAGGAAGTTCACGGTTCACGTATTGCTGAAGCCTGGCTTGGAGAATTTTGACCATTACTATTATTTATTATTTACTTTATTTATTTTTTACTTTACCTTATTTTTTGTGCTCCAGAATCACTGCAGATGGTGACTGCAGCCATGAAATTGAAAGATGCTTACTCCCTGGAAGAAAAGTTATGATCAAGCTAGATAGCATATTCAAAAGCAGAGATATTACTTTGCTGACTAAGGTCCGTCTAGTCAAGGCTGTGGTTTTTCCAGTGGTCATGTATGGATGCGAGGGTTGGACTGTGAAGAAAGCTGAGTGTCGAAGAATCGATGCTTTGGAACTGCGGTGTTGGAGAAGACTCTTGAGAGTCCCTTGGACTGCAAGGAGATCCAACCAGTCCATTCTGAAGGAGATCAACCCTGGGATTTCTTTGGAGGGAATGATGCTGAAGCTGAAACTCCAGTACTTTGGCCACCTCATGAGAAGAGTTGACTTATTGGAAAAGACTTTGATGCTGGGACGGATTGGGGGCAGGGGGAGAAGGGGAAGACAGAGGATGAGATGGCTGGATGACATCACTGACTTGATGGACGTGAGTCTGCGTGAACTCCGGGAGTGGGTGATGGACAGGGAAGCCTGGCGTGCTGCGATTCATGGGGTCGCAAAGAGTCGGACACGACTGAGCCACTGAACTGAACTAAACTGATGAAGGCTATGAGTATAATTTCTCAACTTGGGTGATAAGACATATAGACCCATTTGGAGTCACCATCAATTAGAATGGCAGAAACCCAACTTCAGTGACTTTCTGATCCAACCCTTGCCTCTCAGCTCCCTGAGATTTATCCAAGTTTGAGGTAACTGGTGTTAAGATATTGTTATGGAAGTGGGGTGGAGGGAAGCTGTGTGGGGGCTTATCCGTCCTGTTTTCAGCCCTCTGCCTGTGCACACAGAGGTCTGCTGAGATGGCCGGCAGGCCATATGGCCCTCAATTATTTTTCCCATAGATAACCTCAGGGACACGCTGTGTTCCTGTCAGATCAGCCTCTGCAGGTCTGGTGCCCTCTCCCTTTTCATGGTTGGCAGTCATTTGGCTGCTCTCAAGCTATATCAGGGAAAGGAAGTAGATCCTTTGTGCTTTTCAAAATCCTAGCAATTGCCTACTTCCGCTCCATCTCGGGATCCCTGAATTGGAATCTTCTTCCTCCCCAGACCATGGTTTCTGTCTTAGAGAATGCATCCGTCTCGTTAAGCTCTCTTCTTCTCAATGTTGAGGGTACATCTGGGACTTCTATGTGCCCATCGTGTTTAAACTTTCAAAAGTTAAAATCAGGAATACTTCTTTTCTATGTTGGGTTATTTTCCATCTCCTGTTGTTCAGTTCAGTTCAGTTGCTCAGTTACGTCCGACTCTGCAACCTCATGGACCGCAGCACGCCAGGCCTCCCTGTCCATCACCAACTCCCAGAGTTTACCCAAACTCATGTCCATTGAGTTGGTGATGCCATCCAACCATCTCATCCTCTGTCATCCCCTTTTCTTCCCACCCTCAATCTTTCCCAGCATCAGGGTCTTTTCAAATGAGTCACCTCTTCACATCATGTGGCCAAAAGTATTGTAGTTTCAGCTTCAACATCAGTCCTTCCAGGGAACACTCAGGACTGATCTCCTTTAGGATGGACTGGTTGGATCTCCTTGCAGTCCAAGGGACTTCCAAGAGTCTTCTCCAACACCACAGTTCAAAAACATCAATTCTTCTGCACTCAGCTTTCTTTATAGTCCAACTCTCACATCCTCACATCCATACATGACCACAGGAAAAACCATAGCCTTGACTAGATGGACCTTTGTTGGCAAAGTAATGTCTCTGATTTTTAATATGCTGTCTAGGTTGGTTATAACTTTCCTTCCAAGGAGTAAGCGTCTTTTAATTTCATAGTCTGTCGTGGTGCTGTCCATTTGATGCGTTGTGATGATCCTCTATCTGAGCCATCCCGTATGGCAGCCCCTGGCTACGTGTGCCTGTTGGTCACTTGAAATGTGCCCAGTGTGACTCAGAAACAGAAGTTTTAATTCTGCTTGGTTTTAATTTACAGGTAAATTGCCATATGTGGCCAGTGTCTAGCACAGGGAACTGCTGGAATGTGGAGAAAGGATAAAGCTTTTAAAGAAATGACTATATTGCTAAATATCTTGCAGTCCTAAAATCGTGTCTGGGAAGTGCTCTATGGCATGTCAGATATGCATTTGACTCATTGAGGCTGAGACTGCTTGCAAGAAAACCTTGTCCCTCTTTCCCATAGATACTCCTGTGCTCCTCTGTCACTGATGGGTGCAGGCAGCTGAGAGGGGGAGCAGATGGGAACAAACCTCAACCTTCAGTGAGAGATCTCTTGTGACTAAATTCCCCATCTTTCATGAGACTCCTTTCCTTTATTTTCCAAGAAGGTATCAGGATGTGAAAGAGAGCTACACATAGGTGTTCTGGGGATGGGAACAGGTCCCCTGGATTGCATGCAATCTGTCTCTTGGTCTCCTAGACACTGGGACTGGAGAGGTCTGGTTTCTGGGCACGGCTTACCCGCCGGTGCCAAAGTCCGCAGCAGCTGGGACTCCCAGTCTGTTCTCGGTGGCTCCTACTGTTGGTCATCTCTGCTAGTCTGAGGGGATCAGACTTCTGGTGTCTCAGTCGGCACCGATGAAGATCTCTGAGAGTCCAAATAGTCTCTGAATCATTCCCCAGAGTTTTGGATCCTATAGAAGCAATAAACAACCTGTAGCACATAACATGCGGTGGGAGAAGGAGCCGCTGGCTCAGGTGAGCTTGGCGTCTACACCTCTGGAATTCCTGTTGTGGCTTCTCTCTGCCCCTGTGATATCTGGCTGCAGTCAAAGTGGTAGTCACTTGATGGGGTCTGTTTAACTGAATCTCCCCTTCTCCTCTGGAGGCTTTCTCTTCATCTTCCTACCTGGGTAGAACTTCTCTGAAATTCTGTTGTCAGTATTTATAGAAAACTTTCATGATCTGAATTAGCCAAGCTTGAGTCTTAATGTTGGGTCCTACAACATTGTGTGGAAAAACCTGAATGAACTTTTTGAGCAACCCAATACTCAAAGGGAACTTCCAAAATTTATCATTTTCTTTTTAGGGAAAGCATGTTCCCCGCCCTCAGACACAAATTATTGTGTCACTGTGAAATCAGCTGTTTGTTTTTGAAATTAAAAGTAAATAGTTTTTCCTGCATTACAAAAAGGATATATCAGTTCAGTTCAGTCGCTCAGTCGTGTCTGACTCTTTGTGACCCCATGAATCACAGCACGCCAGGCCTCCCTGTCCATCACCAACTCCCGGAGTTCACGCAGACTCACGTCCATCGAGTCAGTGATGCCATCCAGCCATCTCATCCTCTGTCGTCCCCTTCTCCTCCTGCCCCCAATCCTTCCCAGCATCAGAGTCTTTTCCAATGAGTCAACTCTTCGCATGAGGTGGCCAAAGTACTGGAGCTTCAGCTTTAGCATCATTCCCTCCAAAGAAATC
>SJYQ01005273.1:149172-164886 GCA_006410935.1 Redunca redunca
AGATTGTAATACAAAGAATTGCTATTAATGAGAAAAGACCAGATTGTAAAAAAGTTAATTTATACCATGGTGACTTAAATTTTTCATAAGAAATAGAAAACTCTTATTCATAGATAAGATTGTCTTACTAATCATTCTATTTTGTTTAATCATCTTAGATCATTTGTTATTTTATTTTTTTCAATCTTCCTGTTTATTTCAATGATATTAAACATCACAGCACGAGATAGACATAATGCAACATTGTACCTTTCTGAGGGTTAGCGATGGGCACAGGGGCATTAAACCGGTAATATAGAGAGAATGTGGTTATTAATAATGGCATAAAACTATACTGGAGAGAGAGGCTGGTAGGAAAGCAAATAGCATTGGTATTTATTCCAATCTGTGGATTAAGGAAAGGTCCATGGAGGATACGGTGATGTGATCAGCCTTTGTGACTCTGGTAAAACAAAGCAGCAAGAAGGACACAGGCATAGGAGTAGATCCCGGCACATATATAATTTGTGCTAAGCTTCCTAGGTGATTTTTATGCCTGTCTAGTGCAGTTCAACATAGAAATCTCTAACTATTCTGTAGTGTTTTTCCCTCCAGAAAAACAAATGAATATTAACAATATTGCTTTAAAGGAAAAGATTTACCTGTAATGAAATAATTTCTTTATACACTATGTATTTTGGACCACAAATATTGAAGAATCGAGTTCCATAATATGAATGGACACAAGCTCTTCCCTATTTAATACAGCGGGGGAAACTTATTCTTTGAATTAACGCTGTACAATTTGCAGACACTTCAGGCCAATTTTAGACTGATGTATCTATTTGTGTAAATTATGGCTTTGGAGGCGCTTCCCTTGTGGCTCCGCATTTAAAGAATCTGCCTGCAATGTGGCAGACCTGGGTTCGATCCCTGGGTTGGGAAGATCCCTTTGAGAAGGGAAAGGCTACCCACTCCAGTATTCTGGCCTGGAGAATGCCATGGACTGAAGTTCCAGTGCGGTCCATGGTGTCGCAAAGTGTCCGACATGACTGAGCGACTTTCACTTTCACTTTTCTCTCTCTTTTAACCACATCTTGGTTCTGAGTTCTTGATTGGCAACTCATTTTTTTCCTGTGCTGTAAAAGCCACTTAAATTGGCTGTTCATTATTGTTCTGCCTCAAAAAGAAAAAAAAAAAGGAAATCGTAAGTTTCGCAGATCAAATGCCACAGACACATGACACCAGGAAAATTCACCTGTTCCAGTTTCATCCGTTGTCCTAGTCACTCTGTAAAGATAGAGATGGTGTTCTTACACACTGGAGGTTTTTAGTTTGGGTTACTTTTGTTCCCAACTGGAAGAAACAAAAGAGGCTGGGGAGAATTGATTCTGGTTTGTAAGCAGCTGTAAGTTGTCTTTCAATCTGCACTATGTGCTTTATAAGTCTTTGAGTACATTTACTTGATTCATCCAATTATTTTTCAACTCCTTAAGACTTGCTTGTTGAGAGGCAGCCTGTTGTGGGGATACTCAGTCCTTCCACCACTGCCCCCTACAACGCAGCTTAGCACAGGAATGGGCTAGGGAGGGATCTGAGGGCCAAAAGGGAACACTGATGAGCTTCCTTAGAGTTCAATGTTAAGAGTCTCTTAATATTTTCGACCCATAAATGTGTACGAAGCTGAGAGACTCTAGCTAATCAGCCAAGGTAGAAGTATTAATATCATAAATTTCTCATGTTAATATTTTCATCTTTTGGAACCACTCAGAGTGGTTTCTGTTTTCCTAACAGTGTTTCTGTTTTGGAAATTGTCTGATGATGCACTTGGCTCAAATATAAACTATGTAAGAATTCTGGATACATTTATGTGTAGTTAGAACTACATACCATTGTGTCCTTCTGACCATTATGTCACAGAGTGCTTACAATAGATGAGTGATTTTTTTTAAATATATAAAAGTTGAACTTGTAGCAATATTACTGAAAGTGCCTCTAGTAACACATGGATTTTAAAATAATTCAAAGAATTTAATAAATGTAAAAAAATCATTATTGGGGATTCCTAGGTGTTTCAGTGGTAAAGAACCTGTCTGCCATTGCAGGAGATACAGTTATAATCCCTGGGTAGGGAAGATCCCCTGGAGAAGGAAATGACAACCCATTCCGGTATTCTTGCTTAGAAAATCCCAGGGACAGAGGATTCTGATTGGCTAGTCACAAAGAATCAGATGCAACTGAACATACATACACACATACAATAAACCATTATATTTATAATTTGATATTTTCAGTGTATTTTAAAAGGCATGAAAATGATATGGTTTGATAGTTGTTGGGAAAGACTGATAGGGCTTGATATTAATAAAACAAGTATAGTCATGGTAGAGTTAAGGTACAGCTGTAGCTGTTTATTGGAAAAATCTTTCAAATTTGCTGTATGTTTGAAAAGTTCATGCTAAAATTCTGGGAAAAAGTCAAATTTTGTAGATTCCAAAACAAGTTCAATTTTGACACTGAGAATTCATAATCTATATTTTGTTCTCCTGGAAGAAAAGTGAAAGTGTTAGTCACTTAGTCATGTCCAGCTCTTTGCAACGCCATGGACTGTAGCCCACCAGGCTCCTCTGTCCATGGGACTGTCCAGGCAAGAATACTGGAGTGGGTCGCCATTCCCTTCTCCAGGGAGTCTTCCCAACCCAGGGATTGAACCCAGGTCTCCTGCACTGCAGGTCAATTCTGTACTGTCTGAGCCACCAGGGATGCCCCTAATTAGCTAAAAGTTAATAAGAAAAGCATGCTTAAATACAATTTAAGCAATCTTTTTTATACACTACCACTGTTTTGTAGGACTTCAAATAACTGTAACTTTGAAATAATGGGAGCATCATCACATATTCATAAAGGCCAGATTAATAATTGAAATGTAAGAAATTACCATTATTCATTTCACATAATTTCTCAGAGGTGGATAAAAAGGTTCTCTGTTTATCCATTTATCTGTTGGTGGAAACTTGGGTTGTTTCCATGTTTGACTATTGTGAATGATGCTGCAGTGAACATGGAAGTACAAATATCTTTTCAATAACCTGTTTTCATCCCATTTGGTTATATACCCAGAGGTGGTATTGCTGGATCGTAAGGTAGTTTTATTTTTTTTAAGTTTTAAAATATCAGTCCTCAGTTTTCTAAATGAAATGTTTTATGGTTGCTTGAATTCCTGAAATATTTTACAATATGCATGTGGTACATTTTACAATGTATTAGTTTTATAGTCAGAAAAAATTAAGATTATAAAAATGAAGGTGATGAGCACACACTACAGAGAGTTTAAAAATTAGAGGAAAATTGTAGTTCTGTTTAATTTTTTGAGGACTCACCATACTGTTTTCTATTTGCCTGCATTTAATTTACAGGTCGTCCCAATTTTTTTTTTAAACAAAATATAAGAAAGATACCCCTGTATGGTATCAAGTATCAAGGCTTATTAACCTCATGTATCATATATCTTTGTTGTTGTAAAAATTTTGCTCTGTTTTTAAATTTGGGGCATTTAGAGAATAATGCTAACCTGATTATCATTCTCAAGTGAGCTTTCAAGAGTTCATTAAAAGTTAAGATGAGAACAGCATGCTCTAGGAAGCAGCTATTTTTAACAGAACCAAATTTGAATTCACCTACTTTAAAGCTTTTCACTCTTTTTAGAAAATATTTCCGTCAATAATTTTTAGATTATATAAGTCTATTGAGGTCGCAGTTTATAGACCCATCTCACAATGCTCTGATATTTTTGCATCTTGACTAAATTCATGAGAACCAAATTCTTTCTCTTCAAGGGCAGTCCAAACTGAGAAGCAGAGTATATAGGTTTGCTTTAAATAACAAAGAAGCAAACAACCAAAGTCTCGGAATGTTCAGTTAATTGACAGTCTTCAACTGTATATATTTATGCTTTGATTTGGTAAAAAATATTTTGCCATGTGGAAGCCTCACTTTGTGGCAAAGGACACCTTTTAAAAGTGAAAGTTTTAAATTCCATTAAAAAATAGAATCCTATAGTAAGAAGTATACGTTTGTCTTGAATTTAAATGAAAAAATAAAAACCAGTCACTGAAAGCTGTAACATCTTCTTAGTAATTTAGTGATATCACACAATATCTTTTACATGTATTTATCAGTATATTACACTAGTATAGATTTCTCTAGAGAAATACTGGAAATTATTTTTGAGATCACAAATACATTTAAAACTAGTCACTGGGCTATATTTTTGAAATGTTGTGGCTGGAACAGATCTTTGACTCTGGTTTCCTTTATCTGGAATGTGCTTGCTTTGTTCTGTGGTACCAGCTTGGAGTCACTTTTTCTTGGTTTGTCTCCTTGTCCCTGAAGGAAACCATGGTTCATCTGTTTTTTTCCTCCCAAGTAAGCACCCTGTAGTGCTTACTACCTTGTTGACTCCTGGATTTTCTGCACTAGCCCGATTTGGGCAGATATTCTTTTATGCATGGCTCATTGGCCACTGTTTCCAGCCCTCTGCACACAGTAAGTGCTCAGTGAATTGGAATGCCCTCTCGTGTTCCAGAGGGCTGACTTACCCTCTAAAGCCTCCCTTTTCTCCAGGGTCATTTTGATGTCAAGCAGCATTGCAGTGGTCTCGAAAGAGGGAAAATTAGTATCAGGGTCCTCCTCTTTCTTTCTCCATAATGTGTGTGTTTATTTGAAGAGCCATGGTGGAGTCTGGGTATATGATTCTAAGTCTCTCTGAGTCCCAGGAAGCAGATGCATACGTGAAGTTTTCATGGAAGCAAGTTTAAGGAAGGGGTCATTTAGAGGTAGAAAGGGTTGAGTTGACCAACCTGAGATAGGAAGTGTTCACTCAGGGACTAACTAGTATTAAAGGGAAAAAAACTGGACAATACTTATGGCAGCAAAACCAGCTTTTTTTTTTATTCAGAAACTGTTGAATAGAGGAAGAGGGTCCTCAGAACAAAGCTGGATTTAACTCTGAATACAGCATGGACAGTGGGGATTTATTGACCAGGGTGGGGTCAGTCGATAGAAAATTACTAAGTGGAGGAGGGGGAATGTTTGGCTCAACTGACCCAACAAGATTTTTGCTGAAGGTGGGCTAGAGTGATCAGGTATCACCTGGGGGATCCAGGGATGAGGAACTTGGTCAGATATCAAGGTGCTCAGATACTGAGGATGGGAAATTCTCTGTAAAGTGACTTAGCAGAATTTTTGCTACAATGGACAACACAGACATGGACATGGAAGTCTAAAAGTCGAGGTCTATTTGAGGTTTTGGAGGCATCTGGCTGGAGGGAAGCTGTTACCACCTACAAACCTGAGAGGCAGAGGGAAGGTCACTGTAGGAAGCTGGGGCTTATAAGAGGTAAACACTGCTAGAATTCTGACCCAGTAAGGATGAGGAATTGGGGAGTGGAGAGTAGATAACCCTAGTTGGCCAACCCAACAGGAGGCCAGGCAGCGAGGAAGCTCATGTGTGTAGAGGTCATTCTCCGGAATGAAAGCCAAGCAGAGGACACAGGAGACAAGGAGGGGTTTGTGGAGATGGATCAGGCATACTCTGACTGGCTGTTGCCTTTAGACAGATTGTTCATTGCCTTGAAAGCTATTTTCCTGTCAATAAAATGTGAACAGTAAAACCTAATTTGTAATCGCAAGGTTGAAAGAAAGAAAATATATAAGACACTTACCATCAGTTCAGTTCAGTCGCTCAGAAGTGTCCGACTCTTTGCGACCCCATGGACTGCAGCACGCCAGACCTCCCTGTCCATCACCAACTCCCAGAGTCCACCCAAACCCATGTCCTTTGAGTCGGTGATGCCATCCAACCATCTCATCCTCTGTCGTCCCCTTCTCTTCCTGCCTTCAATCTTTCCCAGCATCAAGGTCTTTTCAAATGAGTCAGCTCTTTGCATCAGGTGGCCAAAGTATTAGAGTTTCAGCTTCAACATCAGTCCTTCCAATGAACACCCAGGACTGATCTCCTTGCAGTCCACGGGACTTTCAAGAGTCTTCTCCAACACCACAGTTCAAAAGCATCAGTTCTCTGGTGCTCAGCTTTCTTTATAGTCCAACTCTCACTTGGCATAAGTTAAGTCGCTCAGTCGTGACTGACTCTGTGACCCCATGGACTATAGCCTACCAGGCTCCTCCGTCCATGGGATTCTCCAGGCAAGAATACTGGAGTGGGTTGCCATTTCCTTCTCCAGGGGATCTTCCTGACCCAGGGATCGAACCCAGGTCTCCCGCATTAGAGGCAGATGCTTTAACCTCTGAGCCACCAGGGAAGCAAGCAGCTTTGCATAAGTCACTATAATTTCCTTGTTCTTGGTGTTCTGAGCATAGGCATATTTTGAATCTCTGAGCTTCTAAACTTTGAACTTCCCTCTGATTGGAGAGTTACCACATACTTCAAAAATATCAAGAATGGGCTGAAGTTAAAGATACGGCAGTGTGATTAACGTAGAAAAACAATTTAATTTGGTGAATTTAAACTTTTGCTTTACCTAGCCCATGAGAAAGAGAAGCTGATTGTGAACAAGGCAGGGGCTGTGTGTGTACAGAACAGATGTCCGTCTGTGTCTGTGTGGCGGGGGCTATTGGATGGTGCTATGAGCCAGGCTGGGGGTGTTCACATCCTGGATCTGCCACTTACTACCTCTGTGACTTTCAGCAAGTCACTTAACATCTCTGTGTGCTCATTTCCACATCTTTGTAAATACGGGTAACGATGTCGTTTGTCATGGAATAAGATGAGATATACAAGTTCTGAGAACAAGTCCCGGGATGTAATAAAGATTTATTTGATGTTATTATTCCACAGATATGTAATAATTTTAATGAATACATGTTGTTATAGATCCACCCATAAGTAATTCAGTTATAATTAAGCTTGTTTTGAATAAAGGATTTTGCTGACAATAACTATACCAGTGACAAACAGGTTTCTTTTTGTTTCTATATAGCCTATTTGAACTGATCATCTGATGGATTATACTGACATTAGCCTTGAAACAAAGCTGAAATAGAGTTTAAATTACACCTTTTTGGATTAATTGTGCTCTGTAGATACTTTTCTTTCTAGCATTTGTATCTTTATTATATATCCAAATGCCTTAAGAAACTCCTTTGGTTAAATATTTTTCTGTTAATGTGAAGTAAAATCATTTGTATATTTATGCAGCATGCATGTGTGTGTATGTGTATGTTTATAAGAGATGATTTTCAGGTATATATAATTTATTATTATAAAAAACTACACTCTGAAAATGAGTTTATATTTACCCTTTATCAGTTGTTTCTAGTTTACATGTTCAATTAATATAATCCAGTCAAACAGCCTAAAGATTAAAATATAATTTCATGTAAATATGAGATGAAGTGATTATACTTATAAATTATTAAGAAATAACCTTTGTTCTTATTCAAAATAAATTCATCAAGTCATTATAATTGTATTAACTAATAAATGGGAGAATAAAGTTGGGTGAGTTATTTTTAGGAGGAATTCTAGCAGTATTACGATCTGTAAGAAATTATTCTGACCCCCACCCCCAGCCCCACTTGCACCCTGGTCAGAGTGGTAACACCCAGGATTCGTGGTTTTCCTCAGTCAGTAGAAGTTGCTAAGTGGCCAGACAAGAAATTCAGGCAAGCTTTTATTGGGACCCCCGCTGCAGCAGTGAGTGAAAGTCACTCAGTCGTGTCTGACTCTTTGCTATCCCACGGACTGTAGCCCCAAGGCTCCTCTGTCCATGGAATTCTCTAGGCAAGAATACTGGAGTGGGTAGCCGTTCCATTTTCCAGGGGATCCTCCCAACCCAGGGATCGAACCCAGGCCTCCTGCATTGCAGGTGGATTCTTTACCATCTGAGCCACCCAGCAGAGGGGCAGTAAAAATGAGTAGCAGGTTCCCTTGCTGTCTCCCCCGGGTGAAGTGAGTGGGTTCCTTATAGGGTGAGGGTAGGAGTGTTTCCAGGGGTCGGTGGTGTTGAGTGCAGGGCCAAATGCATAGTACCCTGCTTTCGCTCCCAATACCCTGATTCCGTCCCCGCTTTTCAGAAGTGACGGATTTTTTTTTTTGGACTATTTTGTATCTTGTTGCCCATAATTTGCCAGGACTGCACAAGTGCACAGTTATTTTAGTCACTTTTAGTTTCTTTGTGTTCTGTTGACTCAGGAGACATTTGTCCAGGTACAGCACTGCAGTTTCCCCAGTCCCTGGTCCCAGCCTGCCTCAAGAGCGCTGGCCTGTTGTGCACATGTAAGAGAAAAACTTCTCCACCAACATTTCTAAAGGGCTCAGTTCATGGACACGTACAGTCCATAAAGTTAGCAGAAGTTTGGAACATCTCCCAGTAAGTTTTTAAAATACAAAAACTAAAGATACTTCTAAGGAAAGAGTTCTGCCTTTTGAAAGATCTGAACCACTGACACCTGTGCTGAATATTTTAAAAAATATTTTGAATTATTTCAAGAGTAACTAAAGAAAAGATAATGGCTGACTCTTGATATATGTCAGATTTGAAGCTTCACTTGTTCTCATTTTTAAAATAGTCTTATCTTACAAAAAATTAAGCAAATGTTTCATAACTGGTGTGTTAACTTCTGAAAGTGAGCTTTTTTTCTTTTTTTTAAAGATCTTGGCTCATATCAGTGCCTATTATCAATCTGTACCTAATTTTTTTTCTTACTAGCAGCAAGAAAAAACTGTTCTGCCTCAGTCAGGGGCACATACACTGGGGCTGGAATGAAAGGAAATGCATTTCTCAGGCAGTCCTTGAGTGGGGATTTGTTTAAAATGTAGGTGGTTCTGCTTTAAAGCTCACTGCTCTGAACATTTTGAACCCTTTGCTTCATTAATCGCATTCATTCTGAAATACTTTTCAATTTAAAACAGGAGATAATTGTAATACCTTGAAGCAAATGAGATGTTATTTCAATAATTAAATCCAAAATGAGATGCCAACACATTAGCCCCGCTGCTGTGTCTGCCTGTTAATAGGGACTCGCATTCCCATTGGTCACACTGATTCCTTTCTTTTCCAGTTGAGGTAGAAGTACTGCATACTAATCGTATTCTAATGCCTTTTATAAGAGGTAAAATGTGTGTGAAGCCCTATCACACTGTTTTAATTAATCTACCTTTGCAAAAATTATAATAATTATATGACATGTTGCTTTCATCCCATGCAAATATGCATCAGATTTAAGAAAATAATTTTACATAACAATCAGTTTACTTGAATACTAAGTGCATGCTTTCTCACTAATGAATTTGTTGGTAGAATCAGGAGGCTTTTTATTAGCTTTGTCAAGCTGCAGAAACTTTCAGTGTTTAAAATGGGCCTCAGCATTTCGGTTGAGAGTACAGAGCCTATGGACTTGGAGGGTGTGTGGTTGGCTATGCCAAGAGGAGAAAGCATCTATTTTCTCAAAATAGTGTGATATTTTGGAGGGGGTATATCATTTTCATCAGGGACACAGCTCCTATATTAAAATACTAAACTTGGATATGTTGTTTATATCAGACTACATAGGCAAACGGAAGTTTCTGTTTATAGAAGTGACCTAAATATATGGTTTTTCTTAAATAACTATTAATACTTCTGGTAAATCGGTTTTCCTTTTGGTGAGGATTATTATGCTGTTTTCAAGAAGCTAAAAACTGCTTAGTTCTTCCTGCCCCTTATTTTAATGCTTGTTTAATGCCCTATTATCTCAAATCTTACCTTGATAATAATAAAAACCAAGGTAAAAAATAACTGACACATATTAACACTTACTGAATACTTCCTGAGTGTGGGACTCTGTGCTTAATCCTTTGAAAGCTTGCTGCCCCAGTCCTCACACACACACACACAAAAACATATAAAAGGGATATTCTTATCTATATTTTCTAAGCAAAGAACGCAGAGCCACTGATGCTGGAGTCACTTACCTGATGTCCTGCAGCAAATGTGCACAGAGCTAGTCTGGCTCCAGGACTCCAGCTGTCAACTTCTCCATCATCCTGAGCTGACGGGGGCGGGTGGATGCTGAGAGCAGAATCAAAGATGGAGGTCGTGTTTTTTCAAAGTGTTTCAAATATAACCTTTAACCTACACTCTTATCAGAAGAATCAGAGAACCCTCATCCCCTGCCAGCCCCTTTCCTCCGGATTCTCTTTGTGGTTACCATTCCCCACCCCACCCCCCACCCCCCCAGGCTCTCCGTTTCCTGCCTGTTCTGTCTGCAGCACCTTTTATCCTGAGTGGTTCCGAGTCTCTGCTCCTGTTACTCCCGTTTGTTTTGAGTGTAGCACTCTAGCTATTAGCGCCATCTGTTATTTGGGTTTATCTGGCTCTTCTCCTGGTGGTGGAGGTGCTTTTGCTTTTGTTTAAAGAAGAACAAGCTTTTGTTTCCCACTTGTACACCACTGTTACGATGTTTCTAGTTGAAGGCAGAATCTTCTTTCTTGCTGCCACAAGGAATTTGAAGGGCTGGCAGGGGAAGAGTGCTGGTGCACCGCCCTACCCGGGAAGGTGCGTCTGTAGGGATCTTCCCCGAGGCCAGCGGTGCCCATCCTTTTTGGCACCAGGGACTGGTTTCCTGGAAGGCAATTTTTCCAAGGACTGGGGGTGTGGGATGTTTGGGGGATGATTCAAGCACATTACAATATTGTGCTAATGATCCGTATTTGCAGCCATTGCCTAGCACTGGCATCACCCCCTCAGATCATCAGGGATTATAATTATAGTCTCATAAGGAGTGCACCACCTAGAGCCCTCACGTGCTGTGTGGTTCACAGTAGGGGTTCACACCACTAGGAGAATCTAAAGCCTCTGTTGATCTGACAGAAGGCGGACCTTAGGTGGTAATGCAAGAGATGGTGAGCAGCTGTAAGCGCAGGTGAAGCTTCTCACCCTCACACCTTCCACTGCTCTGCCCCAGTTCTTGACAGGCCCCAGCAGGGGCTGGGGACTCCCATTGTAGGCCATTGTTTTGCAGAAGCTGCTAATGATCAGAGGGCATCCCTGGCTTCCACCCTCCTTTCAGAGCCTTAGATTGGGGGATGGCTCTGCCTGCAGGCTTCCCATCCCTCCCCTATCTTAGGTTCAGCTGGCTGTACTTCATGGAAATTGAACTCCCAGACGTGTGCACTGATCATTTTAAGTCTTCCTGAGGGCTCACCTCACCCCCCTGCAGTAGTTTGCTTTCTGGGACCCTCTTGTCTTTCCTCCTTCCCCTCCACTTCTCAAAATAAATGAAAGACTTTGGTGAGAAAGTTGACTGTTGTCTCTCCATTCTGACCCCTCACACTGTTGTGAATTAACTCTAGGACTCTCCATCTGTAGCTGTACATTCTTAGTTTCCCACCCAGGCCAGGTCTCTTCATCCTCGTGAATGAAGACAATTGATAAGCTCATTATCTTTCCAGATCCCAGATCCACAACCCAGGGCCTTGTTTCCTTCCTTGCACCAAGGCTGTGAACTGCTTGCATTTCTCTCTCCTTCTTTTACACCTATTCAAGCGTTTTCTTTGTCTTGGACTCCTTTCCCTTCCAGAAGATTGGTAAACTATTTATAATTTCAAATGCCTCTTTCATAAGGCAGTTCTTTTAATAAATAACACAAGATGATTTCTATTTTACATGAGTTTTTATGGTTAGTTCATAGGAAAGCAAACAGAATTGACAAAATTAGCAAATAATGAGTATCATAGAGATGCAAACCCTCTGAAGTCTTAATTCAAATTGAAATAAGAGCTAAATGCGCTTTCTACTATTCCCTACAACTGACTTCCTGCACTGGTGCCTCTGCCAGCCTCTGGTTTTTATTTGGGGCTCAGCCAGCCTAGCAAAGCCAATGAGATTTTGGCTCCAGCAGAATGAGGCTGACCTGGCTATTGGGTCAGCTGTTAACCCTTCCTGTCCAGAGTGCTTGTGGCCCACTGCTGCTTTCATTCTCTGCAGCCTTTCTGATTAGTTCACAACCATGGCCCTAGTCACCACCCAACTTATATCTGCGCAGTGACTCATCACATTACCCTAAGACACATGCTTCTTGTCCCTTATTAGCATGAATGTTCTTTTTTCGTGGTGAACTAAATACTGGGAAAGTACCTTACTTAATGAGATAGAGTTGGAAGGAATGGCTTTTAAGGGAAACGTGATTTGTTGAGAAGGCACATTTTTTGTTTGTTTTGTTAATTTTTATTTTTCTTTATGTAAGTGTAGTTGACTTACAGTAATATATTAGTTTGGAAAGGTGTAGTTTTTTGTAATTGAAATAAATTTATTTGCAATGTTGTATTAGTTTCTGCTGTGCAGCAAAGTGAATCAGTTATACATGCTGCTGCTGCTGCTGCTAAGTCGCTTCAGTCGTGTCCGACTCTATGCGACCCCATAGACGGCAGCCCACCAGGCTCCCCCGTCCCTGGGATTCTCCAGGCAAGAACACTGGAGTGGGTTGCCATTTCCTTCTCCAATGCATCAAAGGGAAAAGTGAAAGTGAAGTCGCTCAGTCGTGTCCGACCCTTCGCTACCCCATGGACTGCAGCCTACCAGGCTCCTCCGTCCATGGGATTTTCCAGGCAAGAGTACTGGAGTGGGGTGCCATTGCCTTCTCCTATACATATGCATATATCCACTTTTTTTTTTACCTTCTTTTCCCATGTAAGCTATTACAGAGTATTGCATAGAGTTGTATATGTATTGTATAGTCCCTGTGCTATACAGGGGCTTCTTATTAGTTATCTATTTTATATAGTAGTGTCTATATGTCTATCCCAATATTCCAATATATCAATAGCCTTAATGTGACTATATCTTAAAGATTTTGTCTGTCCTTGACATAAACTATTATGCTATGGAAACAAAAAATAATTCTGGGGTAAATGTCCTTTAAAAGTATGAATTGGACTTCCAAAATTAATTGAGACCAAAATATTTTTAATACATTCATTGACTTTCTAAGTGCACAAGATTTTTTATGAAATAGAAGTCGAACAGAGGCTTAATTTATATGTGGAGTATCATTATTTTGCACCTTGTCTGAGTTCAGCAGAGGTTAAAAGCAATGTTTTTTTAAAGGTTTTAAAGAGGTAGCAATTTCTGGTAACTGGACCCACAAAGGGTCCAGAAGACTAAGGGTGTTACTGAATTGAACTTGGGTCTGCTCGTTGGCTGTGTAGCAAGGCATGACATGGAGTTGTCAGGAAGGAAAGAACAGTATTTATTGAAGGGCACCAAGCAAGGAGAAGGGCACACACTGCTCAGAAGACCTGAACTCCCCAATGGGTTTCAGGGAAGGGTTTTTAATGGCAAGATTTGGGACAAGCGTTGCAGGTCCTAGACTTTCTGTCTACAAAATTATAATTTTTTAAATTGAATTATAGTTAATTCACAGTGTGTTGATTTCAGGTGTACAGCAAAATGATTCAGTTATACATACATATATATGACATGTATACATATGATACATATATATACATAATCTTTTCCAGATTCTTTTCCATTATAGGTTATTATAAGAGACTGAATATAGTTTCCTGTGCTATACAGTAGGTCCTTGTTGTTTACCTGTTTAATGTGTATTAATGTTACCTGTTAATGTCAAACTCCTAATTTACCCCTCCCCCCACTGCTGTACTCTTTGGTAATCATAAATTTGTCAGTTGGTGATGAGGTAATAGGGTGATGTTTCTGGTTTCAACCAGTCTGGAGTCTCTCTTCTTGGGGTTAACATTGTAATCAGCAACCTCCACGTGGGCTAGGATCTTGGTTTCTGCAAAGGGACTCAAAGATTTGTCATGGGTAAGGCCTCTTAGGGTCTTGCTCAGTTTGAAGGGCACAGCTATATTAGCAATATTGGTCTTGATCTTCACCACAGGCATTTCAGTAGTTACTATTTAAAATTTTTAACTCCTATTTTTATTTTTGCATTTTAATAGCTCTACTTCTAACACTAGAATGCAAATGTGAATTTTTCCCTGGGGCGTATTCTATTTTATCTGTTCATAATCACTAGGAATCTATTTTCTTAATACTAGTACCCTGCATGACTCAGAATTTCAGGAGGAGAAGGAATATGGGGATAAAAATGAGAGGGCATGAAATGGAGTGTTGTGAAAATAAGGATGGATAGAGACAAAGAGGTAGAAATACAGGAAGAAGGACTTGGGGAAAAGGAGAACTACAGAGGCAAGAAGAAACAGAGAAAAACTTGGAAGTTCAGTAAATTGTGATTTTGGATACTTAGACTAGTTGAATGGATTTTGCTTTTTCCGATTTACTTGGATAATAACGATTCTCAACTTTAATCACTTATTTGGAATAGTCACTTAATAATAGTTAAAAATACCGCTTTCTTCCTTGGAAGCAGTTTGCCAGCTTTAACTTTCAGAGTTCAAAATTTTTATGTTTCTAAATTAAATGTTATTGAATACTGATGGTTTTGCTGAAGAATGAGAAATTTTTTATGAATTAGTTTTGGAACTTTATAGATTTTGGTTAGTTTATAGTATAAGCTTAAATACCTTTGGCTTTCAAACACTGGCAGAATTTTTTTTTAATTGTTCTTGTTTTTGGATTATTAAGGCTACCTTGTACCAAAAATAGCTGAAGGTTATAGTTCGAATCAGCAGATATTTTTGTACTTCTCAGCCTTTTCTTTCAAATCAAATTCAGGTCTACGGTCTAATTAGAGATAACATGTGGTATGAACAGCAATAACAAAATGACACCTTGATGGAAACAGAATGGCTCGGAGGTAAACGGATTGGGCACTTTTCCATAGTTTTCAATTTTTGTGAACAAATCATTCAGAGAATGTTGTTCTGGGTCATAAAGCCAGATACCATTCTACCTTCTTGCACTGAAATACTGTGCCCTCATACCTGGGAGATTCCAGTTCCCTTTCCACTGGTACCCTGGGAATTCATGTTTTTTTAATTATTAGGTATGTTTTATGTGATAACCAAATCTTTCCCAGATGGACTTCTGAAGGCGTTTTGTCCAGAGTCACTGCTCTGTTTCTGCCTTCCTGTCTTTCTATCTCTGTACCTTGTGTGTGTCTGTCTCTCTGCCTCTGACTAGCTTTTGCTTTCTGGATCAAATAGAAACTTCTCATCTCTACTTTAGCATTTGCTTTGCCAACTTGACTTCTACTTTCATTGCCCGTTGTGAGTCTTCCATTGCCAGCATTGTTGTTGAGAGACGGCCTACTTTTGGCCCCTGTGCTATAAGCTACCACCAGGCATATTCAGTTGGAACAGTCCAAAGCTAACAAAGGCAACTGCTTTCCATCTAGCTATTCACGTATCTAACTTAAATTGAAGTTAAAATTGTGTTTTTACATCCAAAAAAGTTGAAATTCCTATCTCTAATAGCAATAAAATTTATCTATATCCATTTAATGCATTAAAACTTTTATATTATTATTTAAAGAGATAGATAATATATATTACACAGTTAAAATATGAATAATATGTTTTCAGTGGAAGGAACATTATGGAATGATTTCTGTTCGTCAGAAGGGCAGTAACTACTTGCTAGTTCAGTCGCTCAGTTGTGCCTGACTCTTTGTGACCCCATGAATTGCAGCAGGCCAGGCCTCCTTGTCTATCACCAACTCCCGGAGTTCACTCAGACTCGTGTCCATCGAGTCGGTGATGCCATCCAGCCATCTCATCCTCTGTCGTTCCCTTCTCCTCCTGCCCCA
>SJYQ01005273.1:167263-221924 GCA_006410935.1 Redunca redunca
GATAATACTGGATTCTATTAAATAATTTAACAACTGAGGTGCTGGAGAAGGTCATGGGATTAACACGTGGTGTACCTGTGCTAGGGCCCTGCCTTTTCTCATTGCATGGTCTTTCTGCCACTAATCCTTCCAGATGTATAAAGGAATGACAGAAGTTTTTGGTAAATGTGTGGGCACCTAGTATAATGTATTTTACACATTTCACTCAGTGCTTTACATGTATAGTGATAAATCTCACCAGGATCCTATAAATCAGCCATTTCATTCCTGTTGGTCTCTATTAGGACAGTATTGGCTACATCTGACAGAAAATAAATGAACTCAAATGTTGTAATAAAAAAGGAAGCTATTTGACATAACAAGGCATCCAAAAGTAAAAGCAGAAATGACTAATGGTAGACAACATGGAGATTAAGTACTCTTTCCTGGAATGTGTGTATTGATGTGTGTGTTTGTTGGGGCTTGTTGACAGTTAAGGCATTAAACCTTTATGAGCTCTTAGTGCCAAGCATTTTACTACATAATCCCATCAGAATTGGCATTATCTAGGTTAAATACAGGAACTCATAGGTACAACTAGGTCAAGTGAGTTCAGGGTTACACAAATCATGATTGATAATTAGGGCATTCCAATTGTCTTTCTGATTTTAAAATCTGTGTTTTTTCCAGTGACCATACCACCATTCTTCTCTAAAAATGCCTTGGGAACACCTGTAGTTAATCTAGTCATCTGCTTCCATTAAAGTGAAAAGTGCAGTTGCTCAGTTGTGTCAAACTCTTTGCAACCCCATGGACTGTAACCTACCAGGCTCCTCTGTCCATGGAATTTTCCAGGCAAGAATACTGGAGTGGGTTGCCATTTCCTTCTCTAGGGGATCTTCCTGACCCAGGGATCGAGCCCAGGTCTCCTGCATTGCAGGCAGACGCTTTACCATCTGAGCCACCCCACCAGGGAAGCTTCCATTAAGCTGTAGGGTACATTTTAATTATTTTGTTTGAATATATAAAATTATTAATATACATCGAGAAGGAATTGGTAACCGCTCCAGGATTCTTGCCCTGAAAATCCCATGGACAGAGGACCCTGATGGGCTATAGTCCATGGGGTCACAAAAAGTTGGATATGATTTAACAACTTAAAAAAAAAAAAAACAGAACAGTTCATACATGTACATATACACATAGGGCTTCCCTGATAGCTCAGGGAAGAATCCACTTGCCATGCAGGAGACCCTGGTTTGATTCCTGTGTCAGGAAGATCTCCTGGAGAAGGGATAGGCTGCCCACTCTAGTACTATTAGGCTTCCCTTGTGGCTCAGCTGGTAAAGAATCTGCCTGCAATGCAGGAGACCTGGGTTTGATCCCTGGGTTGGGAAGATTCCCCCAGAGAAGGGAAAGGCTACCCACTCCAGTATTCTGGCCTGGAGAATTCTATGGACTGTATAATCCATGGGGTCACAAAGAATCAGACACAACTGAGCGACTTTCACTTTCATACACACACACACACATATATGTGTGTGTGTATACATATATAGATATATATTCAAAAGTACTGTATGTGTAAGTACAATCTAGTAGATTTGAAATATTATTCTATTTGATCAACTGCTTGAGCGACTTAGTATGTTCATGCTCTTGAAAGAATTCTGGAGATATTAAAATTCCCCTTCAATTGTGGACCTGTCTTTCACTGGTCTTATAATGCAGACTGCATTTTCCATATTCATTTGGACATGCTAAAATTAGTATCACAGCTTAGTCTTGGTTTCTTTTCTAGAGGTGTAGTGGAACCATTCTGTACCAGCTCACAGAGCTGGCATTTCTTTCTGACTCCACTTTCAGTGACCTCGTACTGGTGGCTTGATATCACCCACTAGGAATATTTGTAACATAGAAATTGGCAGACACTGCAAATCCTAGCTTCCTACTTCCTCACTTCCCAGGAGAACCAGTTGTTAAACTTTTTCAAGCTCATCCCTGCTTTTAACTCTTGCTGGGAAGTCTGCTGGACTATTTGGGATGTTTATGAAGAGTCTGCATCTAAGCAAAACAATTTACCCTCCTGTTTCTTAGAGATAAGCTCTGACTTTTGGAAGTGATTTACTTTCTCTGAGCCTGTAAACTTAAGATTCAAATATTTTTCTTTATTATAGGATTAATTTTCTCATGTTCTTTATTTCCATGAAGAGACCTGGTGATAGGCTTTATTCACTTCTCACTTAGGTGCTTATCTCTCTATGTGGGATATTCAGCAGTTTTCAAGTTCTCCCCATGAATGTTTTGTTTGAAAGGACCTTCTTTTTTTAAAAGTGCCACTATGTTTTAGAACATATTCATAAATGCTTCAATTTGCCTGAACAGCCTTTCAATAAAGGACCATCTTTAAGGAAAGTTTTTAATTCTGCTGTATCAACAGTTTTAAATGTTAAGTATGCATAGCTCCTAAGAAGGTCCTTATAGAGATAGAATTATACATAATTCACTGTATTTTATAATAATTCCAAATTTAGAGCCCCAGTTGCAGATGTTAGTTTCTCCAATTCAAATGAAAGCCTTTGCATTAAAAATGATAGATTTTAGAATGCTACACCATCATAACAAATTTTGGTCTATAAATGTCTTAAATGTTCAAAATGATTAAAATGAAATTATTTTATAGAAAATTTTCCTGAGTGGTAAGATAAAACGAGTTTTAATGTAGATAAGCAAGGTGATGCTTTTATGGACAAGTGATTCTACTTGGAAGATACCTGGGTCCAAGAGAACTTTTGTACCAAGAGAAGGCTGGAAGAAGCTGTTCTTTTTTTAAAGGATTTGATGGATTTTTATTGATTAGAGAGGTCTTCACATCACTAGCTATCTTAAAGGAAGCTATGGAATTCACCTATATTTTTCTTATGATTTTATGAATTCATAAAAAGCATAGTGTATTTCTGCCATGTTACATACACTCCAGTAATACATCTCAAGAATGTTTTATGGAAAAATTCCGCAGGACAAGTCAGTTCATCAAGAACATGTGAGTAAGGGATGCAAGTGAGAGTCATTTTAAGGAGTTATTTCAGTTCAGAAAACTGAGACCTGGAAAAGGGAATAGCTAAAGGACACAAATTCATCTGTGGAGTGGAGAGAGATAGTGAACACAGGCTCATACAGTGAATTGAAAGGAGTTAGCTCGAGGACAGACTTCTTGAAACTCCTTAAACAGTGAAGAGTAAACTGACTTTCACTTGAAGGGAAGATGAAGGCTGGAAACAAGCTCAATAATAATTCGAAGACTCTTCAGCTTGTATTCAATATTCAGCCCATGTAAAATGTTAAAATTGCTCAGCCTGTGTTAAATGGTTCAGGAATCGCATTTAAAGATATTTTAACTAACCATGTATGTCAGTGGTTCTCACATGTTAAAAATGTGTCTCAGAATCAGCAGTGCTTGCTCAGAATAGAACTTTCTAAGCAGCACCACAAATCCACTAAATTGACATTTTGGGGGCTTGGGGCCATGACTATAAACTTTAATAAACAACAGAGATGATGCAGCTGAGCCATAGGCCACTTAGAGAAATCCTGCTTCCTGTTGATGCTAGGAAAGAACATCCTGGAATAGTCTAAGACAGCCTGATGGCCTCCTACGAGTATGTGTCCCAGTGCCTCTGTCAGCTCCAGTTACAGTGATTTGCCACCAACTCATTGAGCAAGTCCTGTGCTGTTAAGCCTTTCTGCAAGTTGTTTCCTCCTCCTGAAATCCCCTTCTCTTCATATTTACTCACCGAGCTCATGTTCATCTTTCAAGACCCATTTTGTATCTCCCCTCCTCTGAGAAATCTCCAGTTCATTCAATCAAAATTTGTCTCTCAACTCTATGTTTCCTAAAGATACTGAACATGCAGTAGCATTTACCACAGAGTATCTGACATCTATATAGAATTATTTACCTGTTATATAAGTGCTATCCTTCAACTAGAGCCAGAGTTGGGAAAATGTCGTCTGTGGGTAATCTAGCCCATGCCTGGTTTATAAATTATATTTTATGAACATCAGTTCAGTTCAGTCGCTCAGTCGTGTGTGATTCTTTGTGAACGCATGAATCACAGCACGCCAGGCCTCCCTGTCCATCACCAACTCCTGGAGTCTACTCAGACTCATGTCCATCAAGTCGGTGATGCCATCTAGCCATCTCATCCTCTGTCATCTGCTTCTCCTCCTGCTCCAGCATCAGGGACTTTTCAAATGTGTCAACTCTTTGCATGAGGTGGCCAAAGTATTGGAAGGACATCAGTCCTTCCAATGAACACCCAGGACTGATCTCCTTTAGGATGGGCTGGTTGGATCTCCTTGCAGTCCAAGTGACTCTCAAGAGTCTTCTCCAACACCACAGTTCAAAAGCATCAATTCTTCGGTGCTCAGCCTTCTTCACAGTCCAACTCTCACATCCATACATGACCACTGGAAAAACCATGGCCTTGTCTAGACAGACCTTTGTTGGCAAAGTAATGTCTCTGCTTTTGAATATGCTATCTAGCTTGGTCATAACTTTCCTTCCAAGGAGTAAGTGTCTTTTAATTTCATGGCTGCAGTCACCATCTGCAGTGATTTTGGAGCCCCCCAAAATAAGGTCTGACACTGTTTCTCCATCTATTTGCCGTGAAGTGATGGGACCAGATACCGTGATCTTCGTTTTCTGAATGTTGTTTTTTAAGCCAACTTTTTCACTCTCCTCTTTCCCTTTCATCAAGAGGCTTTTTAGTTCCTCTCTGCTTTCTGCCATAAGGGTGGTGTCATCTGCATATCTGAGGTTATTGATATTTCTCCCAGCAATCTTGATTCCAGCTTGTGTTTTTTCCAGCCCAGTGTTTCTCATGATGTACTCTGCATGTAATTTAAATAAGCAATGTGACAATATACAGCCTTGACGTTCTCCTTTTCCTATTTGGAACCAGTCTGTTGTTCTATGTCCAGTTCTAACTGTTGCTTCCTGACCTGCATATAGATTTCTCAAGAGGCAGGTCAGGTGGTCTGTTATTCCCATCTCTTTCAGAATTTTCCACAGTTGATTGTGATCCACACAGTCAAAGGCTTTGGCATAGTCAATAAAGCAGAAAAAGATGTTTTTCTGGAACTCTTGCTTTTTTAAAGTTCAGCCGATGTTGGCAATTTGATCTCTGGTTCCTCTGCCTTTTCTAAAACCAGCTTGAACACAGCTTGAACCAGCTTCACAGTTCACGTATTGCTGAAGCCTGGCTTGGAGAATTTTGAATATGACTTCACTAGCGTGTGAGATGAGTGCCATTGTGCGGTAGTTTGAGCATTCTTTGGCCTGGCCTTTCTTTGAGAACATAGCCGCGCCCACTTGATGTTACATCATTTAAGACAGTAGAGCTGAGTAGTGTCAACAGGTGGTCCTCAAAGTCAGGTAGTTACCACACGGTTCCTTAGAGTCTGGCAAACCCAGAACAACAATATGTGCTGTATTTGTATGTAATACAAAATACTAATTATGTATTAGTGTTTAAGAGAATGTTTTGTAGAAATTTGCTATCCTATGAGCTGTATAAAGGGTTTCCCAGGTGATTCAATCGTAAAGAATCTTGCCTGCCAATACAGGAGCCACAGGAGATGTGAGTTCGATCCCTGGGTTGGGAAGATTCCCTGGAGGAGGAAATGGCAACCCACTCCAGTATTCTTACCAGGATAATCCATGGGCAGAAGAGCCTGGCAGGCTACAGTTCATGGAGACTCAGAGTCAGACATGACTGAGTGACTGAGCATGGACACAGTCTGTATAAAATAATTGGTGAAAAGAATGAGGAAATAGTTGGGAAATAAATTTATTATGGCAGCAGAGATAATACAGACTTAAAGTCTTTTCCCATTCCTGCCTTAGTTTGTGTCTGAGTCCCTGTCCTTGGTGTCATTCAGTGCTTCTGTCTCTCTGTGATGTTGGACAGTATTCTTTGTATTTGCTTCAAATTCACAGGCACAAGTGGCTGTTGAGTACTTGCCATGTGATTCGTGTAACCTAATACCTGAATTTTAATTTAAGTTAAATTAATACACAATTAATATATGATAGCTAGTTGAGGCATATTGAACCGTGTAGGTAGAGGGAAAACATGCAGGTTTATAAATAGTTGTACCCAAGGACAAATTGCCTGCAGTAAGAGGGAGAGGGAGAGAAGAGTTACTGAATAAAATCAACAAGATAGCTCTTATGCCTCTGTTATGATCCCTAGAATGTATTTTGGCTACGAATTCTATGATTTGGATATTAAACAAAGAAGTTGATTTCAGAAGTTAGACCACCACTCTTACAGATATAAAGTCTTTAAGTTAGCATTCTTTTTCTCCCTAGGGTTCTTCAGCATTTATAGAACTAGCTTCTTTCAAAGATGAAATATGCCAAGATAAATATGAAAGAAAGACATTAGAGACACCTAAAGATTCACACATAAATTATATGTGTGAGTTTGTGTGCTTGTGCTAAGATTGCATGCAGAGTAACCATAAGGCAAAGTGAGAAGAAGGTGGAGGGGCTGGCTCAGGGCTTGTGTGCATTGTCACTGGTGGTGAAGAAAGGGGGGCTCTCACATGTGTAGTTATCATCTCTGCACTTGTATTCACTGAACTTGAATTAAACTTCCCTGTGCCATGAGTGTATTTAATGAGAACTGTGTAGGTGTGGAAAATACAACTTAAAGGATTGATCAAGCATTATCACCTGTTTTAGAGCCCAGCACATGAAGAGGAGAAGGGTGGAAGGGATGCTATTCCTGATGTTACTTTGCAGAGTAAGCAGGGCAGTCAAACATCCACTAAATATTGTGTTTCACGGGGTTTTTAGAATTGTCATGTCAACCAGTGTAGACAAAGCTCACATTGGAAAAATGAGAATGATGTTTTCCTTTGTAGCAGTCATTTTCATGCCTTGGTCATTATAATATGGCGTTCAAGCTTTCTGAATGTTTTCTTTTCTTCAAATTAGGTGAGGCTTCTACCTGAATTTCCAGCTCAATCATAGTAGGTATCCACAGATATAGATATACCTATATATAGATCTTTTACATATTGCTGTTCAGTCCCTCGGTCATGTTTGACTCTTTGCGACACCATGGACTGCAGCACACCAGGCTTCTCTGTCCTTCATTGTCTCCTAGAGTTTGCTCAGACTCGTGTTCATTGAGTGGATGATGCCATCCAACTACCTCATCCTCTGCCTCCCCTGTCTCCTCCTGCCCTTAATTGTTCCTAGCATCAGGATCTTTTCCAAGGAGTTGGCTCTTCACATCACATAGCTAAAGTGCTGGAGCTTCAGCTTCAGCATCAGTCCTTTCAATAAATGTTCAGGGTTGATTTCCTTTAGGATTGACTCGTTTGATTTCCTTGCTGTCCAAGGGACTCTCAACAGTCTTCTCCAGCACCACAGTATGAAAGTATCAATTCTTAGGTGCTCAGCCTTCTTTATAGTCGAACTCTCACATCTATACATGACTACTGGAAAAACCATAGCTTTGACTGTACAAACCTTTGTAGGCAAAGTAATGTCTCTGCTTTTTAATATGCTGTCTAGGTTCATCATAGCTTTTCTTCCAAGGAGCAAGTGTCTTTTAATTTCATGGCTGCAGTCACTGTCTGAATTGTTTTTTGAACCCATTTGTATTTATCTATAACTAAGACCATGGCATCCGGTCCCATAACTTCATGGCAAACAGATGGGGAAACAAGTGTCAGACTTTATTTTGGGGGGCTTCAAAATCACTGCAGATGGTGACTGCAACCATGAAATTAAAAGACGCTTGCTCCTTGGAAGAAAAATTATGACCAACCTAGATAGCATATTAAAAAGCAGAGATATTACTTTACCAAAAAAGGTCCGTCTCGTCAAGGTGATGGTTTTTCCATTGGACATGTATGGATGCGAGATTTGGACTGTGAAGAAAGCTGAGCACCCAAGAATTGATGCTTTTGAACTGTGGTGCTGGAGAATACTCTTGAGAGTCCCTTGGACTGCAAGGAGACCCAACCAGTCCATCCTAAAGGAGATCAGTCCTGGGTGTTCATTGGAAGGACTACTGTTTAAGCTGAAACTCCAATACTTTGGCCACCTGATGCAAAATGCTGACTCATTGGAAAAGACCCTGATGCTGGGAAAAATTGAAGGCAGGAGGAGAAGGGCACGACAGAGGATGAAATGGCTGAATGGCATCACCAACTCAATGGACAAGAGTTTGGGTAAACTCTGGGAGTTGATGATGGACAGGGAAGCCAGGTGTGCTGTGGTTCATGGGGTTGCAAAGAGTCGGACACAACTGAGCAACTGAACTGAACTGATAGGTATCTCTATCACTGGGGCTTCCCAGGTGGTACTGGTGGTAAAGAACATGCCTGCCAGTGTCAGAGACATAAGAAACATGGGTTCAATCCCTGGTTTGGGAATATTCCCTGAAGAGGGCATGGCAACCCACTACAGTATTCTTGCCTGGATAATCCCATTTACAGAGAAGCCTGGCAGGCTATAGTCCATAGGGTTGCAGAGAGTCAGACTCAGTTGAAACAACTTACCATGCATGCATCTCTTATCATTTAATATGTATATTTAAAATATATGTAGTATGTATGAAAAATAAAATGCTCTGGTCTCCTCTAAGTCATCCAAGCAAAGCGAAGGGAAGACCATACTAAATTGATCCATGAGCTCAAAAGGTGCCATCCCCTAATATTAGGTAAATTCTCCCTTTCCACTGTGAAACTCTTTAAATGGGAAAGAGAAGGACAAATTGAATAAACTTTTAGAAATATAGATTAAGCATCTCTTTAACTTATCATATTTATTAATGTGATTGACTATGCAATAAAACTTTATTATAATTTCTCCACTCATATTTTAGGAAGTACCAATTTTTATATGCATCTTGTACAGAGCTATGTGTTCGTTATCATCACCAGGATTATTTTCTGAGTTGTATAATGTGGATTGACAATATGATTGCTTCCTACCAGATTATTTGAAATACAGCACTC
The DNA here is from genome assembly GCA_006410935.1 of Redunca redunca. Lineage (NCBI taxonomy): Eukaryota > Metazoa > Chordata > Mammalia > Artiodactyla > Bovidae > Redunca > Redunca redunca. The sequence continues at coordinate 176,285 of SJYQ01005273.1, forward strand.
TTTGAATCTATGTATAATTTCAGTGCAAACCACAGATACCAGTTTGCATAGTGTGGAGTTTTAAAAAATTGATCGTGAGATATATGTTAATAGGTGCCCAGAATTTTATTACTATTCAAAGATGAGGTTATACTGCCTTGAATAATGACTTGTGTTAAAATTTTTTCCTGTGTTTTATTTGCTTCTATCAGGTTCTTTCTGTGTCTCAAAGTCACTGCTTGACGTCATTTCAGGCTGGTGTGTGTGCCTAAACAGCTCTTTATTTTAAAAAATAGTGATTAGAAATTGCCCCATAATATGAGACAGTGTGTAATGTCTCAAATAAAAATCAGTTTTTTCTTTCCTAAAAGATAAAATAAGGAGTCACCCCACCTTGTCTATGTTTAATTTTTGCATATGATGATGTTCATTTAGAAATGAGCCAAGGAAACAAGCAAGCAGTTTTAAAAAGCAAGGGAAAATATCTTAGAAGTCCCAAGAAAGAAATTACTTGCACAAAAGGCCCGTAGGGCACCATGCTCTTGGGGGGCAACCTGTGGTCTTTGGAGGGCTCTCTATGGTGACATTAATCTGGTGAATTTTTGCCTGTGGCCAAGGCTATACTCAAATAAGAGTGTTTGCAGATATTAAGCTTTCTGTTGTATAAACAACTTCTTTTGCTCAGATTTTATGCTCAACAAGCAAACTTCTGATAATTTGCCTCCCCATGTAGTTTACGTGTAAAAACATAATATGAAGATGTGACTTGCAGAGGGATACACTACGTGTAGTCCGTCTCTGGAATGTTCCGACCCCATGCGTAACTTGAAGATATTTCCCCAGCTTCAGCAGCTCTCTTTTCCCTGGCATCTTCCATTGATGTTAATACATTCAATGAAGTTACAGCCAAGGTCTGCCTGTCTTGGAGACATCTGACCCCTTTAAGATGACTTTCTGTGACTTCTGTCATATCTGCTTAGTGATGGTTCGACGGTTTAACTCTTAGAAGGCAGTGTTATTTCCCAGTTGCACGAGGCGTCTGTAATCTCTGAAGAGGACTGATGGTAAGTGGTGTTCTCGTTCAGATAAAAAATTACACAGCATACTTACACATGAAGTCAAATGTTGTTGGTTTTTTAACTGTTCCCAGGAGTGGAGGCCGGGGGTCGCTCATTTTTCATCAGTATATATGGACTGGATATTCCTTGGGGCTAAAGTGAAGTGAAAGTGTGAGTCACTCAGTCATGTCCAACTCTTTATGACCCCATGGACTGTAACCCACCAGGCTCTTCTGTCCATGGAATTTTCCAGTCTAGAATACTGGAGTGGGTTGCCATTCCCTTCTCCAGGGGATCTTTCTGACCCAGAGACTGAACCCATATCTCTGGCACTGCACGCAGATTTTTTACCCTCTAAGCCACTAGGGAGGCCATGGATAATCATTAGGGCCAAGACATATATAATTATAGGACTGCTGAGGTAGAATATGACATAGAGTCTTAAGTGTAAATCACACTTACTGATTTATTCCAGGAACTATTTATTGAATACCTATTAAGTGCTAAATGAGGTGCTATATGGTGGATACCAAAAGAAGCCAATTTGCCCACTATCTGAAGCAATGATTCTCAACTGGAGAGCATTTTGCCTCCTAGGAAACATTTGGCAACGTTTGGAGACATCTTTGAGTGTCACACCTGGGAGAGGTACTGACATTTATTGTCATCTAGTGCCACTTAAGGATGTGCTAACCATTGGACAATGCAGAGGACAGCCCTCTACATCAAAAAGATATCCAGCCCAGTAGTGCCAAGGTTGAGAAACCTTGACCTGAATGTTCAAATGTAGTTAAGTTTCTGCATGTGAAGTATTCAGGAAATAGTGTAAGTGGAAAGGTTGTTTTTATCAGGTCGATTATTTTATATTTTGCTTATTATATTCTGGCCCAATAAACACTGAAGTCTTGAAAAATACTTTCAAGAACTGTAGTTGTCCTGGAATCACATTAAGAAGTTCAGATTTCATACACTGATTCTTTTTAGTCAGCATGGATTCCAAATTTCTGACTAGAAACAGATTTTAACTGCAAAATGAGGAATATGAAATTAAATTAGAGGTTCAGTGGACTTTTATTGACTTTTAGGAATGGCCAAAATATCGGTCAACTGTAGGTCAGTTCTCTAAATCTCAAAAGCTCATTGTCCTGGGAAAAACTGTCTAATTTAATAATTCTTGCTCATGGTGAAAACAAGCTTTTCTACTTCCTGGATACCAACACATCTGTAAACACACACACACACACAAAACTGTGTATTAGGAGTAAAAGAAATAGATACATAAATAACTAAAATTTTGATTTGAACTTTTACATGTCAAAGGAAGAAAACTGATTACTGACTTTGTGTGTCCTTTTGTTTTTTAGATTTATGATCATGGCGGATTCAAGCTAGAGCATATAATAAAGATGCACAGATTTTATTTAAAGGTGAATTTTTTTTAACTCGCAGTTTTAAAAACTCACAGTTCTTTATGAATTTTTAGGAAGAGTCTTTCCAATTTATCTCTATTTTTTAACTTTGGTCATTGGGAAGAAACTATCCAGGAACCATTTTTTTTTAGTTTATGGAGAAGGTGCCTAGGCAGTGTGTTAGTCGAGGGAGCACACACCACGGTGAGACATGGCCTGTACGCTAGACAGAAATACAGTCATTACAAGTGCTGCCACACAGCCGTGTGCAGCCGCAATACATCCCAGCACTGATGATGCTACCTTAATGTGTAATAATCTGACTTATTGTTCAGTCACTAAGCTGCATCCAGTTCTTTGCAACCCCATGGACTGTAGCATGCCAGGCTTCCCTGTCCTTCACTATCTCCTGAGGTTTGCTCACATTTATGTCCATTGAGTCTCTGATTCCATCCAACCATCTCATATTCCGTCACTCCCTTCGCCTCTTTCCCTCAATCTTTAGTTTCCATGAATATATTTATATTTGTCAGATCTCCTGGTTGTGCTGCTGGGGTCAAGAGAATCATGCCATCAGTTGCTTTGGGGAACTTAAGAAAACTTCATAGATTGGGAAGGGGTTGGAGTATTCTAGGCAGAGGGATGTGACATTCAAGGGAAGTGTGATAGAATCATGCATCACAAATTTCAAAAAGAGTAAAGTTTTGCCCCTCTACTCACTGGAGAAGCAGGAGGAAGCAAAACGGGGGCTCAATCTAGAATCTGAAGGATGATATAGGATGCATTATCTTTCCAGGTGGCAAAGTGATAAAGAATCTGCCTGCCAACTCAGGAAATGCAAAGAGACACAGATTCAATTCCTGGGTCCAAAAAATGCTCTGGAGTAGGATATGGCAACCCACTCCAGTATTCTTGCCTGGAAAATTCCATGGACAGAGGAGCCTGGTAGGCTACAGTCCATGCGGCTGCAAAGAATTGGACACAACTGAGTGACTACGCGCACACATAGGATGCACTGACAATTTTAGGATTTATTTTATGGAGTTTAGATCCCTAAATTTTTAAGGCAGTGGGAATGGCATGATCAGATTTTTGTTTTAGAATGATAATTCAGGAGTTCAGTTGAGGGGTTAGACAGGAGAAAAACTAGAATGATAGAAATTATTTAGAAGCTTATTGTAGCTATCCACATGCTGAAGATAAGAACAAAGTCAGGAGACAGTGCCCAGAAGGGGTGTTTTTCAACATTTTTGCACAAATTGAATTGGTGACCAATTAGATGTCATAAGTAAGAACAAGATAACTTGAGAATGATGCCGTAGATTTACCTTGGGTGATGTGGAGGATGCGAACCAAAGACCTGTTTTCAAGATGGCATTTTTTTCAGTTGGCTATGCATCATTGGCTGTACAGCATCCTAGAGGAGATCAGTCCTGGGTGTTCATTGGAAGGACTGATGTTGAAGCTGAAACTCCAATCCTTTGGCCACCTGATGCGAAGAGCTGACTCATTTGAAATGACCCTGATGCTGGGAAAGATTGAGGGCAGGAAGAGAAGGGGATGACAGAGAATGAGATGGTTGGATGGCATCACCGACTCAATGGACATGAGTTTGGGTAAACTCTGGGAGTTGGTGATGGACAGGGAGGCCTGGTGTGCTGTAGTTCATGGGGTTGCAAGGAGTTGGACAGGACTGAGTGACTGAACTGAACTGAACTGTGCAGCATTTAGGAGGCATTTGGGAGGATCTCTCAGGAGAGAGGACAGAGTGAGGGGCTCAGATCTGAGAATCATTAGTAACTCAGATGGCAGTGCTGATGCTGAGGAGGGGGGGTGAATCTGTCATCAGCACAGGGTGAGAAGGGGAAGATTTGACAGAAGTTTAAGGGGAGGGCTGACAGAAAGGACCTGAGAGTCTGAAAGTAAATTAATTAAGGAAATAGATTCCAGGAGTGTTGTCACATACATCAAGATGGAAATAAAAGAAAACTGGAGGATGAATAGCAGTGTCAAATTTTGCAGAAGTCTAAGAAAGATCAAGACTATGATAGAGGCCTATGGTTTTGGCAACTAGGAAGCCATTCATATTATTGACTATAAATATTTCCATAACATCTGTGGGTAAAAGGCAGATTGTTGAGTGAGGGTAAGTGTTGGAGGGATGCTGTCTAGGTTAGATTTGCTCTAGTGAGGATTACTGGAGAGGGAAATGGCAACCCACCCCAGTGTTCTTGCCTGGAGAATCCCAGGGATGGAGGAGCCTGGTGGGCTGCTATCTATGTGGTCGCACAGAGTCAAACATGACTGAAGCGACTTAGCAGCAGCAGCAATGAGGATTATTTGCTAGAAAGTTTTTTTCTTTGTTGTCATCTGAGTGAATATTTTTCACCCAAAGGTATGTACACCTACATAAAAACAAAAGAGGGATACAGAAAAAACTTTATAGATTACCTTATCTACCTATTCAACTTAGAAGGAAACTAGAATCAAAAAAGTTAAGGGTCTTGTCCAGAACGTGCACACAGTCAGTTGTAAAACCAATTCTGCAATCATCCTCTTGATTCCCGGTGTGGTATATTATCCATTACTCCGTGAACAGAAAGATAGAGGTCATTTCTATGCAGAGGAAAACAAATGAGCTGTGTCATTGCAAAAATGTTCTGCATGGTTTCCAGCCATCTGTTTTGAACCTCAGCCTGGACTCCTAGGAATTGAGACTGCTGGGCTGAATTTAGATGGACTGTGTGGACAGGGCAAGGAAATTCTTGTACTTGAAGGGTTTGGCTATTTCAAGGTATGGAATATGGAAGATACAAAATATTTATGAGAAAATTCCTAGAGCTGTGGGATTTTTCAGGACTGCCTTTGATTTCTTGTTGTATATGATTCTGGACTTCTGTGTCTTCTCATTAGACCTGCTGTGCTTTGTATGTGTTAAAAACAGAGCAGAATGTATTGCTTTTAGCAGAAGAAAAGGATAAAGCAGAGAGAGCATTGGGGTGGAATTCAGGAAAGCTGAATTCTGACCCCAGGTATGGTACTTTGTGCCTGTGGACCCTTCACACTCTGTGGGCCTTAGTTTTCTTACTGGACTAGGTCAGCATTTGAAACTGAGATCTTTTGAAGTCCCTTGAAGACTTGTTTGGTAAAACCCACATACCTGTTGGAGTTGTAATATCTTCAACCAGAAATGCTCCCCCTAGGTTACCTTAGGCCCTGTTGTCACATATCCAGGTAACGGCCTCTGTAGGGCTTGAGCTTGTGAACCCTGATGTCCAGCCCCCTTTCAGCTTGGATATTCCATGATTCTTCATTACAGCATTCAGAGTCCTGGAACTGTTGTCCAGGCTTGTTATTTGTTGCTCAAAATGCCTGTAATGACAGAGTTGCAAACTCCTGGAAAACTGATTTAAGACTAGAAATGAAAAATCTTGATAAAGAATATGTGCGTGCATGCGTACTCAGTTACTTTAGTCGTGTCCGACTCTTTGGGACCCCTTGGACTATAGCCCTGCAGACTCTTCTGTCCATGGGATTCTTCAGGCAAGAACACTGGAGTGGGTTGCCCTTCCCTTCTCCAGGGGATCTTCCCGACCCAGGGATCAAACCTGGGTCTCCTACACTGCAGATGGATTCCTTACCACGTTGTCACTGGGGAAGCCCCTGAAAAAAGAACAGATAAATGTATTTGGATAACTGAATCATGTTTCGGTACACCTGAAATTAACACAACATTGTAAGTCAACCATACTCCAATCAAATAAAAATTTAAAAAAATCCTTTATGTTAGAGAAGCATATATCATTTAATATAATTATCAACGGTCATCAGAATGTTAAATTTGGACTTCCCTGGTTGTCCAGTGGTTAAGAATTGTCTTGCCAATTCAAGGGACACAGATTTGTGCCCTCCTCTGGGAAGATTCCACATGCTGCTGCTGGGCAACTAAGGTCACACTCCACAACTGCTGAAGCCAAGCAGCCTAGATCCCCTGCTCCACAGCAAGGAGAAGCCATCAGAGCGAGAAGTTCATGTTCTGCAGCTGCAGAGGAATCCCCGCTCACCACAGCTAGAGAAAACCCACTCACAGCAATGAGGACCCAGTGCAGCCAGAGATAAATAGATACATAATTTTAAAAAAAGTAACATTAAAGGTTATTTAAAAATTGTAGCACAATGTAATCAGCAGGATGCTCTTTCCTGGTTGGATTGTTTTTAAACAGACTTTCCGAATTATTCTCAATACTGTTCCATAAAATTTGAGAAACAAAAAAGAAGTACAGACAGAAATCTGTGGCGGTACATTGTAATTTAACCCCCTTTTCCCAAAACTCACTTTTTAGGCTAAGGTATGGTTTTTCATTATAAGGAGTAACTACAATTCTGTATTTTCTTTCATTGAGACTTTCTCAGTTTACTTTTGAAGGGTCATAAGATTTGTCTTGCAAGGGACATTGGGGGTTTTAGTTCTCTACAGACATTGATGAAGCTTGGAAATAAAAAATCTAATGTGAAAAAGCTAGAAATTGATGCTAGGAATGGTTTCTGTGAATTCCCTTAAGTGTACTGCATCCAACTAGATGACACCACATCTTTCTTGGTGATAAAAGGGTTGTCATTTCAATCAGAAGACAAAAAAACAATTCTCCGAGTGAAGCTGAGCTCCTTCACCAAGAGGACTGTTGAACTTTTAATAGTTTCTGAGAATGAAATAATCAGGCATGTATTTGTCAGAAGCTTAATATAAATTTCTTTCTTTTGATTTTATCTGGGCATTTTTATTGAATTTTACTTGATTTGATTTTTCCAACTCTTCTGTGAGAATGGCTTTTTGCTTGTAAGTTTCACTCAAATTGACATTTTGATGGTTTAACACATTAATGAAATTTCTAGAAGATAGGCTGTGTTCTTTGAAAAATAAAATATTGATAGAGTACACCAAAGGGACATTTTAAAGTACATTTTGATTTCCTTTGCAGCTTGATAACATATTTGCTGCTGTCTGGTAGCTCTCAGAGCTGTACTTCCCACTCTTATGTCCAGATGATATTGGGTAATATTGTAGTACATCTTTCTGTATCTGGATTTCTGTATGCAAATCGAGTGCTTGGCTGCCTGTGAATACCACAAAACCCTCCTCTCCCAGTCTACCAATGTGGGACTGAAAAATAACAACAAAAACAACAACTTTATGAAACCATGAAGGCATCTTTTTCCCATCCACTAAATTTCCAGACAATATAGAGTCTACTTTGCTTTTCAACCTATATGCAGGTCAGGAAGCAACAGTTAGAACTGGACATGGAACAACAGACTGGTTCCAAATAGGAAAAGGAGTGTGTCAAGGCTGTATATTGTCACCTTGCTTATTTAACTTATATGCAGAGTACATCATGAGAAACACTGGGCTGGAAGAAGCATGAGCTAGAATCAAGATTGCCGGGAGAAATATCAATAACCTCAGATATGCAGGTAACACTACCCTTATGGGAGAAAGCAAAGAGGAACTAAAGATCCTCTTGTTGAGAGTGAAAGAGGAGAGTGAAAAAGTTGACTTAAAGTTCAACATTCAGAAAACGAAGATCTTGGCATCCGGTCCCATCACTTCATGGGAAATAGATGGGGAAACAGTGTCAGACTTTATTTTTCTGGCTCCAGCATCACTGCAGATGGTGACTGCAGCCATGACATTAAAAGACGCTTACTCCTTGGAAGGAAAGTTATGACCAACCTAGATAGCATATTCAAAAGCAGAGACATTACTTTGCCAACAAAGATCTGTCTAGTTAAGGCTATGGTTTTTCCTGTGGTCATGTATGCATGTGAGAGTTGGACTGTGAAGAAAGCTGAGCACCAAAGAATTGATGCTTTTGAACTGTGGTGTTGGAGAAGACTCTTGAGAGTCCCTTGAACTGCAAGGAGATCCAACCAATCCATCCTAAAGAAGATCAGCCTTGGGTGTTCTTTGGAAGGAATGATGCTAAAGCTGAAACCCCAGTACTTTGGCCACCTCATGCTAAGAGTTGACTCACTGGAGAAGACTTTGATGCTGGAAGGGATTGGGGGCAGGAGGAGAAGGGGACGACAGAGGATGATATGGCTGGATGGCATCACTGACTCGATGGACGTGAGTTTGGGTGAACTCCAAGAGTTGGTGATGGACAGGGAGGCCTGGCGTGCTGCAATTCATGGGGTCGCAAAGAGTTGGACACAACTGAGCAACTGAACTGAACTGAACTTGCTTTTCAAAATATTTTGCTTTGCAAAAACACAAATGCACAAATATAAACACTTTCATAGCACTGTGTGCCAGGCATTCTTCTAAATTATGTATGTAATTCATATCATTTGCTTTCGCCAGCATCCCTAGGATATGGGGACTGTTGTTCCCCCATTTCTCGGTTGAAGAAACTGAAGCTCTAGTTGGCATGGTCAGCACGAGACAGAGCAGGATTAAACAGGATAACTTGACCCCAGGGCCCCTGAACCTAACCACTGTGCAGCTCTGACTTAAATGAGTAAAATAGTGTGTAGCTCCCAGTGAGACAAAAGAACTATCAGAAATTTTTACTGAAACCAGAATTCCATAATGTACTTTTTTTTTTCTCTATTAACAGACATTGATGAACCTTTCTCCTTTCCACTAGGGAGAAACATGGTAAGCCAAGCCACTCTGATGTAGGCCAAAAAGACATAAAGATAGAGTAATTCAAACATTAAACTAGAAGTAAATTGAGACAGTTTTTGCATTTTAATCTTTTTTTTTTAAAGCATTAATGGATCTATTAGTCTTCCCACAGGAATTCTTGTTCATCCACTTGGTTGCCCTGCCCTGGCCACACCCTTGGGTAGCAGAGCTGCCCTGGAAGCTCCCTTTGTTAGAAGCCTTGGTGTTGCTGATGCTTAGTCTAGAGGTCAGTCCTTGGAACCTCTTGGATGAGTCATCCGGAAAATATAACGTCTCTTTGGAAAGTGCCATCTTGAACTTAAAATCCTTTCTAAATGCTCAATTCACCCTAGGAATCAGTATTGAGGTATTGATGAATCCATGAGCTTTTGTTATTTATTGTTAGGACCCTTTTTATCTTAGGAACCTTGGTTATTTTAAGGAAACATACACCATCGGATTTCTCAACCAAGTAACCTCTAATGCAGAGTGCCCTATCCAGTGCTCGGGATTGGGGTGGATGCTGCAGATGAAAGCTGCATGGAGGGGTGTCTGAGTGACTGTCATGAAGCCGAGCCTGGAGGAATGTCTCTGACTTCTGGAGACCCAGGGGCTTCTGTGCTGTGGGGCAGGCAGTGAAGGACCCTGAGCTGGCTTATGCAGGCATAAGAGTCCCTGAGAATCTATTTCCTGCACTGTTTACAGAATCAGGGCCAAAGTTTCCATTATTGTTCAACTGTAGTTCTTGCAATTACTGTTGCTGATATGGTAGCACTTTTCAGAGCAGTTAACATCAGTGCCATGCTGAGGGAAGCATAGTCAGATAATGGCTTTTCTCCTTGCTTTATTGATTCTCCATTTACAAATACACATTTTTTTCCTCTTTATTCTTATAGTATGGATCCCACTTCTAGAAGCCAAAAATCTATTGTGCCAAGTTATGAACTGGTAAAAGCCATCTCCTTGGCTCTGGGAATACAAAGATGAATAAGAAATGGCCTTTGCCTTAGAGAAGTTTATAGTCTAGTAGCAGAAGGATGCTTGAATAATAAGGCAGTTGGTATTTGGAAATAAGACTGTATCCTATTCCATTTGTTTACTTGTCTCCTTCTATGATTAAACAGTAAAGTTTGGGGAAACAGGGCCAGTGTCTTATTTATCTGTATAAATGACTGGCACTTAAAATCTTTTCAAAGCTGAATCAGGTATATATCTAAATTCTTACATTCAATTAAATGTACAGTGGTAATGTCATACTTAAAATTTTAGTAGCTTTTTAACTGTAAACTGAATCTTGATCTTGTATAAGTCATTCCCATTCCCTAAAATTCTGGAATGATCCATGATAAGAGGTTGATGACACATCAGGAAAGAGAATGAAATTAATCCCACAAGAGGAGTAGCCTTTTGTTTATATATATATGTCTGTGCCGCTGTATAGAATTTAAACACTGTAATGTCTCTTTCCTTTAGAAATTTGCATTTTAAGATGTTGGTGTTATGACACACATCTAGCAAACATCCAATACAGAGGCACTGTGGAGCCAAAAGGAAGAATGAAACATGGGCACGTCAGTGTTCATCAGTGTTGAAATGCTTCCTGCCACCCAGAGGAACACTACGCACTGTTGTGTCTTGGCTAATGAAGGGCTGTGGCTATGCAGTCCTCTCTCATTCTCCCGTTTTCTTCCTTTTGGTCCTTGTTGGGCTCTCACCTTTCTAGGAGGAGAGCTGGAAAGGAGGAGGTAATACTCAGGGGTAGATTCCATAATCTTCAACAGCTCAGTTACAAGGGGAAGTAGTGGTAGAAGATGCTAAAACTAATGGATTAAATGGGGCTTTTTAATTATATGTAGCTTTCCTTGATGCATGAGAGTCCTTGTTTTCATTAGTCATGGGACTGTTAATTTTTTCCCTAGATATTAATCCACAGATTGAGACAGCACACTGCTTTGATGTCAGTCACAGACCTGCAGGGTAATGTTCAGAAAGGAAGAAAAAAAATCTTAATTAGTCACACAAACAAGGGGAAAAAAAAATCTTTAGGAAGAAAACAAGAAGGAATTAATGGTTTGTCTGGATTAAAGCCAAGTAAAAAGTAAGTCAGATGTTTGAGCAAGTTTAAGAAAGTATCAGAAAGAAATACAAATAATATAGAAGTCCTTTCTTCCGAGTCTGCTCGAGAGAGACTTGATGATATTGTGATGATAAGATAGACATATACATAAGTGAATATTTGATCAGTAAACTCATAACTAATCTTTCTTTTTTCTTAAAAGAGTGTTTTCCCATAGATATCTTAATTCTCATGGTACCGATTTACTATCAGTCAACTATTTAGTGAAAAAAAATCACATGGCTTCACTAGGGTTTACATTATTGCTGTTTGTAAGGATTATGCATTATGCTTCAAGGCGATAGCATCAGCTATAATGTACTTATACTTTAATGCATAACTTAAGTTGCATTTCAAGATGTCAAGATGAGTACAGACCAGTCACACAAAAAGAACTTCTGAAAAAAACAAAAGCCTAAAATTTCAAACCATGACATTACAGTATTATCTACAGTTCCGATTCTTTTATTAAGAAGCTTCAAGATCAGAACATAAGTGTTTTTAAAAATGGTATTCTACAAGTAAATGTACTTTCTAATAATATGAAGTAACACTAATGATCAGACACATGATTTTTATGAACTTTTTGGCTTACTCATGTTTTATTCAGAAGCATAGTTTATAGCTTACACTGACAGATGCCTAAATTAAATTATTTTCATTTATAGTAAAACAATGAANTTAATATGAGTATTAGGCCTTATAATAGTGAAATAATTCCTTATTACATAATTGATAATTTAAGAACACAATTCACTAGTTTTAAATTTTAATTGTTTTAAAGTATTTAAACATTGAACTGTTTTTACAGGAAGTTGTTTTGAGTTATAAAAGCTATAACAATTTGAAGTTCAGAGATGAATAAATACCGTCCTATCACAGGACAGTTGCTAGGAATGTGGTGTGGGACTGGAGAGAGTGTGTGACGAGCAGACGGAGAAGAGGTCTGCAGGACTGGGGTCGGGGGTCCAGGAGGATTTGCGGACTGTGTCTCTGAGGTGGACAGGGTTCAGGCTGGAGTGCAGGAGCTCCGTGGGGGACAGGGCTGAAGCAGAGGCAAGGCTCCCCCCTCGCTGTTTATCAGAGTCTTGGGGAAACCTGGGCTCCCGTCATATTGGGCTTCACGTGGTACGTGGTGAGTCCCAGGCAAAGGTCTTACTTGAAAGAGCCTGGGGGAGCTCCTTGGTGGTACAGTGGATGGAACTCTGCCTCCCAACGCAGCGGGTGTGGGTTCGATCCCTGGTCCAGGAAGATTCCGCGTGCAGAGCACTAAAAGCCCTGTGTCACAACTACTAAGCCTGTTTGCCACAACTAATGAGGCCCACCTGCCCTGGAGCCCTTGCTCCGCAACAGAAGCCGCCACAATGAGAAGCTCATGCACCGTGAGGAAGGGTAGCCTCTGTTCTCCGCATCTAGAGAAAGCCTGTGGATAGTGACGAAGATCCCATGAAACCAAGAATAAATAAAGAGCCCAGATGTGTTTAACGTGCCATTAGGGTTAAGGAAAAGTACTGATAGTTTTCCAACGTTGGAGAACATCAAAATCACCTGGACTACAAGTTACGGGACCCCACCGCTGTGTTTGTGATTGGACCCGGGACTGGACCAAATTTATGTGTCTGATATCATCTCAGACATACATGACTTGCTGTTGGTCTGAGTCCATACTCTGAGAACCACTACTTGCCATCCTTATGAGAATTTTGCTTTGAAGATGCAAGAGTGCTAATCAGTAAACAGAGAGGGAACTTCCTCAGATTCTTCATGGAAGAAGTTTATGTGCGTGCATGCTCAGTTGCTGTCATGTCCGACTCTTTGGGACCCCTGTAGACTGCCCATGGGATTTTCACGGAAGAGGGTGAGATCACAAATAGATATATAAATATGAACTTGAAAATAAAACGAGGTTCACAGAAATATTTAGTACCAGAAAACTAATTAAATAAATTGTAGAGTGGGCAGAAGTTTCTCACGGGACTTGAGAAAGAAAAGACTATTCACTACAGCTTGTATCAGAGGAATGTAGAAGACAGATGGAGAGGACTAAAGACATCCTCCCTTCTTCTCCCAGTACGTGTCAGAGCATTTCCTTTTTGAACATTTCTTTTCCATTTTTGCTTTTTGAGCTCTGCGAACCTACAGATTATCTTCTGTCAGGTTCTTACTACCTATTCATAGCTAGGCATTCATATTGAAATTTAGCATCTTTTCCCTTTATCCTGACTGGAGTTTACCCATGCTGGGGATACCTTTGGAGAAAGTAGTACTTATCAATGCTATAACTTATCAGGAATACCAAAGAAGTTAATGGTAATGGAGTTCTGAGGTTTTTGAAAATTCAGAGGGCCGAAGATCAAAATGCGTTGAGTGCTAGAGGTTCTGCCTGTTACCCTAAAGATGTGGTTTCAGTCTTGGGGATGTGCAAAAGGAGTAGGTACAAGAAGACACTGAATTTGACATGAAATTTGAAAGCACCATATGGATATTTAAAGGTCAGGGTGATGGTAATGTAGAAGAAAAATGTGGATTCTGTAAGAACATTCTGTAAGAACACTGAGGAGTGTCCCAGATGCTGGAGGATGGTAATTAAAAATGGGAACAGGTGGATGTATACAGAGGACAAGGACATTCCGTGGAGAGGAGGCTCCTCAGCAGTCTAGCCAGAGGCATGTTTATCACTGAAAGACCACCAGGGCAGACTGAGGAGGATGCTGGATTGCCCTTTTAACAAAACATTTGGAAGAATGGCTCTTCAATTTGGACGTGTTTGTAGGAATAATTTGGGAAGGAGAGTCCAGGATTTGGTTCAGATTAGGTCTGTTGATCAGGCCACATGCTGCGGCTGCTAAGTTGCTTCAGTCGTGTCCGACTCTGTGCAACCCCATAGACGGGGGCCCACTGTCCCTGGGATTCTCCAGGCAAGAACACTGGAGTGGGTTGCCATTTCCTTCTCCAATGCATGAAAGTGAAAAGCGAAAAGTGAAGTCGCTCAGTCGTGGCTGACTCTTAGCGACCCCATGGACTGCCTGCCGCCTACCAGGCTCCTCCATCCATGCATGGGATTTTCCAGGCAAGAGTGCTGGAGTGGGGTGCCATTGCCTTTTCCGCAGGCCACATGAGAAGCGTCCTATTTCTTACCCTATTGATGGCGTTTAACCTGGGCTGCTTCTGGGACATCTGGTACTTGACTGAGTGAAGTGAAGTGATAAAATACAGAAATCACACAAGGTCAATACTGCTATGAAAATGGCTAGTGCTAATGCTAAAGCTCAAGAAAAATTTCAAAAACTGTGATGATTATCTCACTGCCCACGTACTCCTAATTACTGTTCTTAGTTTCCCATTGTAGGTAAAAAACTAAAAAAACAAAACAAAACAAAACTGTATATCTGGGTCCTCAATCTTGTTGACTCCTCACCTCATTCACAATAATGTGCTTAAACCATCTGGGACTCATTTCAAGTACTAAGCATTCATGGAGACTTTTTCTGCCTCATAGTCTTTACTGTTCTCTTTGCTTTGGATACTGCCAACTTCACCTCTTGCCCGAGACTGATGTATCTACTTAGGGTCACTGGTTATGAGCTCCATAACCATCTCTATAACACACAACATACCTGGGAATATCTGCTCTGGTNAACTAAAAAAAACAAAACAAAACTGTATATCTGGGTCCTCAATCTTGTTGACTCCTCACCTCATTCACAATAATGTGCTTAAACCATCTGGGACTCATTTCAAGTACTAAAAATTCATGGAGACTTTTGCTGCCTCATAGTCTTTACTGTTCTCTTTGCTTTGGATACTGCCAACTTCACCTCTTGCCCGAGACTGATGTATCTACTTAGGGTCACTGGTTATGAGCTCCATAACCATCTCTATAACACACAACATACCTGGGAATATCTGCTCTGGTTTTTTTTTTTTACTTCTAGCCTGATACTTTCAGGAAATAATCTCTTCTATCTAATTTACTGCTCTACATGTCATGTTTAGTACACACATAGCGTGTGATACAAAGTTATTTGAAAGAATGAATAATCAAGTTCTAGAATTGAGGTTATTAATTAAACTATAAAATATATATAGTTAAATCTAAGATATGTCTGACACACAAAAAATAGGCTTACCCCAGTTTCTAAAAGCTTGCTGAGAGTATCTAACACAATTTTACTTTTCCATGATGGAGGGTACAATGATGATTTGTTAGCATCTGAGAAATTCATTAAATTGCCTTACAGTTATAGGCTGTGTAAAAACAGGGAAGCCTGGCGTGCTGCAGTCCATGGGGTAGCAAAAAGTCAGACACGATTTGGTGACTGAACAACAAATGTATATGATAGAGAAGAAAAAAGGTAAACATAAGTTCAAACAAAAAATAGAAATACATCTATTAATGTGGAAAGTACTGAGAAGGTTGTGATGGTTGAACAGTGTGATTGTGCCTACATTAAAATATATTGGAAAAAATAAAATACATTGGAAACTAAGTTTTAGCTTAATTGAATTGATTATATAGAGTTTTTTCTTAGCGTGCTAAGCTTTAAAGTTATGTAACAAAATTGGGAGGGAAAAATTCCACCTTCAAATTTATTCTCTGGGAAGGTTTCTAGCCTGGATACTAAGGGTTATCGTATCACCGTGCCTTATTTGAAACAGCTATTCCATGGAGGCTTAAGGCATTAGACTGGATTTAATTTATGGAGAAAAAGAACTAGATATTGCATAATCCCATATTAGGGGCAAACTCTGGAAACCTGTTTTTTGTCCTTCTGTCTTAAAATAGATGAATACTTCAGTTTTGATGGAAGCATTTAAGTGAAAAGATTTTCAAATTTTTATAATAAAACAGCTACCAAATTCTCCTTTTCCTCTAAAAATATTTTACTACAATTATTGGCTTTGAAATTTTTATTATGGATGAAGAATGATATGACTTTAAATAGCTTATCAATGTTTTATAACAAAATGAAATGAATTATATTTGATATAATAATAATGATTGCAAGAGTGATGATTGTTATTATCAGTAACAGAAGTTGAAAAATAATTCATAAAAAATTTATAGTATAGATCACTTTGAATATCTCCATGAAAATAAAAATATATTAAACTATGTTCGTTGGAAAAGTAGTCCCAGCACCCCAAATCACTTACTTCTAATAGTTGTTGTATTTTCTGTCAGTCTGTCTTTTTAAAAGCATACTTGAGTTAGTCATGTATAGCATTTTAATGTCTCATATCTTTCAATAAGAATATTTCCCTCAATAAGACATAATGAGCTTTATTCTATGTAATAGGAAATGCTACATGTGGTTATGATATACACTAGCCTGTGAATACATCATAATTAGTTTAACTTAAATTACTGATGTTTTCCAACATTTCTTTATAATGTAACAATGACTATTTTTATGCTTAAATCTTTATGTAAGTCTCAGGTTATTATTTGGAGAAGGCAAAGGCACCCCACTCCAGTATTCTTGCCTGGAAAATCCCATGGATGTAGGAGCCTGGGGGCTGCAGTCCCTGGGGTCGCTAAGAGTTGGACACGATTGAGTGACTTCACTTTCACTTTCATTTTCAAGCATTGGAGAAGGAAATGGCAACCCACTCCAGTGTTCTTGCCTGGAGAATCCCAGGGATGGGGGAGCCTGGTGGGCTGCCGTCTATGCGGTCGCACAGAGTCGGACACGACTGAAGCGACTTTGCAGCAGCAGCAGTTTATTATTGTTTATAACTGGAATTACTGTTTAGGAGTTATGAATAAAGTAGAAGAGTTGTTTTGAATAGGAACCAGCTCCCCCCATTCTTCATAGCACTAAGCATTTTGTAACTTGGTTTTTAGTAGAAAAATACTGTCAGTACTGTTTTTATCTATTTAATTATTAGTGATGTTGCACTTCTTCCCTATGTTTAAAAGTCAGTTGTATATTTTTTTCACCAGGAAGAGAAAGTTAAAAAAAAATTAATAATCTTGTTTAAATTTGTATCCATCAAAACAAAAAGTACCTAGGAGTAAACTTAACTGAGGATTCCAGCTTGTGCTTCATCCAGCCCAGCGTTTCTCATTATGTCTTCTGCATATAAGTTAAATAAGCAGGGTGATAATATACAGCCTTGATGTACTCCTTTCCCTATTTGGAGCCAGTCTGTTGTTCCATGTCCCGTTCTAACTATTGCTTCCTGACCTGCATACAGATTTCTCAGGAGGCAGGTCAGGTGGTCTGGTGTTCCCATCTCTTTCAGAATTTTCTACTGGTTGTTGTGATCCACACAGTCAAAGGCTTTGGCATCGTCAATAAAGTAGTAGATGTTTTTCTGGAACTCTCTTGTTTTATTTGATGATCCAACTATTGTTGGGCAATTTGATCTCTGGTTCCTCTGCCTTATCTAAATCCAGCTTGAACATCTGCAAGTTCACCATTCAAGTACTGTTGAAGCCTGGCTTAGAGAATTTTGAGCATTACTTTGCTAGTGTGTGAGATGAATGCAATTGTGCAGTAGTTTGAGCATTCTTTGGCATTGCCTTTCTTTGGGATTGGAATGAAAACTCACCTTTTCCAGTCCTGTGGCCACTGCNTCTAACTATTGCTTCCTGACCTGCATACAGATTTCTCAGGAGGCAGGTCAGGTGGTCTGGTATTCCCATCTCTTTCAGAATTTTCTACTGGTTGTTGTGATCCACACAGTCAAAGGCTTTGGCATCGTCAGTAAAGCAGTAGATGTTTTTCTGGAACTCTCTTGTTTTATTTGATGATCCAACTATTGTTGGGCAATTTGATCTCTGGTTCCTCTGCCTTATCTAAATCCAGCTTGAACATCTGCAAGTTCACCATTCAAGTACTGTTGAAGCCTGGCTTAGAGAATTTTGAGCATTACTTTGCTAGTGTGTGAGATGAGTGCAATTGTGCAGTAGTTTGAGCATTCTTTGGCATTGCCTTTCTTTGGGATTGGAATGAAAACTCACCTTTTCCAGTCCTGTGGCCACTGCTGAGTTTTCCAAATTGGCTGGCATATTCCATGCAGCACTTTCACAGCATCATCTTTTAAGATTTGAAATAGCTCAGGTGGTGTTCCATCACCTTCACTAGCTTTCTTTGTAGTGAGGCTTGCTAAGGCCCACTCGACTTCCCACTCTAGGATGTTTGGCTCTAGGTGAGTGATCACAACATTGTGATTATCTGGGTCATTTTGAAAATCTTTTTGGTACAGTTCTGTGTATTCTTGCCACCTCTTCTTAATATCTTCTGCTTCTGTTAGCTCCATACCATTTCTGTCCTTTATTGAGCCCATCTTTGCATGAAATGTTTCCTTGGTATCTCTAATTTTCTTGAAGAGATCTCTAGTCTTTCCCATTCTGTTCTTTTCCTCTATTTCTTTGCACTGATTACTGAGAAAGGCTTTCTTATCTCTCCTTGCTATTCTTTGGATCTCTGCATTCAAATGGGTACATCTTTCCTTTTCTTCTTTGTCTTTAACTTCTCTTCTTTTCTCAGCTATTTGTAAGGCCTCCTCAGACAACCATTTTGCCTTTCTCTTCTTGGCGATGGTCTGGATCACTGCATCTTGGACAGAGCCATGAACCTCCATCCACAGTTCTCCAGGCACTCTGTCTATCAGAGCTAATCTTGTGTAAGATGGCAGAGTAGAAGGACGTGTGCTCGTCTTCTCCTGTGTGAACTTCAAGACTACACCTCGCTGCTGAACAGCTGTCATGTTGGATCCCACTGAAAAAAGATACCCCACATCCAAGGGCAAAGGAGAAGCCCCAGCAAGATTGTAGGGGGTGCAAAATCGCATTTAGATTCAAACTCTTTACCTACCATAGAGGCTCAGAAGGCTCAAACAAACCTTGTGTGCACAAAGACCCAGAGGCCCCACACAGACTGAGCCAGAACTGTGTCTGAGTGTCTCCTGTGGATTTACTGGTCAGCAATGGCCTGCCACAGGGGCAAGGGCTCTGGTGCAGTAGACCTGGGTATGGCATAAGCCCTCCTGGAGAAGGCTGCCATTAACCCCACCATAGAGCTACCAGAACTTACACAGGCCTGGGGAAACAGACTCTTGGATGGCACAAACAAAACCTTGTGTGCACCAGGACCCAGGGGAAAGGAGCAGTGACCCAACAAGAGACTGACTCAGACTTGCCTGTGAGTGTCCAGGAGTCTCTGGCGGAATCATGGGTCGGTGGTGGCCTGCTGCAGAGTTGGGGGCACTGGGTGCCCCATTGCATGCATGGGACCTTTTCAAGGAGGTTTCTTCATTATCATTACCTTCACTACCTACCATTATCTTCCTTACCTTCACCATAGTTTGGCCTCATGTCAAACAACAAGGAGGGAACACAGGCCCACCCATCAATAGAAAATTGGATTAAGACCCAGGAACGCCTCAGTCTCTCTCATCAGGAAGCTTCCATAAGCCTCTTATCCTTATCCATTAGAGGCCAGACAGAATGAAAACCACAATCACAGAAAACTAACCATCTGATCACATGGACAACAGCTTTGTCTAACTCATTGAAGCTATGAGTCATGCCCTGTAGGGCCACCCAGACAAACAGGTCATGGTGGAGAATTCTGAAAAAATGTGGTCCACTGGAGAAGGGAATAGCAAACCACTTCAGTATTCTTGCCTAGAGAACCCCGTGAACAATATGAAAAGGCAAAAATATATAGCAGTGAAAGATGAACCCCCCAGGTCAGTAGGTCCCCAATATGTTACCGGAACTAACTCCAGAAAGGATGAAGACAGAGCCAAAGCAAAAACAACAGCCAGTTGTGGCTATGACTGGTGATAGAAGTAAAGTCCAGTGCTATAAAGAGCAATATTGCACAGGAACCTGGAATGTCAGGTCCATGAGTCTAGGCAAATTGGAAGTGGTCAAACAGGAGATGACGAGGGAATGTCAACATTTTAGGAATCAGTGAAGTAAAATGGACCGGAATGGGTGAATTTAACTCAGATGACCATTATATCTACTACTGTGGGCAAGAAGCCCTTAGAAGGAATGAATAGCCACCATAGTCAACAAAAGAGTGCGAAATGCAGTACTTGGATACAATCTCAAAAACGATTGAAGGATCTCTGTTCGTTTCCAAGGCTAACCATTCAATATCACAGCAATCCAAGCCTATGCCCCAACCAGTAATGCTGAAGAAACTGAAGTTGAATGGTTCTATGAAGACCTACAAGACCTTCTTGAACTAACACCCCCAAAAGATGTCCTTTTCATTATAGGGGACTGGAATGCAAAAGTAGGAAGTCAAGAAACACCTGGAGTAACAGGCAAATTTGGCCTTGGAATATGGAATGAAGCAGGGCAAAGGCTAATAGCATTTTGCTAGGAGAACGCACTGGTCATAGCAAACACCCTCTTCCAACAACACAAGAGAAGACTCTACACCTGAACATCACCAGATGGTCAATACCAAAATCAGGTTGATTATATTCTTTGCAGCCAAAGATAGGGAAGCTCTGTACAGTCAGCAAAAATAAGTCCAGGAACTGACTGTGGCTTAGATCATGAAATCCTTATTGCCAAATTCAGACTTAAATTGAAGAAAGTAGGGAAAACCACTAGACCATTCAGGTATGACCTAAATCATATCCCTGAGGATTATACAGTAGACGTGACAGATAGATTTTGGGGTAGGTGGTTATGAAATGACAAGTGTCATTGGTGATTTGAAGGGGAGTCTGCATGGCATGTATGACCCAAGTAGGGGAGGGAGTTGTCACAGGTGGAGTCTGAGTAATGAGTGGAGTCCAGGACTTGTATCATCTTCAGGTCCCTGTAGTGGGCCAATAAAATGGGAATTCTCAGAGTATTTTGTGCAGAGAAGTGATGTAATCTGACAAACATTTTAATTGCATTGGCCCCTGAGCTAAGAACAGTTGAAGGACCACAGCGGAAGCCAAGAGACCAGCTGGGAGACTATTCATATAACCCAGGACAGAACATGTTGATGGACTGAATGAGAGCAGTAACTATGGTGATAAGATGTGGTAAAGACAGTGGGACATTACTAGAGACTGACTATATCTAGAAGCAAGAGCCAGCGATTTCCTGAATAGTCAGTATGGAATATAGGGGAAAGAGAGTAACCAACAAGGAAGGGCCTGAGGACTTTGGGATGAGCAGCTGTAAGAATGAAGCTGACCTTAATGAGATAAGGAAGCCCAATCTTTGCAAGAAGATTATATTTGGTTTGGATCATAATAAATCTGGGAAACATATTTCACATTATCTAGATATGACAGAGGTCCCTGTGTACACTAGTCTGGAGTTTCACAAAGGTCCAAGTAGAGATGAAAATGTGGAAGTTGTCAGTGAATAAGTTCAGTCGCTCAGTTGTGTCCGACTCTTTGCAACCCCATGGACTGCAGCACGCCAGGCTTCCCTGTCCATCACCAGTTCCCGGAGTTTACTCAAACTCATGTCCATCGAGTCGGGAGTGCCATCCAACCATCTCATCCTCTGTTAACCCTTTCTCCCGCCTTCAGTCATTCCCAGCATCAGGGTCTTTTCAAATGAGTCAGTTCTTTGCATCAGTTGGCCAAAGTATTGGAGTTTCAGCTTTAGCATCAGTCCTTCCAATGAATATTCATGAGTGATTTCCTTTAGGATGGACTGGATGGATCTCCTTGTAGTCAAAGGGACTCTCAAGAGTCTTCTCCAACACCACAATTTAAAAGCATCAATTCTTTGACACTCAGCTTTCTTTATAGTCCAACTCTCACATCTATACATGACTACTGGAAAAACCATAGCTTTGATAGATGGACCTTTGTTGGCAAAGTAATGCCTCTGCTTTTAAATATGCTGTCTAGGTTGGTCATAGCTTTTCTTCCAAGAAGCAAGCATCTTTTAATTTCATTGCTGCAGTCACCACCTCCAGTGATTTTGGAGCCAAAGAAAATTAAGTCTGTCACTGTTTCCATTGTTTCCCCATCTATTTGCCATGAAGTGTTGGGATGCCATTATCTTAGTTTTCTGAATGTTGAGCTTTAAGCCAACTTTTTCACTCTCCTCTTTCACTTTCATCAAGAGGCTCTTTAGTTCCTCTTTGCTTTCTGCCATAAGGGTGGTGTCATCTGCATATCTGAGGTTATTGATATTTCTCCCAGCAAACTTGATTCATCCAGCCTGGCATTTTGCATGATGTACTCTGTATATAAGTTAAATAATCAGGGTGACAGTATACAGCTTGACATACTCCTTTTCCAATTTGGAACCAATCCATTGTTCCATGTCCTGTTCTAACACTTACTTCTTGACCTGCATACAGGTTTCTCAGCAGGGAGGTGAGGTGGTTTGATATTCCTTTCCATCTCTTTAAGAATTTTCCACAGTTTGTTGTGATCCACACAGTCAAAGACTTTAGCATAGTCAGTAAAGCAGAAGTATATGTTTTTCTGGAATTCTTCTCCTTTTACTGTGATTCAAGGGATATTCGCAATTTGATCTCTGGTTACTCTGACTTTTCTAAATCCAGCTTGACTATCTGCATGTTCTCAGTTCACATACTGTTGGAGCCTAGCTTGGAGAATTTTAAACATTACTTTGCTAGCGTGTAAGATGAGTGCAATTTTGCAGGAGTTTGAACATTCTTTGACATTACCATGGCAATGCTATTGCCATTGTCAATGCATAGTTAAGATTAAAATTTAAAATGTAATTGTGTGGTGTTAAGAAAATGACTCTAAATAGAGAAGAGCTGTGAGAAGTATGAGCTGGGTCTGTCCAACGTTAACATTTGGAGATATTGAGAGGATACAGCCAAGGAGACAGAAAGGAACTCTTCCTAAGATAGAAAACTAAGTGTGTACTGTGCTGTTCTCAATCAAGAAAGGGAAAGGAATGCAATGTATACCATGATTAATATCATTAACACTGTTGTATGTTGTATGTGAAAGTTTTTAATAGAGTAAATCCTAAGAGACCACATGACAAGGAAAACATAATTTTTGTTTAATTTCATTTCTTTACGAGATGATGGATGGTCACTAAACTTATTGGGATAATCATTTCATGATATATTTAAGTCAAATCATTATGCAGTACACCTTGACACAGTGTTATATATATGTCAACTCGATATCAGTAAAACCCAAAGAAAAATTACTAAAAATATTACTTGAGCAGCATGAAACCATTCATGGGTGCTTTAGGTTCCGAGAAAATGGTGATGAACAAGACATAAATTGTTGGCAGTAAACAGGCTGTGCTCCTCCATGGGGAAAAGAAAGAGAAGAACAGGGAATGGATGTGAGGTAACATTTCACATTCTGCTGTTGGTCAGTAAAATGAACAATGACCAATGACCTAGCATTATGGTGGTCAGTGATGAACTCACTAAGTGTTCTTCTCTTCCGTGCAATGTTTTTTAACCAAAGTGATTATTTAATATGTAGATTTTGTAATAGAGGAAATGTTTTACCAATAATCTGTTACTTCTTTCCTTTCAGGAAAAAATGAAATTTCTCTTTACAACCCAAGTGTTACCTTACAATTAGGTGATTATCAGTTCAGTTCAGTTGCTCAGTCGTGGCTGACTCTTTGTGACCCCACGTACCACATGCCAGGCCTCCTGTGCGTCACTAATTCCCGGAGTCTACCCAAACTCATGTCTGTCGAGTCGGGGATGCCATCCAGCCATCTCATTCTCTGTCATCCCCTTTTCCTCCCTCCTTCAATCTTTCCCAACATCAGGGTCTTTTCACATGAGTCAGTTCTTTGCATGAGGTGGCCAAAGTATTGGAGTTTCAGCTACAGCAACTGTCCTTCCAGCGAACACCCAGGACTGATCTCCTTTACGATGAACTGGATCTCCTTGCAGTCCAAGGGACTCTCAAGAGGCTTCTCCAACACCACAGTTGAAAAGCATCAATTCTTCAGCGCTCAGCTTTCTTTATAGTCCAACTCTCACATCCATACATGACTACTGGACAAACCATAGCCGTGACTAGACGGACCTTTGTTGGCAAAGTAATGTCTCTGCTTTTTAATATGCTGTTTGGGTGGGTCATAACTTTCCTTCCAAGGAGTAAGTGTCTTTTAATTTCATGGCTGCAGTCACCATTTGCAGTGATTTTGAAGCCCCCAAAAATAAAGTCAGCCACTGTTTCCCCATCTATTTGCCATGAAGTGATGGGACCAGATGCCATGATCTTAGTTTTCTGAATGTTGAGCTTTAAGCTAACTTTTTCACTCTCCTCTTTCACTTTCATCAAGAGGCTTTCTAGTTCTTCACTTTCTGCCATAAGAGTGCTTATAGTATAGGTGATAATAGTAATGAAAAAAAAAACAAAACTGATTCTTCTTATAAGTGAATCCCAAATATTGTTTCACTTTTTCAAAAGTCACATAGCCAATATATGCAACAGGAAGCACCTTTATGATGTCTGGGGTGACAGCCCTGAAAATGTCCCTTTTTCCTTCTTTGTTGCATTTATCTTGAGTGAGTGAATCATACAAGGATAGAAATCTGCACTACCTGAGTGGATTAGCTTGAAGAATGAATAGGAAGGGGGTGATTGGAAGAACCAAATCCTTCTGGGCGTTTTGTTGGGAAGGGACACTGAGCTAGATATTGGCAAAATATGTACAGTCATGCGGTTTTTGTTGTGATTTGTTTTTAAGGTGGGAGAAAGTTGAGCATACTTTAGTATGCTGATGAGAATTTTCCTGTAGAGAACAGTTTGATGATATAATGAGTCAAGAGGATAAAAGCTTATTTTTAAACAGATGAGAAGAGAATGGATCCTGGTGTACAACTGGGGAGCCCTTCTTCAGTTAGGAGCTTGCAGGAGATGAAAGAACCCGAGTCTGTGTGTATGTGTGCATGTGGATGGTAGATACACAGATAAGAGCCCTTGGAAACTCTTTTCTGCTTATTTTTAATTTGTGATTATAAAGTCAGCTGCAAGTGAAGCAGGGAGATGTTGAAGTTCTAGGAAAAAAAGACATATGGTATGGTTAGTTGTCCGGGAATATGAATTGTCCTTAACTCTGACTTATTTTTCAAAAATCATAGGACTAAAATACATGTTTACATACTCAAATTGTAGGTTAATTATTAATAGATCTCATGCAATACCTTGTTATTTGTTGGAGAGTTTAAAATATCAGTGGTCATTTTGTTTCGTTATATCCCCTGCTTGGTTTTAAATACAGTAATTCTCCTACATACGAACCTTCAAGTTCCAAACTTGCAGAGATGAGAACATGCGTTTGCATGTCTAATCATGTAAATTAGTTCACGTCTGTGGCATGCATTGTCATGTGTGTGCGTCCTTTATAAGTGGCTGTGATATTGTGTACTTTACTGTGTATTATGTATAGAGTACAGTAGTATAGTACCTTCATTTCAAGCCCAGGATGTATGGAACAAGTATAAAAGCACCGGTGATGTAGCTGGTACTGCTAAGAAGCGCTTGGAAACAAAAGTGAAAATGATTGAGAGAGCGGCGTGAGACAAAAAGATGGTAGTTGTTGCTTGTTCTTATAACATGAATCATTCAACTGCTGGCAAGATTCTAAAGAACAAGGACACAATCATGGAACATGTGCTGTGCCAATGATGTTGACAATAATATAAAAGAGCCTTGGAGAAGTGATGGAGGAGATGGAGAAACTTTTCAGTGCATAGATGCAGGGTCAGCATCAGTCTCCAGGCCTACTCAGCTTAATGCTGATTCAAGAGAAAGCTGAAAGCCTTCATGAAGACTTGAAGAAGAAACACAGTGAAGCATCAGAGCATCTTTGAATGCCAGCCATGGCTGGTTTCATCGGTTTAAGGCTAGAGCCAGCCTTCACAATGTAAAGGTGAATGGCAAGGCAGAAAGTGCAGATTTGGCAGCTGCCGGAGAGCGTCCTGAAACACTTTGAGAAATTACTGATGAAGGCACATATTTACCTGAACAGGTGTCTAATGTGGTTGAGACAGGACTGTACTGGAAGAAGATAACAGACCGCTTACATTAGTAAGGAGGAAAAGTTGACGCCAGGCTGAGAACAGCAAAGGGTATGCTAACTGTATGATTTAGTGACAAGGCTTCCACAATGTGAATCTGAAGCCTGTTTTAGTTTATCATTCAGAGAATCCAGGAGCCTTGAAAACATAGCCAAGGGCTCTCTTCCTGTTGTGTGGAAGAGTCACCCCAAAGCCGAGGTTACATGGGCCGTTTTCCAGGATTTGTTTTTCTACCACTTTATCCTTAAGGTAGAGAAGAACTGCGTGGAGAAGGACACCCCGTTTAGCACCGCTTTGCTGCTCGACGGTGCTCTGGGCTGTCATCCATGGATGACTCATGCAAACGTCACAGCGCTGTGTCCGCCACAGAATGCTATATTGCCTATCCAACCTGTGGACCCGGGAGTTACAGTGACTTTGGAGATATATTATTCATGTCATGCTTTTTGTCAGGCAGTAAAGGTGAGTGATGAATCGGGAGCAACATTGCAACAACTTTGGAAGGGCTATGGGCTTCCCTGGTGGCTCAGACAGTAAAACGGCTGCCTGCAGGGTAGGAGACGTGGGTTTGATCCCTGGGTTGGGAAGATCCCGTGGAGAAGGCAGTGGCAACCTACTCCAGTACTCTTGTCTGGAAAGTCCCATGGTCGGAGGAGCCTGATGGGTTGCAGTCCATGGGGTCACAAAGAGTCGGACATGACTAAGTGGTTTTCACTTTCACTTGGAAGGACTATAACAACTCCAAGGTGGTAAGAACATTAACTTTGCTTGGTGTCAGGTTACGGCCATCACCATGAATGGGGTTTGAGAGAATCTTTGTCTGCAGTTTGTACACAATTTTTGTGGATTTGAGAAGGTGGGTGAGGAGGCCAAAGAGGCCTTGAGCAATTCACAGAGCCTCAGCAAGAAGCTGAAGCCAGAACTGCAAGAGGAAGACTTCCCTGATCTCCTTGCTGTGCACACAAGGAGCTTACTGATGAAGACATGATGGAATTAGAGGCCCAGAGAAAAGATGAAGAGAGACAGCAGGAAGAAGAAGTGACTGAAGAACCGAAGAGATTCAGGATGCAGGAAATGGCAGGGGGTTTTCTTTACTTAAGGAGGTGCTGTTAGATTTTGAGGCACTGGACCTGAACACGGAACCATGAAGGCTGCAGCAGCCGTTCAGAGTGCAAACCGGTGCTACCGTATCATCTAGGACAGGGACAAAAAGAGCTGCTACCCAGGTATCACTGGATCATTTTTGCCAAAAGTTAGATAGGATTGAATCCAGCAAGGAACCAGAACGTGTGCTATCGATGTCAGGCATGAATTGCAGCTTACAATTGTAGCTAACATCCTTCAGGTCTACCATCTCCCACTTCCTCTCCCTTCTTCAGTCAGTATCCCTTCTTGCCTGTTCACTTGATACCAGTCCCCGTATGCCAGCTGTTGTACTGTACTACTGTACTTTTCAAGGTTTGTACTGTAAGATTAAAAATATTTTATTTTTTTAAATGTATTATTTGTGTGAAAAGTGTTCCAAACCTGTTACAATACAGTACTATTCAGCTGACTGTGCCACTTGGATACCTAGTCTAACTTTGTGGGACATGGGAACAAATTGGGTCTAGAAATGTGCTATCGGAATAAAACACTTTTGTATGTAGGAGACTTACTGTAGTTTTCCTTGCTTATATTCAACTTTTTGGACTACTGATAGCCAAAGTTTGTAGCTTGTTAAGGGAGATGCTGATTTAACATTTTCAAGTGAACAACAGTATTCATCTACACAAGTACAGCCACAGGAGACGAATTCCAACATCCAGGAGTAGGAGATCCTCACGCAGCTTGCTAACATCTCCATTTAATCAGATGTTGTACACTTGACGGGGCACATATAATGGTTTCTGTTTCTACTGCTTTCTGCTGATCAATAAAGAATTCTTTTCAAAACAGATCTCAGGGTATATTGTAGTGAGTGGGAGTCTATACTACTTATAATCCTGTCGCTGTTCAGTCCCCAAGTTGTGCCTGACTGCTCGCAACCCCACAAACTATAGCACACCAGGCTTCCCTTTCCTCACCATCTCCTGGAGTTGTCCCAGATTTGTGTCCATTGCATTGGTGATGCCATCCAACCAACTTATCCTCTGTTGCCATCTTCTCCTTTTGCCTTGAATCTTCCCTGGCATCACAGTCTTTTCCAATGAGTTGGCTGTTCTCATCAGGTGGACAAAGTATTGGAGCTTCAACATCAGTCCTTCCAATGAATATTCAGGGTTATAGTTATATACAGTGTTAAATGTTTGGGCAAGCTTTTCAAAGGGCTCTGGGTACACAAATCCATAAAGTGATAAAGAGAAAACAAATAGCAACAACAAACAAAAGCATTCTTATAAAGTTAGATAATAAAGACACCTTAAAAATAAACTTGTGTATGTTAAACCCAAACTCCTAATGTATACACACTACTGTAAATAAAGCAGATAACCAATAAGGACTTACTGTATAGCATAGAGAAATCTACTCAATATTTCATAATAAACTATAATGGAAAAGAATCTGAAAAAATTTCTATGTATGTATGTATAACTAAATCACTCTGCTGTACACCCAGATGGTCAAGAATCTGTCTGCAGTGAAGGAGACACGGTTTTGATCTCTGGGTTGGGAAGATTCCCTGGAGAAGTGAATGACTACTCACTCTAGTATTCTTGCCTGGGAAATCCCATGGCCAGAGGAGCCTGGCAGGCTATAGTCTGGAGTTGCAAAGAGTCAGACATGACTGAGTGACTAACACATTATAAATCAAGTATACCTCAATAAAAACATAATGACAGAAAAAAAAGAGATAAAATATCTCTTGAAGAAAGATGAAGATCAACTAAAGATGACCTGAAATAATAAGATCTATAAAAAATCAGCTTTTACCATTAACCTCAGGGAACTGTGGTTTCGTATGGACCCCAGTGTTGGCGTCCATTTTTATATGAGCTTTTGTTTTAAAAGCACGTATGCAATAGTCGCAACATTATCCTTTTACAAGATCATGTGTTATTGAAATGTAGTAGTTACTTGTGTCTGTGTGTCTTGGAAAACTAGCTTCAGTGTATCTGTAGAAGGACAGAAGTAATTTTTTTTTTAATATATAGAATTTAATTTGGAACACAACCTTGTCTTCCATTTCTCTTACACTCTTAACGAAGAGTGAGTTTGCAGAACCTGAAGCATAGTTGGAGAGTATACTGGTTGTTGTCGTTTAGCTTTCCCATTCTGTCTTGCAGCAATGATCTGAAGTTTAGCTGAAGGAGTTGGAGAGCTGAACTGAACTGTCAGCAAAAATGAACTAGTTTGGTTTTCTGAGAAATACTATTTTTATCTACATGATGCAGATTATGAAACTGAGGCAGCGGAGATAAAGGCAGCTTCGCAAGGTCACACAGGTCACACAGCTAGCATGGAGTGGTGCTGGCGTTTGAACACAAGCAGCCTGGCCTTCCGACACACCACGGCATGTCCCTTTTTTGATCCCAGATGAGAAGGGCTGCTGCAGCAAACTGGCTTCTTGAGGGAGCACCGTGAATTCATGTTCCTAATTCCTCAGAGCCTAAATATATTTGCTTCTGATGCTGCTGCTGCTCCTGCTAAGTCGCTTCAGTCGTGTCCGACTCTGTGTGACCCCATAGATGGCAGCCCACCAGGCTCCTCTGTCCCTGGGATTCTCCAGGCAAGAACACTGGAGTGGGCTGCCGTTTCCTTCTCCAAAGCACGCATGCACGCCTAGTTGCTTCAGTCGTGTCCGACTCTACGTGACCTGGTGGACAACAGCCCACCAGCCTCCTCCATCCACAGGATTCTCTCAGCAAGACTACTGGAGTGGGTTGCCATGTCCTCCCTTGCTTCTGATGAAATGCTCTTCAAAAATCTCTCCCGTCTTCTTTGCATTCTTTTCCTTATGGTATTTTACCTAAGTGTGTAAACTCTCCCATCATCATTCATGGGTGATACTGCTTTGGTAAGCAGGGCAACATGAAAAAGCTCATGAAGATTTTAAACAGATTCCTTTGTTGAAAGTTTAATGACAGGGCTGAATATGCATATATCTTGTACGAAGAATTTCACCTAACGTGAAGAAAATAATATAGCAACAATTTATCTGAAATGGGAGTTACAAGTCAGTGATTCTTTCCCTACTATTGCCTTGCAACAGGCTTTTGTAGAAATCCTAGAAAATAAATTACTGTGGTGTTTTTTTCCCAGTCTTAACACAGATCATTGCTAATGAGTAGCTTCTTCATGATGTAAAAGGGCTTCAGAGCCTTCCAATCACAGGTGATGTACATGTAACAACGGATCTGATGGTTTTCCTGCCTCCCCTGGGACCTGACTCTGACAGAGGGAGAAGAAAAAAATAAACACACTATCTGTACACTTCATTCTCAGAAATAGGGTTTCTTGCTTGAAAATTGAGTTGGTATAATGGAAAGAGGAGAAGAAAAGGGGAATTGTTGTTTACTGTTAGAATTAACATGAAGCATAGAGTTTCAGATTTGCAAGATGAAAAAGTTTTAGAGCAATTTCACAACCATGTGAATATACTTAACACTGCTGAACTGCATACTTAGCAGAAGTTAAGATGGTCCATTCTGTGTTAGGGGCTTCCCTGGTGGCTCAGACGTTAAAGCGTCTGCCTGCAATGCGGGAGACCTGGGTTCGACCCTGGGTCAGGAAGATCCCCTGGAGAAGGAAATGGCAACCCACTCCAGTATTCTTGCCTGGAGAATCCCATGGACAGAGGAGCCTGTGGGCTACAGTCCATGAGGTTGCAAAGAGTCGGACACAACTGAGTGACTTCACTTTATGTGTTTCTTAACTACATAAAAAATTGTACTTAATACTCTGTATAACTTAAATGGGAAAATAATTTGAAAAAGAATAGGTACATATATATGTATAACTCAATCACTGTTTTGTATACCTGAAACTCACACAACATTGTGAATCAACTATACTCCAATATAAATTTTTAAAAAGACATCTTGGTTGCATCCAAGTTTTGATGATTATGAATAAAGCTGTTATAAACATCAAAAAATAGATAAAATNATATAATACAGCTCTCTTTCTATGTCTATTTATTACAGTTTGTAAGAAAGATGATAGTGATGATAGTGATGTCACAGTTACTGACAGCATAGCATTTGTCAGTCATTCCTCTATTGGTGGGCATATTTATTGTAAAGTTTTATTGTAGTCTACAATTCAGTACAAATTTTCTTACTGATGCATTCCTGTAAGGTGATTCTCAATCACAGATATGTATATTTATAATTTTTTTCTTTTTTTAAAATCAGCACTAAAAACCTCCATAAAACCTGAGAATATCTGGTATAATCTTGCCAATATTGGATAATAACAATAGTTTAACAAGATACAATGTAAATGTTTCCTAATGTAATTTTTAATGTATCATATGATTTGTGTATTTTCTGGATACCTCTTGTTCATTTCCAGCTTATGCTTTTTTATTATGATTGATCTGTTCAGTTTAGTTCAGTCGCTCAGTCCTGTCCGACTCTGTGACCCTATGGACTGCAGCACACCAGACCTCCCTGTCCAGCACCAACTCCTGGAGTTTATTCAAACTCCTGTCCATTGAGTTGGTGATGCCATCCAGCCATCTCATCCTGTGTTGTCCCCTTCTCCTCCTGCCTTCAATCTTTCCCAGCATCAGGGTCTTTTCCAGTGAGTCAGTTCTTCGCATCAGGTGGCCAAAGTATTGGAGTTTCAGCTTCAGCATCAGTCCTTCCTATGAACACCCAGGACTGATCTCCTTTAGGATGGACTGGTTGGATCTCCTTGCAGTCCAAGGGACTCTCAAGAGTCTTCTCCAACACCACAGTTCACAAGCATCAATTCTTCGGCACTCAGCTTTCGTTATAGTCCAGCTTTCACATCCATACATGACTATTGGAAAAACTGTATCCTTGACTAGATGGACCTTTGTTAGCAAAGTAATGTCTCTGCTTTTTAATATGCTGTCTAGGTTAGTCATAACTTCTTCTAGGGAGTAAGCGTCTTTTAATTTCATGGCTGCAGTCACCGTCTGCAGCAATTTTGTAGCCCCCCAAAATAGTCTCTCACAGTTTCCATTGTTTCCCCACCTATTTGCCATGAAGTGATGGGACCAGATGCCATGATCTTAGTTTTCTGAATGTTGAGTTTTAAGCCAACTTTTTCACTCTCCTCTTTCAGTTTCATCAAAAGGCTCTTTAGTTCTTCGCTTTCTGCCATAAGGGTGGTGTCATCTGAGTATCTGAGGTTATTGATATCTCTCCCTGCAATCTTGATTCCAGTTTGTGCTTCATCGAGTCCAAGGGACTCTGAATTATGATTGTTACTGTCTCTTTATTACTTTATAGGAACGCTTTATGTAACTTTATCTAGAAATGCTTATAGAAATGCTTGTGATCTTCGTATAATCAATGAAATTGGAGTTTGTTTAATGGGACATGTGATACTCAGTTGTAATTAGAATTCTACTTCTGGTATCTTAATACAGCTCACCCTACAGGGTCTTGGGACATGGATATTGTCTCACTGGCCCTTCAGCCTTGTCTTTCTTTAGTGTGAAAATGTTCTCCGTTTTCACTCTTCTGTTTCTAGTAGAGCATTTTATAATTTATCCCTGGGCTTTCTTCTATTGTTTTTTTCACCTTTAAGTTTTTCTAGAGTCTCCAAAAACTTTCATTTGATTTCTTTAGTAACTTTTTTGATTTTCTCTAATCCTAATCCTTTTAAACACATTTTAATTTTATTTAATACTCTTTGAAGATAATTTGACTTTCACATCCTCTCATATTCCACTTCATGCTGTTAGTCCAATGGTCCAGTGTGTCCCCCCGTGGATCACTGAGCTTGCTTTCTCATTGGGCTGTTGTGTCTATTGGACGGAATATATGGGTCATGAAAGCAGCAGGCTCCGAGTCATCTCACAGCTGCCATAAGTCACTGTCTTGTTATGGCAGCATGTACTCGGGTGGCTTACACAGGGCTCAGCTGGACTGGACAGGAGGCAGGGAGGCCCATGGAAACAGGACATTAAATTACCTTCTGTGAATTAAATTATCCAGTCACATGTGATGCATGAATTTATATATTAATCTGTATTTTATATATGAAAAAATGCTTTGGGTGTAAAATAGCCTATCGAAATGAAGACTCTGGCCATGTGGACAGAAAAATAGTCTTATGAGAATGTGAGCCTCTCCTTTGCTTCTCAGGGTAATGAATCGTCCATACATGTGCAGTGAGCAGCAGAAGCAGTGAAGGCACTCAAAGGCAAGCGTTTCTATAACATTCATATTCGAGGCAGAGTTTGTGGTAATGGAGCAATTCATTAAGAATGTGTTGCTGTCTGATGACATGCTTTTAATCAATTATTCTTTTCATTCATTTGAACCTATGCATTTTCAAGTGACAGAAGGACTTTCCTAGAATCGACTCAGAAACTGATACACCATTTCCATATACTTTAGTGTAATTCATCTAAGTAGTATAAATGGAACCATTTTAACCAATGGCATTTGCACATTTGGCAGTAGTCAGAGTAGGTAAGAATGTTAATTTTTTCAAAAAAATATGTGAAATGAAAGAATCTGTGAATAGTTCATGGGAGATTGTGAAACCTAGAAATAAAATTATCTAGCTGAGCGTTTTCTTGGCAACAAAATGCCCACAGGATTCATATTACCATTTGGTAAAAATTGTCATTAGCAGTATTAGCATTTCGTTGGCAATGCTGCATGCAAATTAGTCTAGTATTGTAACGCTGAATAAAAGTGGTTGCAAATACCTGTATCATGATTAAGTTTTATGTCTGTGTGAATCTGTCCAGTAACACTGGACAGGCTGGCTGTCAGGAAAAAAGAAATACTGCTAACATTTGCAGCAATAATACTTGCATAGTTGCAGAATATAAAGCATTCTAAGTCAAATTTTGTGACTACTGAAAAATAAGTCAGAATAGTCAACTTAGGGTAAAGCCTTCAATACCTGGTGTATAGTATTTCTAAACATCTCTAAGGATATTGATAGACATATATGATGGTATAGTAATATAAGCTCCTGAAGCACAATCATTTTCATAAACAATGAAACTGTTTATCAAAATTGAAGAATTGACTATAATAGTGTGCTCTAATTCCTGATTAATTGGTAACCCAATTAATAGACATAAAATATCTCTGGTAGCCAGAATATTTGATTGAATTTCCATTTTATGCCATGCTACTCACTGAAAAAAATTACATTAAAATTTCTGCATATGTATTATGAAACTGGCTTTACTGAAATTCAATTAACATTGCTTCCATAAACATCACTATCCACATGTTTTGTGGTAAGAATAATAACCATTGCTCTAAAAGGAAGTAGGGAGTTTCAGAATATTTTATATTGAAGTTCATATTAAACAAAGTTCATATTCATTAAATACTGAGTCTTGTGATCACTGAATTACTATAAAAGGTTTTATATGTTTCTGAACTATACAATATTGAGTACACAGTTTCAGCCTACGTGACTGAGGATCAGAGGAATTAGTGGAAAAGGTCAATCAAAATAGGGCATATGTGTTATTTATTGCCATAGGAAGAATGCCTTTGCTTTCGTGTTGTTTGCTGCTGTCGTTGTTTAGCAGCTAAGTTGTGTCCCTCTCTTTTATAACCTGCCAGGCTTCTTTGTCCGTGGGATTTCCCAGGCAAGAATATGCCTGGGAGTGGGTTGCCATTTCCTTCTCCAGGGGATCTTCCCGACCCAGGGGTCAAACCCAAGTCTCCTGCATTGGCAGGCAGTTTCTTTACCACTGAGTCACCAGGAAAGACCCATTCCCATTGTTTACAGCCTATAAATAAATGAATGCATAGATTACATTAACGTTTATTTGTCTGTGTTATCAGATATAGTTCTTCTGTGTATTTGTACTGCAGCAGATATGTATGAACAGATACCTTGTCAATTAATTTTTAATTTTATCTCTGCATAGAACTTTGGCCATAGCATTTTTTTTTCTCTCTGGCATTTAACAATTTTCTTTATTCTGGGAGACTTCCATTCACCTCTGCCTTTCTTTTTATAACCTGTTTTGTTAGTTTGGACCCATATTTAGAGAACCCTTGGAGTGTGATTATCTTGAAATATTTATAATGGGTAATATAGGGATTTGCAATCAGATCGCTGTATGGTATCTGTAAATAAATCATGAGGATGATTCATTCAGGCCTTCTTTTAATGTATTTTCTTACCCACCATTGACAAAGGGAGAGACTGGTGGTGCAGGAGCTGACTAAAGGGAGGTATGGGTTGGTGGATGATGTATATAATATGGGCCAGAAAAATGTACAGTTTCAAAGCATGTAACTGAAGTTGCAGCCTTCAGCCTTTAATGCCCGGACAGCCACTGTCTAATTTGCAGCAGGCCTGGCTGCAGGAAGTGTGGCCTTTACCAGGCTCCATTCCCCATGTATTTCT
Source organism: Redunca redunca (assembly GCA_006410935.1). Lineage (NCBI taxonomy): Eukaryota > Metazoa > Chordata > Mammalia > Artiodactyla > Bovidae > Redunca > Redunca redunca. The sequence continues at coordinate 212,008 of SJYQ01005273.1, forward strand.
GGGAATTGGAGTTCTACCCTATCCCACCCATCTGCACTGGGTTACTGTGAACTGACCCTTTTTGGAAGCTTCTCTTGCCCCTCATGTGCAGCCTCTCTCTCCCGGGGTGGCTGTTTCTCTCCTGAACAGCTGTCTCACCAAGCGCATGACTCAGAGCATAGCTGGATCCAAGCTCTGCTGTCTCACGCGACTTCCAGAAAGCACCACATGGGCAAGAATGTCTCCAACTCCAGGCTACATATTGCTGCTCTCAGGCTGCATAGGACAAGACTTGTCCCTTGCTAGGCACTCCTTGCTGAGTCTTCTTCTGTATTTCAGAGGCCAGTTCATCCTCTGTCAATAAGACTGTCCTTACCCAGGTTGCCCCCAGTCTGTGCACACCCCGACCCCATACCCACCCCCTGCTGCATTGACCTTAATCTGCCAAGGCTAAGCAGAGGAAAATAAGTCCCCATCTCACTTCCCTTTTGCCCAGTCACAGCTCAGCCTCCAAGTTAAATAAAATAAAATGATAAAACGGCAGACATGTAAATTCATGGAGAAAGGAAGAAACTTATTTAAAACATATTATTATGCAAAATGCCTGTCTCCTAGGTATTATAACACATTTACACAACCAAAAGGCTTATTAAAATTTCCCCCATATCAAGGAAGCATTTTTCACTGAAATTATTTAAAGTACAACCTGTAGAGAACTAGGAAAACCTGACAGTTTTAAAAAGAAAAATACATCCTATCTGTAGTCTCCCATCTGTTTGAGCTATGTGTGTGCTGAGTCCTTCAGTTGTGTCCAGCTGTTTGCGACTCTATGGACCGTGGCCCTCCAGGCTCCTCTGACCATGGGATTCTCCAGGCAAGAATACCAGAGTGGGTTGCCATTTCCTTCTGCTGCAGATCTTCCTGACACAGGGATCAAACCCACCTCTCTTATGTCTCCTGCATTGGCAGGAGGGTTCTTTACCACATCTGTTTGTAGCCATTGTCAAAATTGGAGTTCATTCACTGCTAGAAAAATCTTTTTCAAGTGGAGAAAGAATTTAAGGGAGAAGACATATTGCAATTATTTTTTAAAGTAATATATATTGTATTATTGGGATTCCCTGGTGGCTCAGATGGTAAAGCATCTGCCTGCAATGCGGGAGACCTGGGTTCGATTCCTGGGTTGGGAAGATCCCCTGGAGAAGGAAATAGCAACCCACTCCAGTACTCTTGCCTAGAAAATTCCATGGATGGAGGAGCCTGGTGGGCTACAGTCCATGGGGTCACAAAGAGTTGGACATGACTGAGCGACTTCACATTCTATTATTAAGTATTGCTAATAAGTATATAAGTATGTATTAAGTGTATATTTATTGAGTACAAACTTTGTGTGTGACACCACTGTAAATCCTCTGTGTGTGTAACATAAAGACCTTAAGGATGTGATGTAGCGACATGAATAACTGGGTGCTAATTATGTATTTCCTATAATTCTGTGTTAATTCAATTATCATCAGCTGACTATTCATCTCACATCAGCCTATGCCAGATAGCATAGGAAATTAATATATTTATAACAAAAGTTCTAGCTTTCAGGAACCTATGTAACTGGATAAAAATGTGTACATGAAAAATTAAGGTGATCTGTAGGTAATATATAAATAAATCACAGGCTATGCATTATAAGTATTATAAGAAATTAAAACTGGCATAGGGAATTAGCTTAATTAGGAATTTTAAGCATTGACTTAGCCCAAAAAAGGTTTTTTGGAATTTTAAGAATTGACTTAGCCCCAAAAAGGCTTTTCAGTTATAGCAGAATATTCCTGATATAGGAAGGTATAGGGAGTCTCAGAATATACAGTCTAAATAAAGAGAAATATGTGAAATGGGAAGATAAGTCCAGTTGTCCGGTGCTTTTGAGCTTTGCAGGTCAAGTTCAAGATGCACCTCTGATGTTTTTGCCCCAAGAGTCAAGGATATGCTATACATGTGTGATTTACTGGTCTTGATTGATTAAGTTATAGTGCAATGAGTAAATCTGGGACATACCTGCAAAACCTTTTAGTGATGGGAGAAACAAGCAGCAAATTAATATCCAGTATTCAGGCAGCATCCATGATTTATGGGGTGAACAGAATCCATACACACAAATATCGGTGATGCTCACCCAGTGAAGACAGGCCAGGAGAGGGCACTCCGCTGGCCACCACTGGGATGGAAGAGAGCCCTGGCTCCTGGTGGCACCTCTGCTGAGGACGAGCGCAGCCCCTGGGAACAGAAGCACACTCGCAGGCCCTGTTCAAAGACTCTGTTATGCAGCTGTGCACTGCATGGCCTGAGAGGCCACGGCATTCGTCAGGGAATACTTTGAGAGGTTGGAGAAGAAGGAGGCAAAACGGATCCAGAATCTTCCGAAAGCAAGCTCTTGTGCAGACTCAAGGAAGGATGAAGTCTCTCTCCCTCCAACCAACCCAGCGGTGAGGGGTTGGAGGCAACAAGGTGCCATCCACGCTGAGGTCTACACGAAGCAAGATGCCGAATCCTATGTTAGGAAGGTTGGACCAGAAGGTTACAAGAGCAATGGCTGCTTTAGCTAAAGCTGTTGAAAAGAATGTGCTGTTTTCACATCTTGATGATAGTGAGAGAAGCAATCGTTTTGATGCCGTGTTTCCAGTTTTCTTTATTGCTGGAGAGATTGTCATTCAGCAAGGTCACGAAGGGAATAACTTCTTTGTGATTGATCAAGGAGAAATGGAAGTCTATGTCAACAGTGAATGGGCAACCAGTGTCGGGGAAGGAAGGAGCGTTGGGGAAATTGCTTCCTTCATGGAGCACCTAGAGCAGCCACTTTCAAGGCTGAGACAGATGTGAAGTTGTGGGGCATCGCCCCAAGACAACTCTACAAAGATCCTCCCGGGAAGCGTGCCGAGAAAGCTGACGATGTGTGAGGAGTCTTTTAGCAAAGGATCTATTTTAGCGTCTCTGGACAAGTGGGAACATCTCAGGGTAGCTTATGCCATGGAACTGGTCCCGGCTGAAGACAGGCAGAAGACTGGTGCAGGGAGAACCAGAGGAGGAGTTCTTCTTTGTTTTAGAGGGGTCAGCTGCTGTGCTGAGCCGTCGGTCAGAAAATGGAGAATTTGTTGAAGTGGGAGGATTGTTTTGGCGAAATTGCTCTGCTGATGAATTGTTCACCTGCTGCCACCCTGGTTGCGCGTGGCCTATTGAAGCGTGTCAGGCTGGACCCGCGGAGGGTGGAATGTGTTCTCAGCCTGAGCTTGGACGTCTTCAGATGAAACCGCCAGCAGCACAGCAGTTTTGCGTCCCTGTCTGTCTGAAGTCTGCCTCCTGTGCCTCCCCGCCTGCCTCTCCCCATCCAGATTCTCCACGCATTTGGGGTCTGTCCCGCTTTGCAGGGACAGGTGGCTGCTGGCATCGCAGCTTCTTGGTTTCCATTAAAATTGCATTTACAGCACTGTTTCCATTTGGAAACATTAACTGAGTGTGCCTACAAAGTAAAATAAATAGGAAGAGTTCTGCAGAGTCTTTGCTGTTCCTACATCTCTGTGTGCAGTGTTGGTATCCACCCTGGGCCCTGCCGGCCATGCTTTCTGGTGAAAGCAGACCCTGCACCACGTGGGTTACCATAGACCCATGATGTAATAGTGCAGGGTCTTTAAGGTAACTGAAGTTTCATATTATCATAAGCATATTTTAGACTATGGCCATATATATGGCCATATTTGTATTTCTTTATAGAATAAATGATGTCTCATTAAGCTCTGAGAATTAGGAAAAACACATGTAGAAAAATTTTAGTATAGTAGAAAGATATCTGCCCGTGTTTAAACTAATTTAAGGGCAGGAAAATGTGCAGTTTTTCTAATTATCAGATGGATATGACGTTTGCTTTTTTGTTAACAAGAATTTTTATTTGTCAAACTATTTTGCCTAGTTTTGTTTTTATTTTGTTCTTAATGTTTCCTCTCCAATTCGAAAAGCATTTGAGGTGTGGCTGTCTATTCCTTTCTTTTGCTTTTCACACCAAATCATAAGCTGCAAATATTGGGTTCTGACTTAACTACATCTGACTCTGCTCATAAATTCTCATTACACCTGCATTTATCTGGTTAGTGCCAAATATTGATCATCAGATGCTGGACTCAGAGTAAGAATTTGAGGTTTGCACTCTTGATAGTTAACTTAGAGCTTTTGGTTAATGTACATTCTTCAGTTGACTCTGGGATAATAATCTCATATGCTTTTGAAGCACTGATTCCAGGAGCCAGGGTTTGCTTGGGAGAGACAGACAAAATGTGGTAAGAGAGAAAGGGAGGTAGGATTGCTAAAAGGAAATACGACAGGTGGACAGAGTTCAGTGTTGGGGACTTTGTCCCCTAAATTCACTGGAGCAGGAGATTTGGGAAGAAGTTTTTACTTTGCTTTAACCTCCCCGCTATCTTTTTTATAACAACTAGGATTTATGGTGGATTGGGGGGCTCAGCTGGTAAAGAATCTGCCTGCAATGCAGGAGACTTGGGTTCGACCCTTGGGTTGGGAAGATCACCTGGAGAAGTATACTGGAGTATCCACTCCAGTATTCTGGCCTGGAGAGTTCCGTGGACTGTATTGTCCATGGGGTCACAAAGAGTTGGACATGACTGAGTGACTTTCGCTTTCACTTTCAGAATATGTCTGTGTTTCAAATTGGTCTAAAAGGCCATCCTGCTGAAAAAAGTTCTGCTTTCTTATCTACCATTTTATTTCTCTGGAAAACTTTTTTTGGGTAAACTTGTGTTTTGAGTCTTAACTGTATTTCAGTATTTCCCGGCCTTATCAACATTACATTAGTCTTTGTGCACCAATGATTTCTGTTTATTTTTATTAATGTTATTTTTAGACAAATGTCACAGTTCCATAATTTAGGCACTTTTATTTGCATTGTGATTTATATAATGGGGCTTCCCTGGTCGCTCAGACTGTAAAGAATCTGTCTGCAATGCTGGAGACTGGAGTTTGATCCCTGGGTTGGGAAAGTACCCTGGAGAAGGGAATGGCAACCACACTCTGGTATTCTTGCCTGGAGAATTCCATGGACCCAGGATACAGTCCATGGGGTTTCAAAGAGTTGGAGATGATTGAGTGACTGACACTAATACTTTTGTATAATACGTAGGGTTATATTTGGAAGTGACTGCAAGTGTTTTTTTCTATCTGTATGCAACTGACTCTGATTATTAATCTCGTCTCCTTATCCTTTCCCAGGTAATTTAAATCGGTCATTTTTTTTTTTTTCATAGATTTGAACAGTTTTTAGGTTATACTAAGTTTGGAGTTTTTTACTCAGATACCCAGTCATATTCAACTCTTTGTAACCCTGTGGACTGTAGCCCACCAGTCTCCTCTGTTCGTGGAATTTCTCAGGCAAGAATACTGGAGTGGATTGCCACTTCCCAGGGACTGAATCTGCACTTCTTAGTCTCCTGTATTGAGCTTCCCTGGTAGCTCAGATGGCAAAGTGTCTGCCTGCAATGCGGGAGACCTGGGTTCGATCCCCAGATCGGGAAGATCCCCTGGAGAAGGAAATGGCAACCCACTCTAGTACTCTTGCCTGGAAAATTCCATGGATGGCGGAGCCTGGTAGGCTACAGTCCATCAGATTGCAAAGAGTCGGACAAGATTGAGCAACTTCACTGACTGTATTGACAGCAAATTGTTTACCGCTAGCGCTCAGAGTCGGACAGGACTGAGCAACTTCACTTTCACTTTTCACTTTCATGCATTGGAGAAGGCAATGGCAACCCACTCCAGTGTTCTTGCCTGGAGAATCCCAGGGACGGGGGAGCATGGTGGGCTGTTGTCTATGGGGTCGCACAGAGTCAGACACGACTGAAGCGACTTAGCAGCAGCAGCAGCAGCACCACCACCACCACCTAGGAAGCCCAAGTTTGGAGTATAAATCTGGGGAAAATATTTTTATTTACCTTTTGGTGTGGAGTAGAAAGCTACCTTATTACAAATTTTTTTACTTTTCAGAATAATCTGTACTAAATGAGGATTTTGTGATCTGTATTTTATTTTCATTGCTTTTTATATTTAAAAGATGAAAAATAAAGATCATATTCTTATTAACTTAAAGTTTGATTTGATCTTTGTTTATATGGCAAAATTGTACTTAACTAAATTTTTTATAATTCTATCAGCTTCCATAGTTTAATGTATTATGTTATCATGGTCATGATATTTAGATACATACAGTGCTGTTTAAATGAGTTTTGCTCTTAAGTCATTTGGCTTTGGTGTTTACTCCCTTGTAGTTTTAATATAAGAAAATTTAGATCTGAATTTAAAATGATCACATTTAAAGCTTTATCTTTGGGCAGTTTGAATATATATGAGAAATTACGATTGGCATTGTTTGTCTCAGTGGATATTTAAGGCTTTAGAAGTCATTATTCTGGACTTGGTAAGTGAGTTTATGAGATCTACTTCTCTAGAAATTACAGTGGACAAAGGACCATTTTGTATTGTTTCCTGGCTGCTCATCTGATTACACTGTGTGTGCTAATATGCTCTCTTCTTTTCGTTATCAATTGTCTTAACAGTAGGTCAAGTAATAAAAAAGATTAAATAAGGAGATATATATATATATTTAAAATATAAATGAAAAAAAAAGCAGTCTAAAAAATAATTTCAGTAACCAACTGAGAGTAGGAGAGTGAGTGTAAAGTCGTTTTTTTCCTAACTGGGTGCATTTTTAAGGTAGTATGTCATGGACAAAAGCAAAGCTTCCTGGTGCTGATTGGAGGGGCTGGCATATCCCTAAGGCAACATATCAGATTTGGTTGGAGGTCTTAGAGGAGTACCAAGTTGGAAATTTTGGTTAGACTGTCAGAGAGGCAAGTTTTAAAAGCACAAGGTCATTTAAAAATGAGATTTAGAAATTAAATCACTTTGCATAGAAGGACTTTGGTATCCAGAGAAGGTATATTATTTGAGGTAACAGATGAAAATATGAATTGAATATAAATCCAGAGGAGGTGTGAATTTTATAAAAAAAAAAAAAAGCAAGCAAGTCCCTATGGGGAAAGCTTAGTGTCACATTGTGGTTTGGGTCCATGACTTAGGATGCAAGCTTTACTTTTCTCTGAAGGTCAGAGATTAAAACCAAGGATAAAACATTACAAACTGCTTTCAAGTACAATTCATGTTTGATCTTCATGTTAATCATGACTAAGGCAGAACAAACACTGTTGCCCTTGTGTTGGATTAGGAAATGCAGACATGTATCATCTCTCCTGCCAGCCCTCTGCATAGCGGAAAAGAATCTTAAGGACCAAGAAGTCGGGGGTCCAGGGGCAGGGAAACTAAACTAAAGGTGATGATGGAGACCAGCTCTAACTGAGAAGGCAGGAGAAAGGGCTTGCCCTCCTGCTCCCTCTCACAGCAGGCTCTACACAGGTCTGCACCATCCCAAGAGCTGCGTCCGTGCTGGGGGACTCACCAACCATGCTCCGTATTTTGTCTTCTCTTCTTGGCACTTAACATAGTACTATTCAGGTGGCTCACAAATTTTTATGAATATGCACTATTTTTACCAAGTCTAAGCTCCTACTGCTTGCCACACAACAAGCCAATAAATCAAGAGAGGAGTTATTGGGACAAGAAATAGTGACTTTATTCAGAAATTCAGCAGACTGAGGAGACAGTGGACTAATGTCCCAAAGAACTATCTTCCCTGGCTGTGGATGCTAGTTGTTGCTTTTGTTTTGTTTGTTTTTAATAGAGCAAAGAGGTGGGAGGTGAGGAGGCAAAGCAGAAACAAGGTGGTAAGTGGTGGCAAGTGTTTCCTGGCTCCTGCTGACTCCAGAGGGGAAGTGTTAATTTCTTCTTTTCTGCAGCCATTCACAGGTGGGCCTGGTCAGAATGTTTGCTGTGAGCTAAACAAAGATATTTAGGTTAATGCTCATTGCATGGGAGGCAGGGTTCCTGGAGGTAGCCCATTATGTATGCTTTAAGCTGTAGACAACCTGCCTTTAGTGATTAACTTATAGTGAAAACAACAGAACATAAAGGTTAAAATAAAAGAAACAGACCCAACATGGAGTCAGATTTGTTCTTCCTTATTATGCGGTCTGCAAAGGGGACCTGAGAAGTAAGAAGTGTATGAAATAAAAAATATGGGTCCTGAGCTCCAGTAGCTCATAAGGAAATTTAGAGGAGACCCTCATCTAGGAGGGAGCTTCCATGTGGAATGTTATGTGCTGGGAATAGGAGGAGGGCAGTTAGACAAACCAGCACTTGCGAAGTTTCATGATTGTAGACATGTAACACATGTGGGTGTTCACTGTGGGTGCAGAGCACTGATCTGTTTTCCTGATGGAAGGGTAGGAGCCTGGGTGAGAAATGAGGGCTGACCTCACAGGCTGACATCACTAACGAGAACCTCCAGCTGCACAGATGAGGCCTTAAAAATGTCACAGGACACGAGACAAGTTGGTGTGACAGCATCAAAGGTGCAATCCTCAGAAGACAGGATGTGCGTGCGCTCAGGAGTTCACGTGTGCCCTGTGACTGCACATGCTTGGGGTGGAACAGACCTATACGCTCCTTTGCATCTGGAACAAGGGAGCTGGTGCAGAGCTGGCTTTGGGGCACTAATGAGAATGGATCTGAGGGTTGAGGGTCCTTAAGTGGACAAGTGAGTGGACAGCAGGTTCAAGCACACTGTGGGGATGGAGGGTGAGATTTCCTCGAGTTGTCTGCTGATACGATTATGTGTAAAGATGTACAAAATTTCTGCAGATGGTAATTGAAGCTATGAAATTAAAAGACGCTTACTCCTTGGAAGGAAAGTTATGACCAACCTAGACAGCATATTGAAAAGAAGAGATATTACTTTGCCAACAAAGGTCCATCTAGTCAGGGCTATGGTTTTTTCAGTGGTTATATAGGGATGTGACAGTTGGACTGTGAAGAAAGCTGAGCGCTTAAGAATGGATGCTTTTGAACTGGGGTGTTGGAGAAGACTCTTGAGAGTCCCTTGGACTGCAAGGAGATCCAACCAGTCCATCCTAAAAGAGATCAGTCCTGGGTGTTCATTGGAAGGCCTGATGCTGAAATTGAAACTCCAGTACTTTGGCCACCTCATGCAAAGAGTCAACTCATTTGAAAAGACTCTGATGCTGGGAGAGATTGGGGCAGGAGGAGAAGGGGATGGCAGCGGGTGAGATGGCTGGATGGCATCACCAACTCGATGGACATGAGTTTGAGTGAACTCTGGGAGTTGGTGATGGACAGGGAGGCCTGGCATGCTGTGATTCATGGGGTCACAAAGAGTTGGACACGAATGAGCGACTCAACTGAATTGAACTGAAAGATGTATAAACACACTTATGGTTACAAAGGGGAAGTGAGGGGTAAGTTAGGAGTTTGGGATTAACATATACACGCTATTATATATAAGAGAGATAAATGATGAGGTCCTACTGATTAGGACAGGGAACTATATTCAATATGTTGTAATAACCTATAACGGAAAAGAATCTGAAAAAGAATAGATACATAGATATATATAGATATATATAACTGAATACCCGGCTCTAGACAATCCCCTGGAGGAGGAAATGGCAACCCAGTCCAGTATTCTTGCCTGGAGAATCCCATGTGCAGAGGAGCCCGCCAGGCTACAGTCCATGGGGTCGCAAAGAGAGACTGAGAGCCTCAGCACACATGCACGTAACCGAATCATGTTGCTATACACTGAAGCTAGCAGGACACTGTAAATCAACTATACTTCAGTAAAATAAAATGAATTTAAAATAATAAATAGATGCACGTTATAAAAAAAGAAAAAAAAAAAAAAAACCTGTGAAGGAAGGTGCAAGACAAATAAGACAGCAAATGTCCTGCCTTTGATGAGTTTCCTTGAGATG
>SJYQ01005273.1:222294-288181 GCA_006410935.1 Redunca redunca
GATACTTGGGTTGGGAAGATCCCTTGGAGAAGGAAATGGCAACCCACTGCAGTATTCTTGCCTGGAGAACCCTATGGACAGAGGAACCTTGTGGGCTACAGTCTTTGAGGTTGCAAAGAGTTGGACACAACTGAGAGACTAAAACACACACACACACACACACACACACACACACACCACACATTAAGTGAAGTGAAACTTGCTCAGTCGTGTCCGACTTTTTGCAACCCCATGGACTGTACAGTCCATGGAATTCTCCAGCCCAGAATACTGGAGTGGGTAGCTTTCACCTTCTCCAGGGGATCTTCCCAACCCAGGGATCAAACTCAGGTCTCCTGCATTGCAGGCAGATTGATTACTATCTATATAATATATATAGATATATATATAAAATACATAAACTGAAGTTTAGTTTGCTATACACCTGAAACTAACACAACATTGTGAATCAACTATATTTCAATAAAAATAATTTAAAGTCTTAAAAAAAAAAAAGGAAATCTGTTTGTTAGGATGTCGTTAAGGTGTTTGTTTTCCTGCAGGCCATATTCAATACCAGACAAATCTCTCCAGGTCTGCACGGGCTACCCACCCTGCACAGAAACCAGATGGGAGCTCAGGGCAGTCTTGTTTCTCACACGTTTGTATCTAATGTTGGAAGAAGTTGCCGCAAGGAACACTGACTGTTTATTCCCAAACCCCCAATCTTCTAATAGTTGCACACACACTGCTTCTGCGTGGAGGACGCTTTTACTTTCAGGAGTGATCATGATTGTGTACGGTGTTCCTCGCAGTGTGATAATGGACATTTAATCACAGAACATGTGCTTTCCGTTTTGAGCTCCATTTCTCATGCCTGGGGCTCTCATTCTGTCCCCAGGATGGCTGGGACACACTTCCTGGCTCTTCTCCAGTCTTCACGCCTTCTTCTGCATACTCCCAGATCCCTGCTCCCCTGTGCTTTTAGAAACAGCAAAGTGTTGAGAATGCCGTCAGCTCCCCTCCAATTTGGTCATAGATCTGTGTGTAGTCATCCTTCCCTGCCTTTCTGTTCTGTAACAGAAGGAGCACAACCTCTCCCAGAGCAGAATCGCTCTTAACCAGGACCCTGACCTGCCCAGATGTGTGAGCATCGTCCGATTCCCCCATCATTGTGTTTTGTTCACCCTCTTCATCTTTGTATGGACTCTCCATTTGTCTGTACCTTGAAAAAAAAAAATCATTCTTGGGCACTCTCTGTTTGCTAAGTGGAACCTCTGAAGTTAGTATCTGAATCTTGATAGTTTCCTGATCTCCATCTATTGGTCTGACTGATTCTTAATCTAAGATTTTTTATCTACCTGACCACTGATTTGAAAATAAAATATCTAGAGTTTCTAAATCCTTGGGTTTCGCCAGCTTATCTACCAGTGTTTTTATTCACGTGCAGTTTCATTTCTCTAGTTCTCTGCCCCTTCATTTCCCTCTATGCTCCTCAAGTTTCAGCCTCGCTTTTTACAGCTCTTTTTCTGCCAACTCTAAAGATGCTTGAGAATTTCCTATTATAATAAGCAAAAAAAAAAAAAAAAAAAAAGAACTTTCTTTTAGTCTTGCTTTCCTCCCTCAAAATAATACCACGTCTCCTTATCTCTTGGAACTACTTGGAATCTTAACACCATTCTAGTCGCGTACAGTCTGGTTGCCATGGTTACTACTCCTGGCTATGCTCTCCAGTATAACCACTGACCTCTAAAGTTACTAATTTTGTTATTTGTTTACAATATTTATGCTACTTGCTGCTTGATTTCACTTGCAGCTTTGATGAGAAACTCCTTATTATACCTTCCTGGTTTTTAGAATGTGTCCCTCCCCTAGCGCTAACAGAAAGTATCCTGGTGAAAGATTACGTATGTGGGCTGTGGAGCTTTGCAAACCCACCTTTCCATTCTGGCCTCTGATTATACATGAATGTGACCCGAGAAGAGCTATTTAATTATTCTAAGGCTCATTCCTTCATGTAGCGGAGAAAAATTGTCCTTGCAAAATTGCCATCAAGATTAGAGGTAATGGATATTAACTCTTAGCAAGTTCTTGATACACATGAAGCACTCAGTAAGTGGTCAGTCCAGCCATCGCCAGCAGCAGCAGCATCCCAGCATCCCTGTCAAACCACTGTCCTCACCACTGGCATTTTCAGCACCTTAGTTACTGGAGCACCAGCTTTCTCTCTTTTACTTGTTATCCCTTGTTTGCTGATAGGCGTCCACTTTCAGGAGCACAACTGTAACAAAATCAGTACTGAGAACTAATTTCATTGTGTCACTGTTATTGTTAAAAAACTTTCGATTGTAACTCATTTCCTCATACTGAATGAATGATTAAGGGTTCCTTCCATTGTGTGTATTCAGAACTGTTTTGAGCTTTATGACATATATGTTATTTTGCTTGTAGGATAATGAGTCACGTATTTGTCTGTTTGAACACCCCTCTGCTACTGCTGCTGCTGCTGCTAAGTCGTTCAGTCGTGTCCGACTCTGTGTGACCCCATAGATGGCAGCCCACCAGGCTCCCCCGTCCCTGGGATTCTCCAGGGAAGAACACTGGAGTGGGTGCCATTTCCTTCTCCAGTGCATGAAAGTGAAGTCGCTCAGTCCTGTCCGACTCTTAGCGACCCCATGGACTGCAGCCTACCAGGCTCCTCCGCCCATGGGATTTTCCAGGCAAGAGTACTGGAGTGGGGTGCCATTGCCTTCTCTGGAACACCCCTCTACTAATCCTAAAAGCTGCTTAGGGTAACTACATTGATTCATTCATTTTGAATTTCAACCATTTTTTTTTTATCTCAAATGAGTGATTTCTGAGACTGACAGTTTTACATATACATGCCTGCAAACACGCATAATTTCAAAGTTATTTAAATATACTAGGTACCCAGAATATGAAATTCTCTGCCGTGAACTATTATGGCTTACAAAACCAGAAAGATCATTCAGTTGAGAGAGGCTCCCCATGATAAGGTGTCAGCCTACCTTGACGTTTTCCTTACCAGCTGAGAAAATAATAGACACTAAATTACACACAATGTGGGTAATTTAAATATGTGGTTTTTTGATGGCTTGTGACCTATTATTATTTATAATTATATAGAGTATATATCTATTCAATAAAAGCATTTATTTTCCATATGTTTGAGACAAAATGAAAATGTAATCAATATATTCCAAAATATTTAATTTTCTACTTATTTATGAGTAGAAAAGATTTATACATTACTCTGAACTTTTTTAGGTATTCTATTCAGTCCTTAAAAGATAATTCACCTGTCTTTGCTTAAAAAACATGTGTTCCTCAATAACTAACATTCTTGGCAAATCTTTTTTCTCCATTGTCTGTATTAGTTGCAGTCTGGCCTCTTTTTATTTTTAGTATATTGTGTGAAATATTTGGCCACTGCTTTCCTTATTCCAGATTACTTTTACATTTCACTTTTGACATGGCCTAGTGTTATGTAAATGGTCCTTATGAAGTCTTTAAATCAAATTGATTCTTTTGTGTACAAGATATTTCCAAAACGCATATCCAATATTTCTTAAATACAGTTCAAACATAGATTATTGTATTAATGAAAATTTTCTCTATATGTAAAAACGAGCTTTTCTTTCCAGAAAAGTCAAAGAAACTAGGTCAATTGAGAGGTAAGTAAACAAGGGTTATAGTTGAAGAAAATGAATGTTAATAGCACAAATTATTTCATTACATTACCATACAGTATAAAATGCAGCCTAAGAAAATCTCATGAATGCTTGTTCATTAACTAAAGTAATGTCTTAATTTTTTTGAAATTATTCCTTTTACTATACTGTGTGTGCCATTGGTTTCCTTCTAGTCAATGTCTTTTTAAGTTGGAAAATTCAATTCAATTATGTAATTAGCTAGTTTCATTTTTTTATTAAATCTTGATTAAAAGCATAGGGCAGAAGCAGAAGCAAGCAATTCAGTATATCTGAATATCATAATTTTTGTTTTTCTCAGTGTTTCATAATGAAGTCATTCATTAGTTGTAAATGATCCTGGCTTGATATGCCATCAAAGTTGAAGGGAAAAAATTAGGTATTTTAGTTATTTCTGAGAATGACTCTCTTTCTTACTCTCTCTCTCTCTCACTCATACACACACACACACACCTCAAGGACGTTTTTCCCCTTGGGATGGCTGTGATATGCTTCAGTAATGAGATTAAATTCCTAGTAGTTAGTTGGATAGATCTTTTCCTAACAGAGAAACTAAAATTCATTATAAACTAATTAGGAATGTATAGGAGGTTAATTTTCTATGTTCAGCCTTATTAGAATGAGATAAGTAATTAATAAAATATCAAAGGATTGCTTTCAAGAGAACTAAATAAAATGACAGTACCAAATAGTGTTTCCAAAAAAAAAAAAAAATAGGAACTATAAAAGCAAGTCAAGGCAAACCTTCAGTCCAACTCATCTTACTTTTTGTCAGAAGGAAAACCACAAACATAACATGCCCACGGCTCTATTAAATAGTGGCTTCTGGCAAAGAGTCTGTGAAGTAGCAGCTGCAGAGCAGGTGGGCTCGACTCTTTTATTGATTGCATTCCAGCGAGAGAAGACTGTGCCATTTGCTGTGATATTCCTCTCAGTAAGACCTAACTGGGATGACCCAGAGAGATGGTATGCGGAGGGAGGTGGGAGGGGCGTTCAGGAGTGGGAACACGTGTACACCCGTGGTGGATTCATGTTGATGTATGGCAAAACCAATGCAGTATTGTAAAGTAAAATGAAAAAAATAAAAAAGAAATCTAACAGGATTTGGCGTCCGATTGGAGCCAATGTGCTGACGCTGTAAGAGCAGCATATCTGGTTCCCTGAATACATTTGCCAGTTGCAGTTAGATGTATAATATAGAGGAGAAGCAAGGGAAACTATTCAAATGCTCTCATTTTTCTTTTTGTCAAACATGATTTTTAAGATATATCAGCTTTTTCTTTTTTTTCTTCCCCACTTGCCTTCTAGCTAAATAGCTTGGGCTATTTCCATGTTGAGAAAAGAGAAGTCAGTTCCCCAGGTTTCCTTTCCAGCAACCTCCCCCGGCGTTCCGGCTCCTGCCTGGTGTTCCTGAGGTTGCCGTTCAGAGCAGCAAGGTCTGGGGAGGTTCCTGCAGCCAGCCCAGATCCATGCCCTTCAGGGCAGGGCTCCCCTCCTCCCAGTCGGATTTGTGACTTTACACAGACACCCTAAACTTCCCTGTTCGGTTCCATCTTTTGACTCAACCAGTACTTAGTTGGCACCCCCTGGGGGCAGGCTCTGTCTGCCCAGTCTCTGGTGCTGGCTCCTGTGGGCCTGAATTGGACTCTGCATCTGCTGATGTATCTTCTCCACAACTACTGTGGTCTGGGCAGTCCTTCAGTATCCCTGGCAGCCCCTCTGAGTACCTGCAGGGGCGTTGCTTGCTTTTCTTTTCTTTCTTTTAGTTTTTATTTTATACTGAAGTATGGACAGAAGCACCTGGCGGGCTAGAGTCCAGGGAGTCGCCAAAGAGTTGGACCCAACTTAGCCACTAAACAACAACTGTGAAAGTGAAAGTCAGTCAGTCGTGTCTGACTCTTAGTGACCCCCATGGACTGTAGCCCTCCAGGCTCCTCTGTCCACAGAATTCTCCAGGCCAGAGTACTGGAGTGGGTAGCAAGTTCCCTTCTCCAGGGGATCTTCCAAACCTAGGTTTAAACCCAAGTCTCCCACACTGTCGGTGGTTTCTTTACCAGCTGAGCCACCAAGGAAGCCCAAGGATACTGGAGTGGGCAGCCTCTCCCTTCTCCAGCGGATCTTCCCGACCCAGGAATCGAACCAGGGTCTCCTGCATTGCAGGCGGCTTCTTTACCAGCTGACCTACCAGGGAACCACCACAACACCACTAGTGTAATGGACTTACAATGTTGCCGTTAGCTTCAGGGTACAGCAAAGTGATTCACTTATACATATAGATATATCCATTGTTTTTCAGATTCTTTCCCCATATAGATTATTAGAGAATATTGAGTAGGTCTCCTTCAAGGAGTCCACAGCATTTCTATGCTTCTGTGATCATATTGTGTATGGTTCAGCCATACATTTTCTGTTTTCTTTTTTATATTAATTAATTTTAATTGGAGGTTAATTATACTATGATAGTGGTTTTTGCCATACAGGGCACTCAGAGCTGGGGCACTGGGACAACCCTGAGGGATGGGATGGGGCGGGAGGTGGGGGGGTTTCAGGATGGGGGACACATGTACACCCGTGGCTGATTCATGTCAATGTATGGTCTGTTCTTTTGTATAGACTGCAGTTGGTGTTAAGTAGCCTGTTTATTTTCTCCTTACTTTTCTTTTAGATTCTGTTTTCTGATGTGTGATCCAACTTGTTTTTCCTTAGATTAAGTCTTAAGTTTTTTAAATATGAAACTGCTAATCTATTTTACTGTCAGATTTTTCTCCTTATCATCATACTTGCCTGTCTTCCAAAATAGTAATGGAAAGATGGGAAATGTTTTTATGAGACCAACTAGATAATACGTAAGTCAGATTTGTGGTTACCTGAGTAGTATTGTATATGAACATTTTATTGCCTAATACTTTTGTATAAAAATGACCTATTTATTTTTTTAATTGGTATTTCTGAAGTAGAGGTGATTTGCAATATTGTACAGTTTCTACTATGCAGCAGAGTATTTGATGCAGGTATACAAACATATACACTCTTTTTCATGTTCTTTTTCATTATGGTTTTTCACGGGATGTTGCAGATAGTTCCTATGCTGGGCTATAGGAGCAAGGCCTGTGCTACAGAGTAAGGCCTTGTTGTTTATCCGTTCTATATATACTAGTTTACATCCCCTAATCACAGACTCCCAGTCCAACTCTGATTCACTCCTCTCCCCGTTGGCAACCACAAGTCTGTTTTCTGTGCCTGTGAGTCTGTTTCTGTTTCAAAGATAAGTTCATTTGTGTCATATTTTAGATTCCACATATGAGTGATGTGCAATATATCAAGTGGTATTTAAAGAATGACAGATTTCTGTTCTTATCATTCATCCAGTGATTTAAGCCCTAGCACCACATTTAAAATCTACTTTAAGCTAAAATATGCAAATCTATGTAAATATCAGAGAGATTTACCATGTCCCTTGCTGGATAAACTGCGTACTGTACGACTGTCACTGCTCTCCAGACTACCCTATGTTTCTGTGTGTGTGCTTAGTCGCTCAGTTGTGCCTGACTCTTTGTGACCCCATAGGCTGCAGTCCCACCAGGATTCTCTATCTACGGACTGTTCCAGGCAAGGATTCTGGAGTGGGTTGCCCTTTCCTTCTCCAGGGGATCTTCTTTACCCGGGAAGTCTGTGTGTCCTGAGTCTCCTGCATTGGTGGATGTATTCTTACCACTGCGCCTCCTGGGAAGCTGAACCCTGCATACTATTGCAGCATTTTTATCTTTGCCCTCTTTCCCATTCTCCTCTCCTTTTTCTTTTTAATAACCTTCTCTCTACTTTTTTGCCATCCTTCCTTTCCTCTGTTTTTTTTTTTTGATTCATTTTTTAAGAACTTGTAAAAGTAATCTTGAAGTTTATATGGAAGAGCAAAGAACTGAGAAATACATCTATGTTTTGTTTTAAAAAAAGTAATAATAAGCAACTTGATCTCAGTGCTAAAACCTACTATGGCACAGTAATTAAATTGGTATTATACAGATGAAGC
Organism: Redunca redunca; assembly: GCA_006410935.1. Taxonomy (NCBI): domain Eukaryota; kingdom Metazoa; phylum Chordata; class Mammalia; order Artiodactyla; family Bovidae; genus Redunca; species Redunca redunca. The sequence goes on from SJYQ01005273.1 coordinate 230,032, forward strand.
CTAAGCTTCAGTCAAAATAAATCTACTGCATCATAAGCCCAAGTATGAGTAAACATGTAACAATAGATGTGACCCCCAAATTGATGAATCAATGAATGAATTATTTAAGTAGGACTGATACATAACTATTTGAAAAGTAAACAGAAGTAAAAAAGGTAAGAATGTATTCTAACCTTTCACCTAAACAAGAAAGCAGTTAAATAAATTGTAAACATATTTGCATATATTTTAATTGCAATATTATAAGTGAAGTTAAATGATATTATCATATGATCACTGATAATTGGAATCCAAATAAAATGATCAAATAATTTGACTTACAGATATAAAGGAAGAATTATAGTAACAATAATAATAGCACCTGTCCTTTTCTGAAATCTTATCAGAAACTCTAATAAGTGGTTTACTTGTAATATCACATTTAATCCTCTGTGACTCTCACATTACAGTCTCTGTGATTTCCAGGAGAGGGACACAGATCTTAGATTTCAGGTAACTCGCTGCTGCTGCTGCTGCTGCTGCTAAGTCCCTTCAGTCGTGTCCGACTCTGTGCGACCCCGTAGACGGCAGCCCATCAGGCTCCCCCGTCCCTGGGATTCTCCAGGCAAGAACACTGGAGTGGGTTGCCATTTCCTTCTCCAATGCATGAAAGTGAAAAGTGAAAGGGAAGTCGCTCAGTCGTGTCCAACTGTTAGCGACCCAATGGACTGCAGCCTACCCGGCTCCTTCGTCCATGGGATATTCTTCTGTCATAATTTAAACTTTAGCCTAACTTTTTATGTTTCTATAAAAAACTCCTGTATGTAGTTATTTAGGTTGTTTTACTTTATTAATACTATGACACTCAGATGAACTTTTTGATACACACAAACACATGTTTAAGAGAGAAATCTGCATTTAACTGTTGTAATTTAATGATTCATAGAAATGGACTACTTATTTTATTCTTTTGTGTCACATTGGTGGACTTTTATATTGCCTTTTTTATGTTCCTTATTACAAAGAAACATTTTCATGTACCCACCTGTTAAAGGATTTCTTCCTGCTGCAAGAATTACTGGATGTTGGGGATGCACATTTTAAATGTTAATGAGATTTTATTAGCAGTGATAGCAAGTATTCATGTCTTATTTCTGGTTTTAATATAAATGCACCTGAGGATTGATTACTAAGGATTATTTCATGTTATTTGCTTGATTTTGAAAAAAAAAAGTTATTTTTCCTTAGTTGTCTCTCTTCCTTTTTTAAAATAATATTTTTAGATATGAGCAGACATTGGGCTTTATAAAACTTATGTGTACAATTGTTCTCTCATGCAATTCTTATAATCAATATTTAATGTTCTTGCAAAGGCTTGCCTGCAAAATACCTTTCACTTTTACTGACTAAAGTTCTAGAGCAAGTAAAAGTTAAAACACATCAGCGTTTTAGAGAAAATCAAGATTCAGTTAGAAAAAAAGATATAAAATATGATAACTGAGCTGTAACATTGTAGGATGCCAAACAGATTAAGACCATTATTCAAAATGAAAAAAAGAGTAAAGCAATATATATGACTCCTGAAGAACCAGAATCAGGAAGGAAGATGACTTTACTAAGGGCAGCCAAAGCAGCAGCAATGGAAAGGGTCGTAGTAATCTTGCACGCTTCCTCAAGGAAGATGTAAGAAGCAAGGTGGTAGAGGTGGAGTCCCCTTAAAAACTTCCTTTAAAATTATGTGCCGAGACTTCCCTGGTTGTCCAGTGGTCAAGACTGTGCTTTCAATTTAGAAAGCACGGTTACATCCCTGGTTGGGGAAGTAAGATGCCATATTCTGCACAGCATGGCCAAAAAGAAAAAAAAAATTCTGTTCCATTCTTTGCTTTAATAATGTTTTCCTTGTATCAGAAAAAAAAGTTCTCTAAATAAATCCTGATGGGATTTTGATTAGAACAGAGTTCATTGATTAATTCATTTTAAAATATATCAATATATTGCAATGCCTGATTTAATCATGTCTTCCTTACTTAAATAAAACTGTATAATTTCCTTTCCAAAATGTATCGCAGTTTGGTAAACTTTATCCCATTTTATTTTACAAAATTTTACTCCTCAACATTTCTCTACTAAAATTTCTATTTGATTAGTGCTGTTTTAATGGAATGCTACTAAATTTCACATGCTGACCTGATATCTAGCAACTTTTGAACTTTCTTATTCATTCTAAGAGTTTGTAGATTCTCTGGGCTCATATAATGATCATAAATATCTGTTTTCTGCAGAACATGTCAGTTTTGACTCTGCTTTGTGATTCTCATACCTTTTCTTTACTTTCACCCTAGTTTTGTCCTTCTGAGAGGGAGCTCTAGACAGTGTTGAACAGCAGAAGTGATTCCAGGCACTTACGCATTTATTCTTACTGAACACTAGTAAAGTCACACCAGTCAGAGATGATCTTTACTTTAGATTTTTCTTCTTGAGGAAGAGGGAGAACTATCTTTCATAGACTAAGGAAGTAACTTTCCACTCCTAGTTTTTTTATGGTGCTTTTAGTCATGAATAGGCATTGCTGCTGCTGCTGCTGCTAAGTCACTTCAGTCGTGTCCGACTCTGTGCGACCCCACAGACAGCAGCCCACCAGGTTCTGCTGTCCCTGGGGTTCTCCAGGCAAGAACACTGAGTGGGTTGCCATTTCCTTCTCCAGTGTATGAAAGTGAAAAGTGAAAGTGAAGTCACTCAGTCGTGTCCAGCTCTTTGAGAACCCATGGACTGCAGCCTACCGGGCTCCTCCGTCCATGGGATTTTCCAGGCAAGAGTACTGGAGTGGGGTGCCATTTCCTTCTCCGTGAATAGGCACTAAGGTTTATCAAATATATTTTCTTCATCTGTTAACTTTGATCATATCATTTATGTGATGAAATAGCATTGGTAGATCTTCTAAATTTGGAGCATTATTGAAAAAAGCTTTCTTGTCTATGATATATAAATATTTTAAAAATATGATTGCAGTCGAAGGTTGGGCCATTCAATCTGCACAGTTCACAGTGTGTTATCAGTATCAACCCCTGCAAGGCTCTTGTCCTTTAATTCATTTTTATTTATAAGTTTGACAAGCTTACAATTTTCTTTACATGAGATGCCTTATCCTAAGATCAAGTTATAGTAGTTTCATAAAATTGGATGATATTGGATTTTTTCTATATTATGGAACAATGTATATAAGGATTATCTGTTAGTTGAAATTTTAGAAAAATAATCTTTGCAAAATGCTTCTGGATGAGACACCTATTTTTGTTCTTTGGACAATTTTGGTAACTTGAGTATTCCTAAATATTAAGAAATTTCTAGAAACATTGTTTCACTCATGTTTTCAAATATAGTNTGTTTTTTTTGTTCTTAGGTTCTATTTCATTTGCTTACTTTTTCCCTCAGTCATTTCTCTTCCTTATATGTCTTGCATTCTTTATAGCTTATTCTACTGAATGCTCAGATTATTTGTTTTCCGTTTTCTATGTTTTCTCTTAAGTGAGCTTTTGGCTAAACCTTTTCCTGGGGTTACTGTACTAGCTGCTTCCTGTGTAGTATGAACGTTTCACAGGAGTATACACATATTGAGCACTGCTTTACAGAGTCTACACCAGTTCCTACACAATAGCTCTACATATAGAAATGCATGGATTTTACCTGGAATTATGGATTGTATAGACAATTTGCCACCTGATGAACAAAAATAACATTATTTCACTTTGATGCAATTTCTAAACCTTCTTAGAAAAAGCTATTTTGAACATAATTACATACTTACTTGATTTATGTTTTCTTGATTGTTTTAATGAACCGTTTCCCTTAAAGACTATTGTTAATAAGTCCATGAAAGGATCCCAATCAGTAGTCATTTAAAAAATATTTTTATTATTTCTCGTCCAACTTCTCTTAGATACTTCACTACTAGCTACAACCACTAATCCTACTTGAACAATCTCCAAAAGAGATATCAATAGAAAATTGTCTATAGAAAAAAGTTATGGTTTATTTATGATACAAATATACAGTACTGTGAGTCATAAATACATAAATCAGCCACTGATGGAGAGATCAACTTGATGAAATCTGATTAAGGAACAGTAATTCATTCGTAATGCGCTGGTTTATAATCCATGGTTCCCAACATGAATTGCTTTTCTAGGTTTCTCATGGACATTCTGACTACACGTGGTCATATTTTCCAATGCTGGATGAATTACGTTCTCTCTAATAGTCTATATTCTCTGAAACTCTTGGCTTTCTTTAAAATAAAAGTGCTTTTTTAAAGGTTATTTATTTTTAGCTCCTTAATTGTATGTTTCTAGAAGCACCAATTATTTGGTTTAGTATCCTCACATCACTGATGTCGAAATAATCAATGTTGGCCCATATTTTAAGTTTTATGAATTAGAATAAATAACATTATAATACTGATTTAGCTACACTTTGAGAAGTTGCAACTTAAAAGATTTTCAGGGAAAAGTTTTGCATAATCTTTCCCTTTCAAATAATAGTGTAATAAAACTTTTTGTTGAAAAAAATCTGCGGTTCTTTAAAAATCATTAAACTTAAAAATGTGTACTATGCACATGTATGATAAAAATCATGGCTGTTACATTTTGTATGTCAAAGGTTATTTTCTAGGTTTTGACAATAAAGAAAAGGAACTGAAATTGTAAAGTGTTAGTAGATATAGCAGTTCCCCTGTGAAGCTTGGGTTATGTTTTGAGGGAGGGGTGTTCCTCTACCCTTCTGAGGTCTTTTGGCTAATCTAATAATCAGATTGACATAGATGGATTAAAGGGAGATAAACAAATTTAATTTGCATAAATGTGGAGGCCTTATAGGTAAGGGAGCTAAGGAGTGATTGCATCAGGATGTTGATATACCTTTTCGATGAAGAATCAAGTAGTTGTGAATATTTGATGAAACTAAGAGGTCTTCCTTGGGTAGCAGATAAATGAAGAGGTATCACACAGACAGCTTTTGGGACCTTGAATCCCCTCTCTCTGTCAATAAGGATGCCCTCGGTCCACTGCCAAAGGTAGGGCACCTTCCCATGGGAGCTTTGTTTCCTGCTTTCATGGGGACAAAGGAGGACCAGAGTGTTCTTTTTGTTCCAGCTGGCTCTCCTTTAATCTTAATTCAAAATAATCAATATGCCACTTTGGCACATTTGGGGGCAGCCTGTCCCGAGCTGCAGCACATGTAACCTTGGACAAGAGAATCTGTATTAAAATATCATGCTTCGTGTATTTCAGAATGTCTGCCTCACACTAAGACTCCTTTTTCTAGAGATAAAGCTGAATTTATCCTATAATACAGACAAAGCCTGTTTTATTGCACTTTTAAAATAATGTGTTTTTTACATGTTGAAGAAACCTTCACAACCCCGCGTTTAGCAAGTCTGTCAGCACCGGTTATCCAATAGCATCGTCTCACTTTGCATCTTTGTTGCTGCTGCTGCTGCTGCTAAGTCGCTTCAGTCGTGTCCGACTCTGTGCAACCCCGTAGACGGCAGCCCACCAGGCTCCCCCGTCCCTGGGATTCTCCAGGCAAGAACACTGGAGTGGGTTGCCATTGCCTTCTCCAATGCATGAAAGAGGAAAGAGAAAAGTGAAAATGAAGTCGCTCAGTCATGTCTGACTCTAATTCTCATATTTCCAACATTTTTATTATTGGTTATGGTGATCTGTGATCAGTGATTCTTGTTGTTACTATGGTAATTGTTTTAGGGCACAACAAACTGTGCCAATGTAAGATGGTGAATTTAAATGATAAACATCACGCCTCTTCTGACTGCTCCACTGACTGTTTCCTGTCTCTCTCTCTGTCCTTGGGATGCAACAATATTGTATTAGGACAATTAATCACCCTACAACTGTTCAGTTGAAAGCAAGAGTCGCATGTCTGTCACTTTAAATCAAAAGCTAGAAATGATTCAGCTTAGTGAGGAAGAAGGCAATGGCACCCCAATTCCAGTACTCTTGCCTGGAAACTCCCATGGACGGAGGAGCCTGGTAGGGGCTCCATGGGGTCGCTGAGAATTGGACACAACTCTGTGACTTCACTTTCACTTTTCACTTTCATGCATTGAAGAAGGAAATGGCAACCTACTCCAGTGTTCTTCCCTGGAGAACCCCAGGGACAGGGGAGACTGGTGGGCTGCCGTCTATGGGGTCAGACAGAGTCGGACACGACTGAAGCGACTTAGCAGCACCAGTAGCAGCAGCAGTGAGGAAGATGTGTTGTAAGCCAAGACTGGCCAAGAGTGAGGCCTCTTGCGCCAAACAGTTAGCCAAGTTTTGAATGTAAAGAAAAAGTATAAAAGGAAATTAAAAGTACAACCCTAGTGGACACACAAAGGATAAGAAAGCAAATTACCTTATTGTCGATATGGAGAAAGGTTTAGTGGTCTGGATAGAAGATCAGATCAGCTACAACATTCCCTTAAGCCTAATCCAGAGCAAACTCTTTTTAATTCTGTGAAGTCTAAGAAAGCTAAGGAAATTGCAAAAGAAAAGTCTGAAGCTAGCAGAGGTCAGTTCCTGAGGCTGAAGGAAGGAAGCCATCTCCATAACACAGAAGTGTGTAAGGTGAAACAGCAAGTCACCCAGGAGATCTAGCTAAGATCATAAATGGAGGTGGCTACCCTAAACAACAGATTTTCCATTTAGATGAAACAGTCTCATATTGGAAGATGACGCCATCTAAGACTTTCACAGCAGGAGAAGAGAAGACACTGCCTAGCTTCAAAGAATAGGCTGCCTCTCTTGTCAGGGGCTAATGCAGCTGGTATTTTAAGTTGAAGCCAGGGTTCACTCACCGATTCTGAGAATCCTGGGGCCCTTGAGAATGATGCTGAGTCTACTCTGCCTGAACTCTGTTAATGTAACAAGTCTTCATGACAACACATCTGTTTACAACGTGGATTACTGAATATTTTAAGGCCACTGCTGAGACCTACTGCCCAGGAAAAAGATTCCTTGCACGATGTTGCTGCTTATTGACAATGTACCTGGTCCCCAAAGAGCTCCAATGGAGATGGACAAGAGGAATGTTTTCATGCTTGGAAACACAACATCTCTTCTATAGCCCATGGATCAAGGAGTCATTTTGACTTTCAGATTATATTAAATAATGCATATTTAAGGCTATAGCTACCTTAGACAGTGATTCCTCTAATATATTTGGGTAAAATCAGTTGAAAACATTCTGGAAAGTATTCACCATTCTAGGTGCCGTTTAAAAAAATTGTGATTCACAGGAAGAGGTCCAAATATCAACATTAACAGGGACTTTAGATTGATTTCAATCCTCATGGATGACTCCCCTCATGGATGAGGGGTCCAAAGCTTCGTGGAGGAAGTCACTCAAGGTGTCATGGAAATGGAAAAAAACTAGAGTTAGAAGTGGAGCCTGAGGTGTTGACTGAATTGCTGCAATTTCATGGTAAAACTTTAACATTTGAGCATTTGCTTCTTATGGATGAGCACAGAAAATGATTCCTAGTGAAGATGCTGTGAAGATTGCTGAAATGACAGCAAAGAATTTAGAATATTGCATCAATTTAGTTGATAAAGCATTGCCAGGGTTTGAGAGGATTGACTTCAAGGAACTTCTCCTGTATGTAAAATGCTGTCAAACAGCACTGCTTGCTACAGAGAAATCATTCCTGAAAGGAAAAGATGCCGCAAACTTCATCACTGTCTCAGTTTAAGGAATTGTTGCAGCCACCCCACCCTTCAGCAGCCAACCACCCTGATCGGGCAGCAGTCATCAACCTCAGGGCAAGACCCTGCACCAGCAACCAGATTGCAACTTGGTGAAGGCTCAGATGATGGTTAGCATTTTTTTTTTAAATTTTACTTTACAATACTGTATTGGTTTTGCCATACATCAACATGCAATAAAATGCTTTTAACATTCGTATGCACATCGTCTTTCAGACATAATGCACGCTTAATAGACTACAGCATAATGTAAGTTTTATATGCACTGGGAAACCAGAAATTCACTGTGATTCACATTATTGCAAAATCCACCTTAATGCAGTAGTGAGGAGCCACGCCCACAGTATCCCTAAGGTGTGCTTTTTCCCTTCGGCATGTCGCTGAACATCCTAGTGTCGCCATGGGCCGCCGCCCTGCCCGATGTTACAGGTATTGTAAGAACAAGTTGTACCCAAAGTCCCACTTCTGCCGAGGTGTCCCTGATGCTGAAATCTGCATCTTCGACTTGGAGCATAAGAAGGCTGAAGTGGATGGATGAGTTCCCACTCTGTGGCCCATGCGTCAGAGATGCGCATGAGCAACTCTGAAGCCCTGGAGGCTGCCCGTATCTGTGCCAGCAGTACGTGGCGAAAAGCGGTGGTAAAGACAGTTTTCATATCCGACTGTGGCTCCACCCCTTCCGCGTTATAGGCATCAGCAGGACATTGTTTGTGCTGCAGCTGATAGACTCCAGACAGATATGTGCAGCGCCCTTGGAAAGCCAAGGCACAGTGGCCAGGGACCACATTGGCCAAGTGATAATGGCCGACTGCACCAGGCTGCAGAACGAAGAGCATGTGATCCAAGCCCTCCACCAGGTTGAGTTCAAGTTCCCGGGGCGCCAGAAGATCCACATCTTCTGGGGATTTACTCCGTTTAATGCGGATGTGCGGGGAGCGCTCCGCAGAAAGAGAGAGAGGCAGTGGAACTTCCCTCAGCAGAGAGCTGAGGGGTCCCAAGGAAAGGTGAGCCTGCTGTCCTCCAACCCAGCCCCTCGGCGAGCGAGAGACAATCAGACGCAACAGGGGTTCCGTCTAGTGCAGTTCCGCTTTATTGTTACAAACTCCCTGCTTATAAAGGCAAGCGGGGAGGGGTTTGCAAGGGACTTTCCATAGTTACACCAATCACGTTAAAGGTCAAATCGTCATGTGCCATCATTATAACAGGAGTCTATGGTGATCACGCGCTGTCTACGTGCACAGAAATCGAGAGAGCCAATCAGAAGTTTTGACAGACAACATAGACTACGCCCCCATCTCTTCCGCCAGGCGCCATCTTAGTTTCCATCCGCAGTGCTAGCCTTTTTCTTTTTCAAGGTTTCCCATGTAGGGCCCGACACGGATGAATTTGAAAACATGGTGGCAGAAAAGCTGCTTATCCTGGTTGGCTGTGGGGTCAGATACATCCCTAATCGTGGTCCCCTGGACAGATGGCGGGCCCTGCACGCAGGAGAGCATCAGCGCTGTCCCCTCCTTAATCATGCTCACCAATAAATGCTGTTTCCTGTCAAAAAAAAATGTGTATGTGTATAGAAGAATGAGTAAAAATTTACCAAATAGACAAGAAAAGACAGACATTCCAAAAAGGCTTTCTTTATTGTCATATTTGCTTTATTGTGGTGGTCAAGAACTGAGCCTGCACTGTGTCTGTAAAGTATGCCTGTATTTCAGTTTATTTCTTAGTGACTGTGTGTAAATCTCCTTTAGGTTAGAAAAGATGAAGAAGATGTGTATTCATTGTTAAAACTTAAAAAGCATTTATTCAAATATCTACAAAGCACAAATGTCAATTTTTTGTTCCTATTCTGATTGCAAGCCTTTGTTTATAAAGCAAATTCACTTGATATATGGCATAATTAAACTTATAAAAAGACATTTCAATCTGCATTACGTACTCTAACACGGAGGTTCATAATGCATTTGAAATATATTGATATGAATTTTGATCTAGTATAATCTCAGTTTATTGTTCTTGAAAGTATTAAATATTCAAAATTAAGTTCTAAATTTTGTGAAAACAAATAACACATAACAGTATTTTTTCTTGCCGTGTTTAGGAAATGAAGTTTTGATAACAATGTTTGAAATGGATTTTATTAAAGAAATTTAAAAGTATAGCTATCCATCAGGTAAGAAGTAATTTCTAAACTCTCTGTATTCTAAGTCTGGTTGGGGGAAGCTGAGAATTCACCCTTGAGAAAATGCCTTAAATTTTTAATGACTTCCTATTGAAATTAACTGAAGCTCATTCATTAAAAATATGGCATGGCATTTCTTTGTGCATTCAGTAGTTTGAATTACTCTGGCTGTCTTTATTGTGAACAGACAACTACTGTCTTTATCATCCTAATAGCATGAGAAAAAGAAATCTGCATATTTTGTTTTCTGCTGTTTTATACACAGACCTCAGTAATTGGATTCTGAGACTTCATTCTCATTTTTATCCCAGGGCTCTTATTGATTCTTTGGCTAGTAAGACAGGCACTCTGGAAGGAATACATTAGGGGAACAGCAGCACTCACTGTCTGATAAGTGGTTGCCAGAATCACTGATACTGTAACTTAAGTGTTGCATGTCTCTGTCCAGGTTCTAAGGTTGGGAGTGTGTAGACCCTCCTCTAATCACTCTTTGCCTTTCTGCCTCTCATTAGCATCTGCAATCTAGAATTTGTGCCAGGAAAAAAAAAAACAAAAAAAACCCTAAAATTTTGATAGAACAATTGGCAAACTTTATATGTATATTTTTTTACTTGATTCATAACTGCTAATACCACACCTAAAAGCAATCTAGATGGAATAAGCAATTTTTTTCTCTGTGACAGAACCTGTTACTCAGATGGGCTGTTGGTAATTTACAAGGAAGACTCATGTTTTGCTCTTCCTGTTACTCAGACTTGCCCTCCTTGTTTTCAAAAAGAATTTTGTTTTGGTCATTGCTTCACCTTAGTTTCTCAGAATTAGTGAGCATGTTTTTGAAGATTATTCTAATGAAAATTCAGAAGACATTGGTTTATTTCTATGACACTGAACACATCAAGTTTATGTAAATAGCTCAGAATTTTTAAAAATATGCAAAGAAATTTCTCCTCTATAAAATAAAAAAATAAATTCAAGTTTGCAAAATGCCATAATAACCTTGTGTAGACTATAATTCAGATAGTTTAAATTAGGGTTGAAGATGTTGAAAGAAACGTATAATATGCAAGTATTAATTTTACCATAAGAATAAGTGAGGCAATGGAGTTGATAGGCTGAATTCTAAGAATCAAGTCACATAGACTGCCAAGCAGCTTTTTAAAAAAGGCCCTCAAAGGGAGCAGCTATTACTTCATTTCTGGTTAGTGAATATGTGATATATATGAATATAATATGAGAATTTAATTAAAATTGATTTGAATTATAAATAATCCTATCTTCATAAAATTATAGAACATCTTTAGAAAAGGAGTAAAATTTATTCACACCATTTTGAAACTATAATGTAACATTATTCTTTGGGTCTCATTTTATTATATCTAGAAAAGTATTTACCAAATACCACCAACCTGTTAGTTGCTAATAAGAGAAAACTGAGTTCAGAGAAGTTGAGATGAGCTGTGGGTCTACTGCTGGAGCCTGCATGCCGTGATCCCTGAGGATGGGTGTGGGGTGGGGGCCTCGGGGGAGCTGGGTCTTTCCTGGAGGCAGAAACACCCAGCTTCATATCCTTGACTCATTGCTTTTACACTGGGGACTTCATTCAGCAAACATTTTTGCAAGACTTCCTTATTAAGCACTGAAAAGCTAATTGCCCCTGTATGCATTTAGAGAGGTGATCCTTGTGGTGCGGCTGCAACAGCACATTTCTTTCTCTTAGTATGTTAGTCCACGGATGCCGAGTGAAAGCTCTTTTACATTGATCAAGTGAAGAACACGGCCATGAGCAGATTGTAATGAATTATCTTAAATATTTAACTTATAATTTTGTTATGTAAACTTTTACTTTAATTATCGAACTGTTTCAATTTCCACATGTCAGATTTTGGTGACTTCAAAAACAGAATAAGCAGAGTGTGGAAAATGTGTTTCCTTAAGGGATTGAAAAGTGAGCAGTCATAAAAATCATATAACCAACGTCTGTGTATGATTTGATTGAATTCACCATTTATTGAACATCTATAACATGCTAAGACCATGCTGAGTGTTGACGGATATGTAAATAAGACATATGACTATGCTCGTATGTAGATTGCATTCTAAACATTTATTTAAATCATTGGAATTAATGATTTAAATAAATGATTCATTTAAAAAGATTTAACTCAAAAATGGTCCATATAAAGGTCCGTATAATCAAAACTATGGTTTTTCCAGTGGTCATATATGGATGTGAGAGTTGGACCATAAAGAAGGCTGACTGCTGAAGAATTGATACTTTTGAACTATGGTGTTGGAGAAGACTCCTGAGAGTCCCTTGGACTGCAAGGAGATCCAACCAGTCCATCCTAAAGGAAATCAACCCTGAATATGCCTTGGAAGGACGATGCTGAAGCTGAAGCTTCAATACTTTGGCCACCTGATGCAAAGAGCCAACTCACTGGAAAAGATCCTGATGCTGGGGATGATAGGAAGCAGGAGGAGAAGGGGATGACAGAGGATGAGATGGTTGGATGGCATCACTGATTCAACGGACGAGTTTGAGCAAGCTTTGGGAGATGGTGAAGGACAGGGAATCCTGGTGTGCTGCAGCCCATGAGGTTGCAAAGAGTCAGACATAACTGAGCGACTGAACAACAACTCAAAAAATAAAGAGATTTGTCGTATATTTAAAGAGATTTAAATACAGCAGCTATTGTATTTTAATGCCTCATGTGATAATAGCCATGTGCATCCATTCATCCAGAAAGTATTGAGTGCCTACACTGAGTCCAAGTTATAAGAATACATCAGTGAATGAAACAAGGTACAGGGACCTTACATTCTAAAAAGGAGAGACAGATAAGGAGCAAGTAAACAGATTATTCATATCAAGTAGTTTCCAGTGCCATGAAGAGAAATTTAATAGCAAAAGGGAATGGAGATGATGCGCTCTTGGTGTGCTTGGCTAGATAACATATGTAGGGAAGGGGTCTCCAAGCCTCTCAGCATCTGACTGGCAGGCAAGGGGAAGGTTGAAGCATAGAAAAAAGTAAATGGAACTTGAAAGAGAAGAGGTTGTTTCACAGGCCCCGTGGATCAGATTGCCTGGGATCCTGAGTGCTTGGGAATGGAGTGTGGCCCTTCTGAGGGCCTGGAAAGTCTCTAACAGCTCTGCTTATGCTTGCTTCAATTGATAAGTGGAGGGTTCCTGTGAGGAGAGCTCTACCAAGAAATGGAAAAAGTTCCATCTCGCTTTGTGGGAGAAATTAGAGTTGTGAAAGCCCACTGAGGTGGATCAGTTAGAAGGGTGTAGTGACTCCCCAGCAGTTGAGTAGTAAGGCCATCATGGAGAAAGCTGAAACTGAGAGCCTCGTAGCTGGATGTGTGCACAAGGGCACCGGGAGTGCTTCTGAGGTTTTGAACCTGTACACAGGCAGGGGTTGTGAAACCATCAAGGCACTTTTGGAAAGTGGACACTGGAGCAGGTTTCTGGAAACGTGACAGATAATTTTCAATGCAGACTTTTGGGGTAATGATATGGCTCTTAACTTGAGGTACCCAGGAATCCCATGCAATTATGGGATGGATTTTGTGAGAAAGTGTGGAATTCAGGATGCAAATGTGGAATTGAAGATCTTGCTCAATGTAAAAAAAAAATAGCTGGGACATGTGATTAAAAAAAAAAGAACAAAAGTGCCAGGAATGAATTACCATACAAGTAATCAATTCTGAGAGAAGCTATTCTGTCAGTTACTCTAATGGGAAAAGTCAAGACATTTAAAATATTAGAATAAAACTAAGGCACCTCAGGGTAGTGTAGGCAAAGATAGCCCTAAGCTGCTGCTGCTAAGTCTCTTCCGTTGTGTCCGACTCTGTGCAACCCCATAGGTGGCAGCCCACCAGGCTCCCCCATCCCTGGGATTCTCCAGGCAAGAACACTGGAGTGGGTTGCCATTGCCTTCTCCAGTACATGAAAGTAAAAACTGAAAGTGAAGCCGCCCAGTCGTGTCCGACTCTGTGCGACCCCATGGACTGTAGCCCACCAGGCTCCTCCATCCATGGGATTTTCCAGGCAAGAGTACTGGAGTGGAATGCCATTGCCTTCTCCGAAGATAGCCCTATATTAGTTAGTAATTGTAATTACAGGTAAGACATAAGGAGCTATTCGTAGCTTATTAAAATTTGCATAAATTTTCTAATTCTTTTCACAATAGCAAGCTGTGGGTTCAATATAACTTCTCATTTAACTGAGAAGAAAATTGAGGTTTGAAGAAACGGACCAGTTTTCACAAAGTTTCCCAGTTCATATGTGGTGGAGTTAGGACTTGTCCTCACACAATTGATGTCATCCTAAACACTGCCGACTTCCTGAATTAGAACATAACAGCTAAACCAATACCAATCTGTCCAGTTCACAAACCTTGATAGAAGCCAGTATTAGTGCATAGTGAGGTAGCTTATTTCATTCACTCAATAAGCATTTGTTGAATATCCATGCTTTGGGCAGCGTACTAACTCTGGAGGTTTGAAAGCGTGTAAGATAGAAATTAATTCTTTCCTGATCTGCTTGGTGTTCAGTGAAATGTTCCGAGGAGTAAACAGGCAGTTATAAGGACTGTGTGTTCAGTTCTTTCTTGGAAAGTCCATAGTGCTTATGAGAACTCATGAATAACCTGGAGCCCAGATTCAGAGGGTGAGGGAAGATATCTCATGGAAGGCAATATTGTTATAGAGCCAAACATGGATCCGCTCTCCTGTGCACAGTAAAGCCAGTCTACTGACACTGGGTTGTAGTGAAGAAAGTGTGGCATGTATTGCAGGCACCCAGCAAGGAGAACAGACAGCTAGTGCTCCAAACACCTGGATTCCCAGTTGGGTTTCCAGGAAGCATTTTAAAGGCCACGTGAGGGAAGGGGTTGCAGGATATATATGATCTGCTCATGCCTAGCTGATGGTTGGTTGATGGTGTGGTAACAGAATGGGGTCACAGGGGTTAACATCATCAGTCCACAGGCTCTAACAAGTACGGGGGCTACATGCTCATGGTCAAAAAATTAAGTTCTTCTGTTTGGTGGGGGTCTTTGCATTTGCAAAACTACTCATAAGTGTGCACCAGACACTTTTATCTGTTTACTTGATAGAGGAGCTGAAGCAGGAGTTATGGGGGAGGAGTCTGTCCTGGGAAGGCTCTGTGGGGTCCTGCTGGGTTAGACAGTCTCTAGCCAGTGTCTTGGACAGCTGCAACCAGAAGTGTGATGTGACGAGCTGGGTTTATTAAAGAAGCAGCAAGACATAAAGATGGGAAGTCTAAGAGGGCTTAGGAACCGAAAGGGTTGGATGGTGAGCTGTCCACATGTGAACTCAAAGAGATAAGAAGGGAAGACAAAGTGGTGCCTTGACACCTAAACTTCAGGTAAATTTGTAAAACTCTATGTGATGAATTCTCTCTAAAGAGACCTGAATGGTGTCTGACATTTCAGGTTTCTTTTCTGTTTGTGAAGCGTATTGTTAAATTTTCACTTTTCTGGAAAATGACCTTGTATGAAATAAGGTATTCCTGAATAAGTGAGGTGTCCCTGTGATACCTTGTATTGTCATCTGCTAAGTCATAGGTTGTAAAAAAGGAACAGAAGAAGGGTAGGGAACAGGATGAGAATCGGATTCAGAATTCTAATGGTCTCTGTGTATTTTAATGCCTTTTCTTGGCAGACCAGTGTTGAATCTTCTGCTTTGTCACATTTGTAAAATCACTAAAGTTTTGATTAAACTTCCTTGGTGTCAGTATTCTCAGGATCCCTTCCTGGAATAGGTGAATTGAGCTGTAACAACCTCAGATGGAATTAATTTCCCCCAATTTTGCTTTTGTAGTTATATTGTAGCAGGTTTTGGATGCCTTTAATTACAGGAAAAAGGATTATGGAGACAGGATATGCAGGGGAATGTAGCCTTTTTATGTTGATTGCTATTTTCTTTTCCAATGATTATTCTGTTCAGAAAAAGGTCATGCTTCCAGGACACATTTGTTTCTCAGAAACGTTTCTGAAGATGTGAAATATAATAGGCGTCCTGGGAATGTATCCCAATTGGCTTCCCAAATATGTTGTTTTCAAACATTTTTCACCCACGTGAAAGTTACGACAGCAACATTTTATCAACAAGTGTATTTATCATAGCAGTAAACACATTTCTAGCAGAAACCTGTTCAGGATTTAACAAATATATTCCGGCCCCTAAGCAAAATCCTGCTCTATAAATACGCCCTCATCTTGTAAGGTTTTGGGAAGAGGAGTTCTGGAAAGGAGCATATTTTTTTTGTAGGCAAGAGACATTTTAGTTTTTAAAGAGTGTAATTGGGTAGGAGACAGGGAGGTCTAGGGGGTGGGAAAGAAAGGCTCATGACTAACAGGGCCTTGCCTGTAAAGCGGGAGTAAGATCCTTTCTTATGACAATTAAATGAGATAAATCCCACAAACCCTTATCCATGCCTCTCACAGGCTAATTGCTCAGGGGGAAGAAAAAAATGTTTGGAGTTTTTTTTTTTTTGCCTTCTTTCATCCATTTAAGATCTAGCCTGCATTTTCTAGTGGCTCCTGACATGGGATGGGGGAGCAGGTTGAAGGAAGAGCAATAGTAGCTGAAAAGAGTGAGGACTGGTGGGGCGTTCATGCCTTTCTGCATGTGGGTGACCTGAGGGGACATTACCCCGCTCCTGGGGCACAGAGTGAGGCCGACCCTGCACCTCACAGGCCGTTTGCGGACCCTGCTGCCGCGGGCCCCTGGAGATGGCCACGGGGAGTGCTGGCCGACAGCGCCTGCTTTGAGGAAGCAGCAGGGAGCTTAAGGCCGGGCCGCGGTCCGCTGCGCACGTGTCCTCCGGACAGCGGCAGGAAGCCCCTGAACCTCATCCTTATCCTCGGCCCGAGATTAAATGATTTACTGTGTATAAAGTACTCAGAACAGTTGCTGCCATGAAGTGGGAACCGTTTCAAATAAAATAACAGTCACTGATCAAGGCTTCTCCCTGATGTCATCCATGATGGCAAAGATAGCAAGGCTCCTTTGTCTGCATCTCCTTGCTTTTTATCCACTTGGTCACGGATTTCTCTCCTTGAGACACCGCTAATTATGACCTAAACTTGGAGAGCTTCCTCTTCTGTTAACCTTAGTTCATTTTGAACTAAGGCATCCTGGCTGCCAAAATAAGTTTTTTTTCTTCTTTCTTTTCCTTAAACATTTAGCTGATTTATTATAAAAACATTTTATTCATATCTCTTTTATTTAATAACAGATTTAATTTAGTTTTTTTTTTTTTTTTTTTAGTGGTGTGATAAATACGAATTTGGAGATCAGGGTGGGACTCTGCTGTCACTCCAGCGTGACTGAGGCTCCCTTACACACTCTAGTACATGGTGAGCACAGGTTCAGTTAGGAGCCAGATGTTGGGCCAAACACAGACTCTATTACCTTGATAGCTTCTGCTTATCACACTACCTGCACTTATTGGCCATTTCACTGCTAATAGTCCCTCAATTTTAATTGGATACAAAAAATAAGGAGGCGAGGGACTAAGAAATGCCACTTTATTCCTGGCCATAAAATCTAATAAGAGCCTTAGTGCAAAATGTCCTGGTATAAACAAAAAATGCTTTGCAAAATTAAGTCAGTGCTGCTCTTCTGAACCCTCTACTACAAATAACTCAGAAGGGGTTAAATGTAATCAGTTTTGAAAGTAGGCTATAGTTTCACCTGCCTGGAGTGGCTGACAAATAGATGACAGATGGGAACGCAAGCCATGGATGGAGTTGGTTGACCTTTCTGGCTTCCTTTAAGCCCTTGATTCTAGAATTTGAATGCATACATTCACATGCATTTATTCAGAAATATGTGCACCCAGACTACTTTCTGTTAAATGCAGACTCCCACTCTTAAACACTGGAGAGAGAAGGAAGCCTGTTAACTGACATTTGCAATTTCAGGATGGCACCGTGTGGGAGAAGGAACTGCCAATCATTTCTGCCAACATTACTCTGGAGGGGAGTCTAAAGGAAGCTAGCTTGGTCCAATTAAAAGAAGCAGTTATGAGTAATGGAAAGTAAACAAATCTAAGGAAAATGATACTACCGATTATAATGGCTCCTCACAGTGAAAGGCTGGAGTCTGTTGGGTAGCACTTTTGTTTCTAAAGTTTTTCATCTACTTTGATGTTATTGAGGATTTTTATAGGAAATAATCAAAAAGAAATCGTTAAGCTTCATTTCATAACTAAGTAAAACTCACAGTAGTGTAAAAATTAAAAGCTCTCTACAGAGCCTTAATTAGGTCAATTTTCTACAGGGCCTTTGGGTTAGGAAAAATATATAAAATGTTACATTGTGACCCATTTAGCTACTTGATTATAGATAATCTTTCAAAACAGCCTAGCAGACCTACATTTTCTTTTGTTAAAATTGAATCTTTAGTATGTGAAATTTGCTTTTGTGATATGATGTAATTCAATTGTCGTAAACGTAGGCTTTGATAAGCTCCGTTTTTATGTCTTTCTGTATGTGCAGGGCAAATTAAACCATGCACTGTAATGGTGCACAAAAGTGTGTGTTGTCTCCAAAAACATAGTGGTAGAGTACTTTTACCATTGCTCATAGAATTTGTGTTAAATTAATTAGCTTTAGTTCACTTGTGCAATGATGCAAATAACAAGTATCTGTAGAAATTAACATTTCGGTTGTTAATAACGTAAACAGAGAAATATGCCTGGCTCAAAGTTCTGGGGAAAATATAAAAATACTCCTTTTTCCAAACAATTTCTCTCTCTAAATATCTCTACACTTGGATCCTACAAGATAAATATATATTAGGAAATGAAAGTACAAACTTATATTACCTACCACTGATAAACAGAATAAATAAATAATCCATGATAAGAGGCATAAGATCAAGGGAAAAGTGTCTCTGGACACGTGAAAAATGGTGGCAAATGGCTATAAGAAAGAAACACAAGCTTCTTTAATACTGGAAAGCTGCTGGTGGGACCAAAAGGAATAGGGAACAGTTAAATAATCTCTTTGGGAAGTAAGAAAATGACTAAAGATAAGCATGATATGTTAACACCGATCCACAGAAAAGATTTTGAACCATCTGTCACAGGGGTTTACAGCTGACTTCAAGCTAAGAGTAGATGAAGATCCAGAAGACTCATGCACAGAAATGGATAATAGTTTGCTTCAAAAATACCCAGCTGGAATCTCAGGCTAAACATTGATTTAGGTGGTGTCCACAGTATCCTGAAAAATGCTATCTTGATAAACAGGGTAATGCCAGACCACCTGGATCCAGTCAGCTTAACACATCATGAAAGCAACACACCCAGAGAGCCTCGGGTCCAGTGCCATGTTCAGTTTCTGCAGGCAGAAGGCTGCAAGCGTGAGCCTGCCCATTCTTATCTGTGGAGCTGGCCCTTTAGCCCGTCATGGACATCACATCAGGCATTCTGAAGTAGATGCTATTTCATTAGCATCACTTACTGCCAGAGAGTGACACGGTCTTGGAGCAGAGCCAGGCTACTGGCACAAGAGATGCCTTCGATTCTGGACTGGATTCCCCAGGAATGGATGAGAACTGTCTTGTGTGGTCCTTGGTAAAGGTTGCTGTGAGAGACAGATGGAAAGGTTTCATTCACCCATGTGGATGTGGCTGGGTAAAACTAGATTTTTTAAAGAACCCCTTTATCACCACAGAAAGATAATTCCCTGCTGCTTGCTCATACGTGTGCCGGCGTTCTAACTTAGTGCTATGCAGTATGTCGTCATAACACTTTCCAAATGAAAAAGTTGAAGCAGTTTGTAGCTATGAAGCAGAGGTATATTTAGGATATTAACCAAATCCAGATAGTGACCAGAACTGCATACTTGAACATATTCTATCTTTTGTGGGTTTTGTTTTCAACTCTGTGTCACATACCAGAAGTTTAGGTTAGTCATCAAAATATTTTTAATTCGGGGAATTCGCATGGTTTTCTCTTGTATTTTTACAGAACACTTGTGATGAGTTTGTACAAAACACCTACACTTCATTTTGTACTGAACCAACCTGTATACTTGTCGGTATTTCCCATCACAGAAAATACCAGCATCGCATACTTCTGTATCCAAAATACAACCACCACCACCCCCGCCCCCGCCCCCCTTTTCCCTGATGCGGGACTGCCATCTGGTGGAACACAGAAGGCACTTCTGGTTTGGACTTCGTCAAAACTGTGTGATCATGATTGCTCAGGTTTCCAAAGAAAGAAAGAACGTGAAGTGACTCAGTGGTGTCTGACTTGTTGTGACCCCATGGATCGTAACCTACCAGGCTCCTCCATCCATGGGATTTTCCAGTCAAGAGTACTGGAGTGGGTCGCCATTTCCTTCTCCAGGGCATCTTCCCGACCCAGGGATTGAACCCTGGTCTCCCACATTGCAGGCAGACACTTTACTGTCTGAACCACCAGGCAAGTCTTAAGGACTGGCATAAAAAATGGGAGCCTTCCAATGTAGATGGGCCTGCAGTGAAGAAAGGAGACAGTGGTCCAGACGAGAGCAGCTGTAACTCTCTCTGAGGGCCTCAGTGGTTATGGTGGGGATGTGGGGACAGGTGAGAAGAGATCAGATGCTCAACTTTACTGTCAAGATTTTTAAAAATTTACTATATTGATCCACACACAGCAGATGTGTATACACATTATATATGTGTTTGTGTGTTAGACAAGGCAAAGGCAATCCCAGTGGAAGCAAAGTGCGCTTAAAGCTGTATAGAGCAAAGTTACCTTCCCCCTTTTCCCTTCCCACAAACATGCAACACCCCCCACCCTCCCGCCTCAAGGCACACTCCCTGGAATCCCCACATTGGCCATGTGATGCTGCCTGAGCAATAGGGGGTCTCTGAAGCCCTGGAGGGTTCCCTTCTTGATGTGCATCCCACTGACTCTCAGGGATAATGTGGACATTGCACAAGAATTGCACTGATACATGGTGGAGGGCTAGGTGACGGAATCCTCGACAGCATGCGGCACACCTGAGCTTACACTAAAATCAGCATCGCTCATCAGGGTGGAGAAAGCGGAGTCAGGGCCCAGGCATTTCTGAATAATAGGTCTACCTCCGACTGCCGAGTTTTCAGGAAGCAAAAGGCGTCTTGTGTGCCAAGAACTGTACCAAATACATCTGAGCTAATCACAGACGCTAAACATAGAGTACTTGAGATAAGATCGTTCCCAGCCAGAGGGCAGCAAGGATGCTGGATGTGGTGAACGCTCTGCAACTCTGTATCTGAGGAAGGGTATGTTCTTGCCTGGAGAATCCCAGGGACAGAGGAGCCTGGTGGGCTGCCGTCTATACACGACTGAAGTGACTTAGCAGCAGCAGCAGCAGCATGAGAGGAAAACTGCTGGTTTCTCACTCTCCCTGCTTCTTGCCCAAGCTGTGATGTGTGGGAAAGTAACATTTTGGAAGGACATAAAGCCCCAGGACAGACACTTTCATATTCTGTAGAGCAGTTTTCCCGAAGAGTATGGTTGTTTCTTTGAAAGTAATGTCTTTGAGGTTGAAGGGTTTCATTGTACAAAGAAAAGGATGCTGTAGCTTTTTCATCTGGAGGAAAGTCAGGATGGTTATAAGAAATCACATCACCATGTTCCCCTTTGGAGCCGGACTCCAGGCATCCTTCGGAGTGACTGCGGGCATCTCTGGACCCAGGGCGGACCCTCCCTAAGAGTCCGTGCCCAAACATTCACATGGTTGAGAATGGAGCAGTGCTATTTGTCCAGATGTTTTCTTTTCCTATTCCTCAAACAAACTTTCCGTATGAACCGAGAGGTAAATATCAGTGGGAAATGGTCAGAGCTTCACGTTTGACTGATTGATAGGTTGGTGGTCTGTTTGACATTTTGAGAAGTGAGTTAGGGTATTTGGTGACTAGTTGTCCTTGGTTGTTCCTGGGGGAAGTGAGTAAACTTCAAACACAGGAGTTTAAATTACTTGAACCCCATGGCCAACTGAAGGATGGTTCATTAAAGAAGGTAGGACGTCTCCCGAATGATAACAGAGCTAAGAAGGAAAATGTGACAAAGTACCACACTTAATGACTTGATGGTATGTGTTTGTGGAGTGATTCAAAAAATGCATAAGTAGCTTGGTTGTGTAGCAGAGTAAGAACTGTATTTCTAATTTCATCCAGATAGTCCTTTTAAGGCTGCAAACTTTGCACTTTAGATTTTAGTGCATTTTTTCTTGTGTGATACATTCCCCTTGGCATACAAAGAACCTTAAAAAAAAAACAAAAAACTTTCTATTTTGAATTAAATAGTTTTGGTTTTAAAAGAAGCTTTAAAAATAGTACAGAGTTCCAAGCTCCTTTAGTGATGACATCTTATATAATCAGAATATATTACCAAAACAAGGACAGTGACATTGGTACATTACCATTAACTACAGACTTCATTTAGATTTCAGACGTATGCAGTTTGAAAAACATTATTTAGCATGTCTTAATGATTGTTTTTTAAATTATTTTATTGTGTTTCAGATAGCTGCTTAAACTAATATACCTTGGTTCAGAACTCAAAACTTTGCTTGAAAATTGGACTTCCTAAGCAAATCTTTCCTCTCTGCATTTATGTTTTGCCTTTGTTTTTGTGTTGTTCTCAAATAAGCAGATACTGTAACCTGACATTGCCTGAATTCTTGTGGAGTTTAATGAGATTGCTCATCTGCAAAATTAAGACTTGGAGCAAATCTCTAAGGTGGCTGTCTTCCAAATAATTCCTTGTCTTCCGCAAAACTGTGATTTTCACTGTTTCTATCAGTGTCTTCTGACTTATGAGCTCATAGGAGTTCTGCTATGCCAAACGCAGTTATCTCTTGGATTCCATCCTCCCCTTTATTCAACTGTGCAAATTACAAGCATGATGTCATTGGAAGCCATCAGTATCATTTGGAACATTGCCGCTATAGATCAGTGAAGCTAAGCTTTTCCTTTACAACTGAAAATATTAAGAGCAAAATGTTACATTTGTGCAACGATTGATAGTTTCAAAATGCTTTCATGGGCAGCATTTTCCTGGATCCTACACAAGGACCTTGTGAAATAGGCTGAGTAAATGTTTTATTATTTCCACTTAAGCTTTGTGGGCCCCTGAGACTAAATATCAGATCCATTCAGGGGGGAAAAAAAACTGGGTTCAGTGAGGAAGACATATATGGGCCAGATAAATCAATAGAGGAAATTTAATATGGAGCATTTAAAATAGGATGTCTAAAACTAGATGGGAGAGCAACAAGAACAACGAGGGGAAAGTGAAGCAAACAGGTTGGCAGGCACCAGACACTGTCTGCCTTCCCTGCAGTGGTAAAAAGCCGAGATGGGGTGGCTGGTCCCAGGAGGCAGAGGTACTTTGTTAGACCATTGTCTCCCACCAGCCAAGACTGCTGCTGTGCTCAGTCATTCCATTGTGTCCAAATCTGTGTGGATCCTATGGACTGTAGCCACTAACCTCCTCTGTTCATGGAATTTGTCAGGCAAGAATACTGGAGTAGGTTGCCATTTCCTACCTCAGGGGATCTTCCCGACCCAGGGATTGAACCTGTAGCTCCTACCATCGGCAGGTGGATTCTTTCCCACTGCACCACCCAGGAAGGTCAAGCTTAGCCGAAGCCTAAAGGCTGGTGAGGAAGGGAAATGGAGTTTCACACCCACAGGGGTTCTAAGTGGAAGAAAGGAAGTGTGGGGAGCTGATCTCAGAGCAAATGGGCCAAATAGTGTTGGGCAGGTGTACTCATTCGTAAACAGAAACACCACGTGTTGGCATGTTGCTCAGCTTGAAGGTCAGCAGTGAAGTACACGTTATCTCTGGCGGGAAGAAATGGTTCCGTTTTGTAAGGGAGGGGCCATCGTATAAACAACTATCCTTATCCCTGCTGCCAACTTGTATTTACTATCCAGTTGTATTTACTACCCAACTTGTATTTACTACCCACTGAGTACCGCTTATGTGCCAGGAACAATAATTAACTACTGAAATGCAGTTCCTCGTTTAACCCTTTGGATTGTGCTTATTATTCCCATTTTACAGATGATAAGACTGAGGTTTCCATAGGTCAGATGTATTACTGAGGGTCACAACACTGCATAGCTGAGATTCTGACCCAAACCTTCTGAACCTAAAATCCATGCTCCTTGGCCTACGCTACATTGCCTCCCTAAGTATGATAAAGTCAATTTCTAGGATTTTGTCTATGTTCAAGGTATAGGGTAAGTGCCACAGAATAAGTGACCAGTTTGTCCCAGGGAGCAGGGGAGACTTCAGAGGAGGCAGTGCACTCAAGTTGAACTTGGAGAGTTTCTCCAGGGGGACTGAACTTGGAGAGTTTCTCCAGGGGGCCTAAGAGGCAGGGGCAGTCAGAGGCGGGGAGGGATGTCAGCCCCTGGCCCACTTTGCTTTATATCTCCCCTGCCTGCAGTTGGGTGGCTGTTAGGACACGTTCATATAATGCTTAGTCATTGTTCTGGCACTGGGTGAATGTCAGGAAATCCTGGAAAGACAGACTTGAGCCTAAGTGTTAGGCCCGTTAAGTAGAAATGCCACCAGCTCCATCTGACCACTGACCATTCATTCCTCTCAATCATTGGAAATAGATGTTCTTGATAAGGTGTTGGTGATATTTCAGTAGGCTTCTGCTAAGTGCTTGGTTGGGCTCTTTATTAACTTTGTTCAAAACTGAATTACCCCTCATTATTCTTTTATAATTATGCCATGTATTTATTTAAAGAAATTAAATTTCTATATAATTCCTCCAATTTTTCTGGGTATTGATTTCCTTTTATATCCACACACACATTTATTACTTCTCAGTAATGGACTTTGTGATGGATTTAATTTTTTTTCCTTTGGCAATTGTCTACATCTCAGAAATGTCACTTGTCAAGGATATCAATTTCTTCAGCAAATAGAAAGCTATTGAATACTTTTATATGTGCTTTAAACTTAGGTTCACCTGGTTTCCATTATGTTGCAAGGTGCTTTAGAAGTACAAATGCATTTCTGGCCTGCTCACTACCACATGAAAAATGGTTTTCCTAGCTTCTTTTATTTACTTCCTTGTAGGCACTCATTTGAGTTATGCATCATCTGTGTTATAATGTAGGCAGCTTCATATCAGCAAAGCAGAGAGAATTCTTAGTATTGAAATAGTGCATGTCCTTTTCTTGTTTTTTTTTTTCTTCACAGTTTAATAGTGTCCATTTTATTTATTTGAATGTCAAAGTTCTCTTGATATTAATAGCTGGCACATATTGTGATTAAAGTTGTTTCGGTGAGCAGAGAATGGAAGTGGCTGGTTTTAATTATGGTCAGTAATCACAGTTGGGAGGAATGTAAGACATTCTGATTTTCTTACACCTTCATCAGCACTATTTATTTAGTGAAATAATTCAGTATTAATGAACTTATATTGGAATTGACTTGGCTCAGATAGTAAAGAATCTGCCTGCAATGCCAAGGACCAGAGTTCGGTTCCTGGGTCTGGAAGATCTCCTACAGAAGGGAATGGCTGCCCCCTCCAGTATTGTTGCCTGGAGAAGTCCATGGACAGAGGAGCCACAGTCCATGTGCAAAGAGTGGGCCATGTCTGGGCAACTAAGTCTTTCACTTTCACTTTTCAGGCCTGATAAAAAGGGAAAACAAAAACCAAAAACACCTTGGATCCTTTTTTTTTTTTTTTTAACTAATTTATTTATTTAATTTTTTGAAATTTTTATTTTAACTTTAGTTTACTTTACATTACTGTATTGCTTTTGCCAAACATTGACATGAATTCCTTAAATGACAACTTATGTCTCTGCTGTCTAAGTTTCCTTGGTAATAGCTTCATCAAATGTTCAATAGGCTTTACTTAAAGGAAAGAGTTAAAATTGTCAGTGTCATGATTCTAAAATGAACTTTCATTTCTGTCTTTTCCACACTGTATTCATATGCATATATATTCACAGAGTGATTCATGACTGTGCAGGTAACAATTAGAAAGTGTTGATTTAAAAAGACTGAAAATTCTGTGTACAAATTATAAATATGTGCAATATGAGTATGATGAATATGTACAATATAAAATATAAAGAAAGCTAGTTGATGCTTTTTATTCCTTTTGTCATTCCTCTGTTTGCTGTTTTTTTCTATGGAAATTGACTATTTAGGAGAATTTAATTTCCTACTGGGAAAGACTGAATGCCATATAGTATAGACAGATTCTCTGAATTAGAAGACGAGCTGGCTGACTTTAAATGAGGAAACTGTGCCTCATTTTCCACATAAGCAAGAGTGTGATCACATTTATGACCTAAAATGGTTTTTTGAAGGTAAATATATATATATATATTTATATTTTAAAAATGTGAGACTTTGATGAACAAAATATTCACGTTACATTTTGGATTTTTTTTTATACAGTTTAAACCACGTCAATTAGAAGTCACTTAAATGTGACAATACAAGCCAAGGGTATTATAATAATGTTTGTCAGCAAATCCAAATTATGGTTTGGAAAGCCAGAAAGACAAGTTCTAGGAATGAAAATCAGAGTCAAAGTCTGAAAAATATTGACAAAAGGGCTGGAAAAGTGGTCCACTGGAGCAGGGCCAGCATAACCTGTAGCTTGGCCAGAGAAAGAACCTGTGTTAAGAAAGAATTTGGTCTCTAGGTCCATCAGGTCCCTGGAAATACTGTCATACAGAGTGAAGTAAATCAGAAAGAGAAAAGCAAATGGCGTATATTAATGTGTATGTGTGAAATCTAGAAGAGTGGTATAGGTGACCCCATTTACAAAGCAGAAATAGAGGCCATGCATATGGACACCAAAGAGGGAAGGGGGTGGCGTAAGCTGGGAGAGCGGGGCTGACGCATATACACTGCTGCTGCTGCTGCTGCTAAGTCACTTCAGTCGTGTCTGACTCTGTGTGACCCCATAGACGGCAGCCCACCAGGCTCCTCCGTCCCTGGGATTCTCTAGGCAAGAACACTGGAATGGGTTGCCATTTCCTTCTCCAATGCAGGAAGGTGAAAAGTGAAAGTGAACTCGCTCAGTCGTGTCCGACTCTTCACTACTTAGAATAAAATTTGGTTGTTATTTATCTGAAATTCAAATTTCTCTGAACATCCTACATTTTATCTGGTGATCCTGACATTGCAGTGCTACTGCTGCTGCTAAGTCGCTTCAGTCGTGTCTGACTCTGTGACCCCATAGACGGCAGCCCACCAGGCTCCCCCGTCCCTGGGATTCTCCAGGCAAGAACACTGGAGTGGGTTGCCATTTCCTTCTCCAATGCATGAAAGTGAAAAGTGAGAGTGAAGTCGCTCAGTCGTATCCGACTCTTAGCAACCCCATGGACTGCAGTCCACCAGGCTCCTCTGTCCATAGGATTTTCCAGGCAAGAGTACTGGAGCGGGGTGCCATCGCCTTCTCCAGAAATGTACACTACTCGGTATAAAACAGAAAACGGATAAGGACCTGCTATAGCTCTGCGGTGACTTAGATGGGAAGAAAATCTAAAAAAAAGGCATATATGTACACGTATAGCTAATTCACTTTTACTGTTCCATAGAAACTGACACAACCTTGGCTCGGACAGTAAAGCAACTATGCTCCAATTAAAAAAAAAAAAGAATTTGATAGAAAGATGAACATTATTTCCTACTTTATTACCTCTAGACTCTAGAGTCTTGAGTAAAAGTGTTATATGGAATATTCTAGAGTTTGAGTAAACATTATTTTACTAAAAACATTTTTTTAAGGTAAGCATATTTGTGAGAACCAGTGACTTTGTTCCACACTCTATAATAACACCTTGGCTATCGGTGGTTTTTTTTTTTATTAATTTATTTTAATTGGAGGCTAATTACTTTACAATATTGTGTTGGTTTTGCCATACATTGACATGAATCAGCCACGGGTGTACATGTGTTCCCCATCCTGAACCCCACTCCCACCTCCCTCCCCATCCCATCCCTCTGGGTCATCCCAGAGCACCAGCCCTGAGCACCCTGTCTCATGCATCGAACCTTGGAACCTGGACTGGCGATCTATTTCACATATGAAATATACATGTTTCAGTGATACTGTCTCAAATCATCCACCCTTACCCTCTCCCACAGAGTCCAAAAGACTGTTCTATACATCTGTGTCTCTTTTGCTGTCTTGTATGTAGGGTTATTGTTACCATCTTTCTAAATTCCATATACATGTGTTAATATACTGTCTTGTTGTTTTTCTTTCCGACATACTTCATTCTGTATAACAGGCTCCAGTTTCATCCCCCTCATTAGAACTGATTTAAATGCATTTTTTAAAGAGCTGAGTAATAGTCCGTTGTGTATATGTACCAGAGCTTTCTTATCCATTTGTCTGCTGATGGACATTTAGGTTGCTTCCATGTCCTGGCTATTGTAAACAGTGCTGCGATGAACACTGGGGTACATGTGTCTCTTTCAATTCTGGTTTCCTTGGTGTGTATGCCCAGCCGTGGGATTGCTGGGTCATATTGCAGTTCTATTTCCAGTTTTTTAAGGAAACTTCACACTGTTCTCCATAGTGGCTGTACTAGTTTGCATTCCCATCGACAGTGTAAGAGGGCTTCCTTTTCTCCACACCCTCTCCAGCATTTATTGTTTGTAGACTTTTCGATGGCAGCCATTCTGACAGGTGTGAGA
The DNA here is from genome assembly GCA_006410935.1 of Redunca redunca. NCBI lineage: Eukaryota > Metazoa > Chordata > Mammalia > Artiodactyla > Bovidae > Redunca > Redunca redunca. Next base: position 258,656 of record SJYQ01005273.1, read on the forward strand.
TGGTAGCTCATTGTGGTTTTGATTTGGATCTCTCTGATAATGAGTGATGCTGAGCATGTTTTCATGTGCTTGTTAGCCATCTGAATGTCTTCTTTGGAGAAATGTGCTAATTGGCTGTGACTCTGTCTGTCCCCTTCTCCTCCTCTCTTCCTGAGAAGAGAGTGGATTTTGGCTTCCCCTGTGGTCCTTACAGTGGCCAGTGTTCCCCCTGTCCTGGGAGCTAGGATGCCCGGGATTGCTTCGGGGCTCTCAGTGCTAAGTTAAAGTAAGTGCCTCGTCTCTTGTTTAGTGGTATAGAACCTGAGTAACCCTTGGTTTTCTTTCTCTGTGAGTTGCGCAGTGACGCTGTCCATAGTTCTAAAGCCCTCCACCCTCCCATATGAATTCTCCCATGTCTGTATCTGTGATGTCCTGGCGGCTTGGCTTCGTTTGTTCTGCACAGTCAACATTTCCTCTCACTGTTTAAACCCCCTCAACAGAAGCAGTTTACTATAAACGTGTGTCCCGTTGAGCAGAAACAATGACACATTCCGATGACAGGTATTCTATCAACAATAAATGGCTCTCCTCTATGCCCCCACCCTTCCCCTTTGTGATAGCTGAGATGTATCCCAGGTGGAGCATCTCTGCTTCCTGTTCAGCTATATGCCTCCTTGTTATTTAGGAGCTAAATGGGCCCCGTGAAGCTGCAAGACCGGGATGAGGGAAGGAGGAGATGCCATCATGTAATCTGTTGTGGGGCCTGGTTGATGGCTGCAGCCCTGCTCCAGGTACACTTTTCCCTACCTTATTAAGAAGAATACTTATCACCCAGACAGAGTGCTCACATTCAGAGAGCTGAGCAAAGGGCTGGGCTCCCCGCTTCCTGACAAGGTCACTACCCACAGGCCGAGGAGACTCAGGAAAGAAACCCTCGGCCAATGCAGTCATTTACCTCCAGGGAATGTATTTATTCCTGGTCATTTTAGATAGTGACTGCTTTTCTTTTGTTTATTTTTCTGCCTCATTTTTCGTGATCAAGCATTTGAAATTATTTCTGGTAAATTTTTCCATGGAAAAAAAAATTGGCTTTATGATTCAATTCAGTTTGGGATCCTTGATAAACCTAAAAGAAGATCTCATGGGCACACAGCTGTGATAGAACAGAGGGAGGTGGTTGGAGGCTGCCTAGTGGGTCTTCCAGGCTCTTACTGCCCCTGCCACCGGCATCCCAGCCCCATAGGAGGTTAGGGCTTTGATCTTTAAAATTCGCTGTCTGTTATTATAATTCTAGCAACCCACAGATCACACATCGTGTCTACATTCAGTGTTTTGCCAAGTAAAATTAGTCTGTATCTTTTGTATTCTCTCTGTGTGTCTATTTTTATGCACTACAATTGACCCCTGAACAACATGGGTTTGGACTACATAGGTCCACTTATAAGTGGATTTTTTTAAAATAGCAAAGACGGCACTGCTACACAGGGTTGATTGAGTGCTGGAATGTGTAACCGTGGATACGGAGGAACCATGTATACAGAGGGCTGACTATATTTATACTCGGATTTTTAGCTACATGAAAGATGAGCATCACTAACCCCAGTGTTGTTCAAGGGTCAACTGTATTTACAACCATAGGTTGTTCCTTTATCTCCACAGTCCAGTGTGAATTGCTTTCTTAGCTCAATGCATGAATTTATTCTTAGGACAGTCATAATTTTCTTCAAGGTTATACTCTGTCCTTTAAAATTTAATTGGATACAAATATCACGCTTTTACCAACCAGTTTGTATTAGTTACAATCTCACTCATCATTGAAAACAGTCTTTTATGTTTTAAATCTGGAAACTGTTTGCAGTTAGTGTGTTATTTACTACCTTTGCATCCAGGATAGAGTGAATTTTTCCACTGCTGCTTTCTCAAGATGTGTGTAAACCTGTGTCATTAGGACTCTGTGTTAAAAAATCACAGTATGGGAATTGTATATGAGAAGCAGTATTTCAGCTCAAATGTCCTGTTTTTTACTTTATACAATATAACCAATCCAGCATTGGAGGTCCTCCATGGTAAAAATTGCTTATGTATATTAGCAGATTTTATGTATCATTTAAATTTGGAAATGATTCAAAGCTCTAGCCAGAGCGAATAGATGAATCAAAGTCTAATCCCTTAAGGGAGAGCTGTGTGATATTAACTCATGTTTTGATACTATGTGTGTATTTATAGTAACATATAAACATAGATCAATGCAAAATAAGAATTATGAAAGCTGTAGAGCCATTTTGAAATGCAAGCATTTATGTTTTACTCTTCTGCAGAATGAGATGCTGCCTGGGAAAGAAATTGATGCTGTGGTAATAGCTGCAGCACATTGAGCTCAGGGCACATACCACTTTATATGCTCATCTCTTTAATATTCACAACAGCCCTATAAAGCGAGTACTGTTGTTATTCCCACTTTACATATGAGGTGAGCCCTAAAGCAATGAAGTATTTCACCGAAGATACGGCAGTTAGCACATCTCCCACCCAGTTGCCTATTTTAGTGGCTTTATCTCCTTGGTAGTTTTGAAGGCAGTGAGAGTTACAGTGAAGAACTATATGCCTGTTAGGAACACAGTTCAGGAAGACTCTGAATCAGGGATTGGACACCTTGTCCAGTAGATGGCCCTCCCCAAGAGGTCTGTGTGCAGGAAGGATCACAGGGGTTTTGGAGACCCATCACTTAAATCCAGCTTGAGTGAGTCCTGTATCTGAGTGTTAACTCTGCTCAGAAATGTAAACGTTTAATACCAGGCACTGTTGGAGTCCTTAGATGGCAGAATATTATGTATCTCCCTTCGATTTCCATATATCAACAAGAACATTCTCAATTGATTTCCTGGGGAAGGTTATAAACTTTTCATAACGTTTATGGAAAATATCATAAACTTTATTACTCTTGACCATCATTATTTTTGCCAACTTTAATTATGCAAAATATTGACTAAAGCCAAAAGTACCCAGGTGAAGCCAATTGGCTAGGCCTTTCAGTAACATTTCCATGCATATGAAAGTGAACATGTGTGTAGTATTGAGAACCGCAGTCCCTAAACCATCAGGTGAGCTCAGGGATGCTCACTGTTGCTTGGGCTTTCATGCACATGCCCTGGGCACTCATCACTTCAGCAGTCTTAAGACTTGTAACTGGTGTGGTGAGACTTACAACATCTTAAGACTTGTAACTGGTCCATGGCATTTTGAAAAAAGAGAGGTAAAAATAGGAAGTTAAAGTCTTCTTTTATAAACTAAAGGCAAATGAAATAGTCCTGAAGGAAAAAATATATGTATCTTGAAATAAAACACAGTATAGAAAGGCACAGAATGCTAAGATAAATGAGATAGATTCTTTTAAAACATAGATCAATAAGACATTCAAGAAGCTAGAGGATGCTCTGAGAAACAGGAGCAGTTGTATATTTCTTAAAATAATCAGATGCAAGTATACAGTGATAGAAATGCAAATCTTAAGGTGCTCTTAGCTAGCTAGAGGTTAAATCAATGTTTTTCTTCAAATCAAAACATCAGAATTTTTCCTCAGTCAATTTTAATTTTTAAAGGTTGAATATTTATGGGGAATCTAAAAACTGAAATTGTCGTAAGTCCTTGGGAAAAGGTTAAGCTAAGGAATAAGTAAACAGAAAATGCTTGTGAGTGAGCTTGAAGGTGTCCAAGAACACCTTGAATTAAAATGCAAACCATCTGAAGAGAAAGTCTGTTTCAAATAGAGTCCAAAAACTCTTAATAATTATTGTTTAAGAACAGTATTTTTTCCCCTTTTTACCTGGCTGTGAACTAGACTGGCTTGAAGTCTTCATATTCAATGTGAGTTGATGATTTTATATAAAGTTGTAATCAGGGGCTCCTAGAATTTCAGGTTCCATTTTTGTGAATCACTTCTCTTTTGCTGCCAAGTGAAAATAAGCCTATGCTTAAGAATCATGCTTGTGAAAGGAGAAAAAAGCTTTTGAGCCAGGTAGATTTGTTTTCGAACTTCCCCCTGCTACTTGTTTAGATTTCATAAGGTTTTGAATTTAATCATTCCTTACTTGTAATAATGATGATTATGTAGCATAGTAAAAACCAGAGACCATCACTTCACTGATAAAGGTCTGTCTAGTCAAAGCTATGTTTTTTCCAGTAGTTGAATATGGATGTAAGAGTTGGACCGTAAATAAGGCTGAGCGCCCAAGAATTGATAATTTCAAATTGTGGTGCTGGAGAAGACTCTTGAGATTGGACTGCAAGGAGATCAAACCAGTCAATCCTAAAGGAAATCAACCCTGAATATTCATTGAAAGGATGTTGCTGAAACTGAAGCTCCAATACTTTGGCCACCTGATGTAGAGAGCTGACTCACTGCAAAGACCCTGATGCTGGGAAAGATGGAGAGCAAGAGGAGAAGAGGGCAGCTGAGGATAAGATGGTTGGATGGCATCACTGACCCAATGGACATGAGTTTGAGCAAATTTTGGGAGACAGTGGAGGACTGAGGAACTTAGTGTACTCCATACAGTCCATGGGGTTGCAAAGAGTTGGGAAAACTTAGTGACTGAACAATAACAAATATAACATAGACTATATATATATATATATGTGTATTCCCAGGTGGCACAGTGGTAAAGAATCCATCTGCCAATGCAGGAGATGCAAGAGACACAGGTCTGATCCTTGGGTGGAGAAGATCCTCTGGAGTAGGAAGTGGTAACCCATTCCAGTATTCTTGCCTGGGAAATTCCATGGACAGAGGAACCTAAGAGGCTGCAGTCCAGGGGGTTGCAAAAAGTCTGACATGACTGAACAACTGAGTGCGCGTATACACACACACAAACACATGTATTTGTTCAGTCATCAAATTGTGTCTGACTCTTCATGACCCCATAGACTGCAGCATGCTAGGCTTCCCTGTCCCTCACCATCTCCCAGAGTTTGCCTAAGTTCATGTCCATTGCATTGGAATATATACACACACACACACACACATACATATATATGTACACACACACGCACACACATATGATACCATTTGGCATCCAGACAGAACTTTATTTCAGTCCAGGATATTCCATGTTCCATTCTGTGTTTTACCATTTATCAGAATATTCTTTCTTTATACTCTATTAACTGGAGTCCGCAGAAATATCGTTTGCCTCCAGTGTTGTTGTTGTTGAAGCACTGCATTCTTAGATTGCAAGTCTAAAGCCTCTTCTGCCTGACAGCTCCTCCACTCTTGCCTACTATTCTGGGGTACTAGTGTTCCCATTTTCTTTGCTCTTCTTTCAAGGTGTCTAGATTTGTCCAGTGTCCTTAGTCATTTTGCCACCAGTCTTTCCAAGTGATTTCTGGGAATGTCCTGTTTTCTCCAAAAGCCTAGCTTAAGCCCTTTCTGAATGTGGATCTTCTGGGAAAATGCTTGGCCTGTCTTGGAGGTTCACTCCATCCGTCTCTGCTTTCTTGGTCACAGTCCTACTATTATGGCCCAGATTCAGAGAACCGTGAAATGAAATGTTTGCTTCTATATCGTCTGATACAGTCAGTCCAGGTAATACCTTTGCCCATTTATAACAACTTAGGCATAATTCATTTTGGAAATAAAAAGTAGGATGAGTTTGCCAGACCGCAGGGTGCAGTTTCTTTGGTAGCCTCTGTGAAGAAAATTATTACAGGAGAACAAAACATACACATTTTATGTATGCTTGTGTCTCTGCTGTACATTCTCCTTTGTAAACTAAGAGAAAGGAATCTCACAGGTGATAAGAGCTACTTAAAAATATTTTCAGAGACACGAAGAGTATTTGTTTCCCTAATTTTCAAGGGTTTTTAGGGGATATATCTATACCGAGAATGTCCACCTGTCCTCACCTGAAGGCCTGTCTGGCAGCTGGAGTGAGACATTCTCAGAAAGGAATGAACCGTGATGGTGGCCACTTATATCTGTCATTCCTGATTCCGTTCTCTCCACACACGTGGCTTGGGTGTCTAGCATCTCCAAATGCTGAGATAGAAGCTTCTGGTTATGGGGAGGAGGAGACAGATGTACAAACAGGTATATTGGGGACAACAAACCACATATGGAAGCATTCCATCCTTCCTAGAGCTGCAAGGGGAAGCTTTCTGAGGCTGTTCTCCCTTTGAGTCTGAGAAGGTGGAGACTGGTGTCAGGATACCATTTTCAGCAGAAGCAAAAAAGGGCTTCCTGCTGACCCCGAAACACGGAAGCATCCATCCACTGGTGGGGGAGCACCCACTCCGGCTGCAAAACCCCTAGGAATCACATTCCTTCTTGACAGATGCACGGGTGCAGGTTCTGAGCGGTGAAGGGCTTGACTTCTGTTTGTGAAGTCACTGACCTTGAGCTGAAGGCTTCTGGGTCCTGCCCTCGTGATGTGGTCGTCTCACTGGGTGCCTGCCACTGTGGCTTCTAGGGGCAAGAGGCCCTTCTTTGGCCAACGATGTTCCTCACTTGTGTATTTCTCTTCAGTCTTGTTCCTTTCATCTCCGTTGGACCGTAGGCCTTAAGCCGAGAGCTGAAACCATGTAATAGCATTTGATTTATCAGTGAGCCACTTAAAAGCATTTTGATTTCATGGGTTTTAACCTGTCACCAGTGGAGGTACCTCTGTGTTTTCTATGCCCATCAGGCTTCCTTCCACCTCCTCATCCTGTCTCAGTGTGACATTGCTGTTGTTCCCTTTCTAGTTGGAAGCATTTCTCTACAAGATGCACTTTTAAGATTAAAGAACATCTTTCCTGCTGCCCCTTCCTCAGCAACAGACTTGCTTTTCAAGTCAAAGCTGAATGTTTTAAATAAAATTTAAAATAAACTCATTAAAATGGATGGTTTATTGAAAAACAGTGAACCTATACATGATATAAATTTTGCGGAAGTGTATTTTCATTACATTTGGCAAATATGCATGTATTCCCAAGCTTTCTATGCTTTGAGTCCGTTCTCTGTCTTCATGTAGAGGATTAAAAGATGAATAAAACATTGTCCCCACCCTCAAAGGACTCTGAGATGGGTAGGGAAACCAAATATTTAAGCTAGTGAATTGGAACCCTGAATACAGAGTGCAGCAGTGGGAACACGTTCAAAATACAAAGAGGATGCTGATGAGAGGGTGACTCAGCCTGGAGAGGAAGGAGAAGCTTCCTGGGGAAAGGAACTCAAAATTATGCTTTCAAAACTTTGAGCAAAGGAGTTTTTTAGGAGGAGCAAATTATTCTGACTAGGATCTTCCCAGTAGAAAGAATGTTCTTGTAAAGATGTTGATGAGTGATGACACATGAATGGATAAAGAAGATGTGGTACCTATATACAATGGAATATTACTCAGCCATAAAAAGTGAAAATTTGCCACTTGCAGAAACACGGATGGACTTAGATATTATCATACTAAATGAAGTAAGCCAGACAAAGAAAGACAAATACCATATGATATTACTTATATGTAGATGCTTATATGTAGACCTGTCAAAAATTAAACAAATATATATTGGATATTTAAATTTTATAGACCATATTGTTAGGTATTGATCCAATACATAATGTAAGCTTTTTTAAAGGAGATAAATATAATGGGACTAATTAAGCAGTTTTCACCATGGATGGAGACAGAAAACACCATACTAAGTCAGAGAGGACGAGTACTATATGATATCACTTATATGTAAAATCTAAGAAATGGGGCAGCGATAGAGTCACAGACACAGAAAACAAATCTACAGTTGCTAAAGAGAAAAGGGATCAGAGAAAGGATTAATTAGGATATCCTAGCAGGAAGAATCCTGTGGACCGAGGAGCTTGGTGGGCTGCTGTCCATGGGGTTGCACAGAGTTGGACATGACTGAAGCAACTTAACATGCATGCGTGCATTGGAGAAGGAAATGGCAACCCACTCCAGTGTTCTTGCCTGGAGACTCCCAGGGACGGGGGAGCCTGGTGGGCTGCCATCTATGGGGTCACACAGAGTTGGACACGACTGAAGCGACTTAGCAGCAGCAGCAGCAGCAGGAAATGGGATGAACAGATAGAAACTACTATATGTAAAACAAGTAAGTAACAAGAATTTACTGTGTGACACAGGAAATAATATTCAATATCTTGTAATAACCTATAATGGAAAATAATCAGAAATTTTATTTGTGTGTGTAAGTATATATATATATGTATATATATATATATATAGAGAGAGAGAGAGAGAGAGAGAGGCTTCTCTGGTAATTGAACTGGTAAAGAATCCACCTGTAATGCAGGAATGCAGGAGACCCCAGTTCAATACCTGGGTCAGGAAGTTCAGCTGGAGAAGGAACAGACTACTGACTCCAGTATTGTTGGGCTTCCTTGGTGGCTCGGATGGTAAAGAATCTGCCTACAATGCAGGAAACCTGGTTTGATCCCTGGGTTGGGAAGATCCCCTGGAGAAGGGAATGGCTACCCACTCCAGCATTCTGGCCTGGAGAAGTCCATGGACAGAGGAGCCTGGTGAGATACTGTCTGTGGGGTTGCAAAGAGTTGGATGCAACTGAGTAACTTTCACATGTGTGTATATATACATACACACAGATGTGGAAGTTGCTCAGTTACAACTACACACACACACACACACACACACACACACACACCAATCACTTTGCTATATGCCTGAAGCTAAAAATGCATTGTAAATCTATACTTAAATAAAAACAAATATATATATACACACACATGTGAAAGTTGCTCAGTTACAACTATACACACACACACACACACACACACACACACACAACAATCACTTTGCTATATGCCTGAAACTAACAATACATTGTAAGTCTAGTATACTTAAATAAATAAATAAAATATATATATATACACACACATGTGAAAGTTGCTGTTACAACTATATATATATATATATACGCACACACACATAACAATCACTTTGCTATATGCCTGAAACAAACAATGCATTGTAACTCTAGTATACTTAAATAAATAAATAAATAAAATATATATATATATACACACACATGTGAAATTTGCTCAGTTGCAACTATATATTTATATATGCACACACATATAACAATCACTTTGCTATATGCCTGAAACTAACAATGCATTGTAAATCTACTATACTTAAAAAAATTACATTGATGTGTGAAATGCCATAAATTGGTCAGGAATGGTTAAGTGCATTAGCCTTAAGCTTCAACTGTGGAAGGACAACAGGAAGAGGTAGGGTCCTGGCAAGGTTGAGTGAACGTCTCATATACCCATCTGACTGCTTTGACTTAATCCTCTGGGCTGTGGGAAGACAGGAGGGTTTAAGGCAAGAAAGGTAATTGAACAAACTTACATAATAGGGGCTTCCCAGGTGGCACAGTGGTAAAGAATCCTCCTGCCAATGCAGGAGATGCAAGAGATGCAGGTTCAATCGCTGGATCAGGAAGATCCCTGGAGTAGGAAATGGAAACCCATGCCAGCATTCTTGCCTGGAAAACGCCATGGACAGAGGATCCTGGCAGGCTACGGTCCATGAGGTCTCAAAGAGTCGAACTCGACTAAGTGATTGAGCACAGCACAAATGGACGGGAAATATGTGCCATTTTATATAAGGGAGACTAATCTGGACAGGGGTCCTCAACCCTGGGTTGTGGACCAGCAGCAGTCCTTGGTCTGTTAGGAACCGGGCCACACCGTGGGAGATGAGCCCTGGGCTAGCAAGAGAAGCTTTATCTGCCGCTCCCATTGTTGGCCTTACTGTCTGAACCCCGCCCCCATCCTTGGAAAGACTGTTTTCCGCAAAACCAATCCCTGCTGCCTAAATGGTTGGAGACCGCTGAGATAGGAAATGGTTACAAAATCCCAAAGCAGATAATAAAATATAAAACTCAAGTACACATAAACTCCCAGCACAGCCACCGTTCCACTAAGGCAGTGCTGTGGAGAAGGGAGAAAAAACGTATTTAAAAAGAAAAATCTCCAGAACCTAGTGGCTCCTTGGATTTGAATAGTGAGAAAGAGCCCAAGATTACTTTCAGGTTTCTGGTCCTGGAGGAAGATGAGGAAGTGGTACCACTTACCAAGACAGGGGGTGCGGAGTGAAGCAGTTGTAGAGGGAAAAATTACCCATGAAAATAACAAATACCATCAAGTGTTTACTAAATGCCAGTGTTGCTATGTGCTGTTCATATAAAAAAAAAAAAGGCAAATTTCCTATTCTTAGTTTACAATCTGTAGACAAAACAGGTAGTGTGCAAAAAGAGTGTATAATGTAATTCCAGGTGGTGGTTAGTGCCATAGAGAAAACTAAAGCAGGTGAGCCAATAGAGGCTGTAGGCTGGGAAGGCTGTTACAACAGTCTGTGCAAGATGGTTAGAAAATCACTAAATACCTCCTCTCCATGGTGGTGATATTTAACTGGAGAAATGTAGGAAGCAGAAAACAATATGAGGTTCTGGAAGAGAGCACAGTGACTCCAAGCCCTGGGGAGCAGGACTGATTTCATCAGACCATGGAGACAGCCAGTGTAGGGAACGGGTAGGTGGGTTTCAGAGAGGAAGTGGCCTTGCTGTCGAGAACAGCTGGCATTTTATGTCATTTGAAATGAAACCCTGAAGAGTTTGGCCATCAGAGTGACAAGATCTGATTTATGTCTTTAAAATATCCAGCTGTTGAGCACAGAGAACGGATTGTTGGAAGGTAACAGACGCAGAGAGACAAGTTAGGAAGTGGTTTCAGCAGCTCCGGAGGATATCATGATGTCTTAGACTAGGGGTATGGTGAGGATTTGAGCAGTCTTTAGGTTCCATATGTATTTCAGCGCATGGCTGTATGGATGGATAAGTTCCAAAGTGAGGGAAAGGACCACTCGAGGAGGAATGCTAGATGGTTGAACTCAGCAGTTAAGGTGTGGGAAGAGTTTTGGCGGAATATGGAAGACAGAAATGAACAGTTCATTTTGGGACCTGTGAAACCTGGGGTGCCTTTGGACATTCATGGAGAGATGTCGGGTCCGTGGTTAGAACATGACACCAGGAGTGTTGAGCGAGTCCCAACTGTATGTGTGAACTTGTGAATCATCAGCCTGGATGTGAATGGAATCTTTTGGACTGGAGGATAGAGGGCAGAAGAGGGCAGTGGGGAAGTAAGCCTGAAAGCACACAGAGAAGGTGCTGGCAATGAGGGGTGGGGAGAAACACAGAGAGGGTTGAGGCATCTTACTGATGAATTTCAGTGATGAGAATATCACGGGAAGGAGAGTATGGATCAGTTATATCAATTGCTACTGACAGGTCAGATAATTAAATCTTGAGTTCCTGCAGAATTTTAAAAATTAGCTGGATTCTGCCTTTAATGAGTTAGTTTAAAAATTTGTAATTATAATAGCATATATGCACTACTGTATATAAAACAGGTATATATCAAGACAGGGAACTATAGTCAATGTCTTATAAAAACCTATAATAGAAAATAATCTGAAGAAGAATATATGTGTGTATATAAACATATATATATATACACATATATATTCTGACCCTGCTGTACACTTGAAACTAATATGACACTGTAAATAACTATACTTGATAACTTAATAATAAGAAGTCATTTGGCTCTTACCCAAGAATATTTGGGAGAGTATTCTCTTGCTTTCCTGTGTCCTTACCAATAGCTATTTTGTATTTGGTTTTCATTTTTAAGTTTAGAAGTTCTCTTAAAAAAAATTATCAAAGAAGATGTTAAAAATGAAAAAAAAAAAACTACTTAAGACCAGTGCATGTAAAATTATTGTACAAAAAGAAGAGTATCATTGCTACAGATGTGTACAAACCACTGTGTTCGGAGCACAGGGAAGAGGGAAATGTGTCTTAACAGGCAGCTGGTCGGTAAGAAGGAGCAAGCAGCTGACTTCAGAGCCCAGCTCCTGCCTCCACTTCACCGGCTGCCTGGTACAAACACTTGATTCTGAGACAGAAGGACTCTGTGTGCTATTGAGATAATAGCCAGAGTTCCTTTTGCTTCTCTTCAGCTTCCCAGGTGGCCCTAATGGTAAAGAACCTGCCTGCCAAATGCAGGAGACATAAATGATGTGGGTTCTGTCTGTGGGTCGGGAAGATGCCCTGGAGGAGGGCATGGCAACCCACTCCAGTGTTCTTGCCTGCAGAATCCCATGAACAGAGGAGGCTGCCGGGCTGCGGTCCATATTTTACTTGCTGCTACCCATGTGCTCGATGGTAAATCTCAGTCACCTTTGTCCTGTGTTATTTCTGGGCATTCAGAGAACACGAGTTCATCAGATACTCTCTTCTTTACAGAAATGTTTCTCTCCCCTGCTCAGAGTCATGCTTTATCTCTGGAGGCTGTGTTAGCATCACTATTCTTCAGTTTAGGACTTCAAACAGACTTCAGATTCAACAGAGTGCCTCAGTCCTGCCCTCTTTATGTTTGACCTCCCCCAAAACCTCTCAGCCAAGATCACAGTACTTGCGCCTTTCTTGTTAAGCCAAAGAAAGAGGTGCACGTGGAATGGATAAATCTGCTCTTCTCCAGTCTGTCCCCCTTGCCTGACAGATATGTCCAGACATGTCTGAACTACAGCAGATAGAAAATGAAGCGGATAGGAAAAACAAACATGAATAGTATCTTCTGTTCTTAGGTAAGAAAAAGAAACAATCCAACGTCTTTGTCTTTTACTTGAAGAAATTGAAGTCTAATAATTTTAACTGATACATCTCAAGACACGAAGCTGAATTTTGTAGAACTCAGACATGTATCCAAGTTTCCAAACCTTGGGCTATTTCCTTTTCCAATAAAGCAAAAACACACAGATACACATGGAAATACCACAGTAACTGAATTTTGAATATGGTCTAACTGTTTCCATTGAGTAGGTCAATTAATTTTACTGTACTCTTGGAAACAAGAGAACTATTTGGGAGACAAACATGGTGATGATTGGATGTATCATACTGCAGACTCAGAAAAAGAAGGACAATAATGCTTGGCTAATTTCTCTTTATGTTTCAAACTTCAAATTGTATGAACTTGTAATGGAGAAGCAATAGTTTTGAATAGATTTGCTTAGAGGATGGGAAACTTAATAAATACTGAAAAGTAGTATAAAAGCTTAATATTGAATTTCTGAAGTTCATCTTGTGTCGGGAAGCAGAGTATCATAATAATCGTAGAGATGTGTATTTACAGAAACAACTGGTTAGCGAAATATAAATGTAACTGAACTAATCGTTTAGTTAAGGAATCAACTTTGTGCAGATAATGTTAGAGGTTTTCACATTTATTTGTGTAAATAGCTGGGGACTAGATTTTGCTTTTAGGTGGTTATAAACTCGATCTCCACTAATCCTATCTGGGTTCCACATTCCTACTAAAGTTACCTTTTAAAAATCCTTTGTTTAACTCAGCCCCTTTATGTAAAATCTTTGTCCCTATTTGCCGCAGAATGAATTTCAAATTTCTTTATATGACATTAAAGAAGTCAGGGTCCTCTCCGTCTAACTGGACTCACCTTTCTAATGGTGTCACTGGAGCCTGTTCTGCAGGTTTTTTCCTAGCCAAATCTTTTTTTTTCTTTTTTTATATTATTCTACTACCTACCTTTCATTCACAAGTATGCCTGTTAATGCTGCCTCCAAGTTATTTCGCGTGTGTACACCGCACACTTGGCTCCCACCTCTCTCTTTCTTTCTCCTGTTGGAATGCTCTCAGATGTCAACTTACGTGAGACGCCAATGACTCCTTCTGGCCCCCAATATAATCCGTCAACTCTTATTCACAGGACTTGCAGGTTATTCAGCTCTCCCTTTCCCTGTCCAAGCTTGCATTCTGTTTTCATTCTCCAAAGTGGCTGTTTCATAGGTACCACCTTTTTCAGCCCTGCTGCCCTGACGGCTCACTCAGCAGACGACTCACTGAGAAACCGGCTGTGCGACCCGAGCCCCACCAGCCTGTACCTCACGCCCAGGAGGTCCACCCATGCCTTCGCCGGCTCCCTCCCGCACTGAGCGGTGTCCCCTTCCAGATCACTGCCTGTGGCCCCCCTGCATCCCTTTCCTTGTCTGGGACGTGGGCCTTGACTCTCCCATACCTTTGTACCTTCTTACCACTGCCTTCTTCCTGTGAGCCTGTACTAGCCTGGTTTTTATTTTTGTTCATTTCAAACCACAGTGTTTCCCCCATTTCAGCTTCTTTCTCAAATAACTGCTGTGTTACTTAGTGCTTGCTTTTTATTTAATTACAGACGGATGGAAATATCAGTGGGTATCTATGAAAGGGAGAGTCACTCAGTCGTGTCTGACTCTTTGCGACCCCATGGTCTATACAGTCTGTGGAATTCTCCAGGCCAGGATACTGGAGTGGGCAGCCTTTCCCTCCTCCAGGAGATCTTCCCAACCCAGGGATCGAACCCAGGTCTCCCACACTGCAGGCGGATTCTTTACCAGCTGAGCCACAAGGGAAGCCCAAGAATCCTGGAGTGGGTATCTATGCCACCTCATCAGTTCTATTTATCCCTCCAGTCCACACACTCAGATGTCAGTCACCCTGTACAGCTGCCATGCTTCTGAAGTCCAAATCCATGGCCTTTCTGACTTTGCTATCACTCTCTGCACTTTTCGCCATTCTTTCATGAAATACTACCCTCTTCCGGTTTGAAGAATATGGATTATCCACTATCCTCTCCTACTTTTCTGATTTTTTTTTTCCTGTTTGTTAGGAGCTGAAAATGTAGTTGGACACGCCATTCCTGAACTATCATCAGTGGGTCCTGATTACCTACATAATGAATATCCTGGACTTTCTTAATCTTAATACAATCTAACTTTTGCACAGCCTTTTAGAACCACACCAGAAGGCTTCCAAAATATCACATACACTCATACCTTCCGGCCTTGGATAATGCTGTTGCTCTCTGTCTAGAATGCTGTTTCACACTTTTCAACTTGAGAAAGTCATGCTTATCTTGCAAATTATCTCCCAAATGTCGCTCCCACTGTACCACCTGCTTTCTCTAATTATTACGTGGAGAATTAGTAACTGCCTCTGTGTTGCTTTTACACTTTTTAATGTGCATTACAAATTTTCGGTAATAGTACATGTCTTATATTGAAAGCAGAGGAGGCAATGGCACCCCACTCCAGTACTCTTTTGCCTGGAAAATCCCATGGACAGAGGAGCCTGGTAGGCTTTGGTTCATTGGGTCGCTAAGAGTCAGACATGACTGAACGACTTCACTTTCACTTTTCACTTTCATGCATTGGAGAAGGAAATGACAACCCACTCCAGTGTTCTTGCCTGGAGAATCCCAGGGACGGGGGAGCCTGGTGGGCTGCCGCCTGTGGGGGTCGCATGTAGTCAGACATGACTGAAGCGACTTAGCAGCAGCAGCAGCAGCATATTGAAAGTATTTTTAAAACTTTCTCTTTCCTATCACGCTATTTCCTCAGGTTAGAGTCTGTATTCACCTTTACATTCACAATGCTTAGCACACTGTAAGTGGTCACTAAATATTGATTTATTTAATAATAGTTTGTCTTCAATCAGAGCTCTTTGGTGAGGACAATTTTGCCATATTCCTTCAGTTACACATCTCTATAAAATAGATTGATGAAACAGATTGGATAAAAAATAGTTTTTCTACAATTTAAGTGGTGATTTTGAAGTAATTAGGGACAAAGTGTGTGTTGTAATGATGACAACATAATTAAATATTTTAAATTAGTATTTTAAAATATAATTTCTAAATTTTTAGTTTATAGTCCAGTCATTCAAGTTCAGTTAATATTAACTGTAGCTCTTGTTTTTCTTTTTTTTAATCTTTCATGATTTATCTCTGACTATTCTCTAATTTGTCATGTTCTGTTAAAATGTGTAGACCATAGTTCTGAAAAATGCCAGCTTAAAATGAATTTATACTGACTGTATACTCTACAGAACAGAATATGAACATTTTAGAAACTCTTATTCTCTCCCAAATGTTGATCATTCACCTGATAGCTATTTCTTTTCTCAGTCTAATTTTATTGGATTTACTGAATTAAACTCTGTCTTGTCATGATGGAATTGAATGGTTAAGAAAGCCTAATATGGGGCAACTTCCATCTTATTTTACCTTAACCCATGAAAGGGAAACTCCCACATTCTTCAGTTCTCACCTACTGCATCCTAGAGACCAGAGGCAAAAGTTCAGATTATCTATAGCCATTGAGGAGGTGTTTGGAGCTTACCTTCACCAACCAGGTCACATCTCAACTGCAGAAACCAAGTCTTACGTGACTGCATAAGGCAGTTATGTGCCAGAGCTCAGCAGAGGGGCTGTGATTATAGATGTGAATGAATGAATGATGATCATGGTAATTATTTTACACACTTACATTCATTACATTATATTTCCTGTGTAGTTTTAGGATTATAAGAGTGTTTGCAAAATCAGTGTTCATCATTTGCTGAAATTAAAGTATTAAACTTAAGATGGATTATTTTTTAACTCCTGAGGATTTGTTTTTGTCTTTAAACAAAAAATACAGACCTTGTGGCATTTCCTGTAAGCATAATATGAATAAAATGTCCTCATGATTTCAATTGTTAACTTTTATCTGAATACTTTTACTTATGTAATTGCAGCCCACGTTCTTCTTTTTAGTCAATAAGGACCTTACCTTACCTGTTTATCAGAGTTTCAGAATAATTAGGTTCTCAATGTCTGAACTTAAGGATAGGCGTTTCATATTATAGATTATGTCTGGATTTATGCATATGAGTTCAGATTATTTTTTAAAATTTTTATTTTAACTTTAGTTTACTTTACAATACTGTATTGGTTTTGCCAAACATTGACATGAATTCACCACGAGTGTACATGCGTTCCCAAACATGAATCCCAAACATGAATCCCCTCCCACCTCCCACCCCATAACATCTCTCTGGGTCCTCTCCATGCACCAGCCCCAAGCATCCTGCATCCTGCATCGGACATAGACTGGCGATTGTTTCTTACATGACAGTATACATGTTTCAATGCCATTCTCCCATCTCATCCCACCCTCTCCCTCTCCCTCTCTCCCAGAGTCCAAAAGTTCACTCTATAGATCTGAGTCTCTTTTGTTGTCTCGCATACAGGGTCATCATCACCATCTTTCTAAATTCCATATATATGCTTTAAACCTACTTTCTGAGAGGCTAGGNTGTGGTACATATACACAATGGAGTATTACTCAGCCATTAAAAAGAATACATTTGAATCAGTTCTAAGGCGATGGATGGAACTGGAGCCGATTATACAGAGTGAAGTAAGCCAAAAAGAAAAACACCAATACAGTATACTAACGCATATATATGGAATTTAGAAAGATGGTGATGAGTTCAGATTTTTAAAAAACTATTACACTAGTAACATTTAAAATATTAAGAAAAAGCCATTATAATTTCAGAACCTATAAAATCATTGGTATTAGCTTTCTGTGTTCCATTTCAGATAAGTTTATAACACTACATTGTAATCTTAGCATATATACAGATTAGTGTTCTGTGTATTAATATATTGCCAAACAATTGTCTGCATTGTCAAAATCTTTTATGTTATTATTCTAATGGTTACATAGTAGTAACTGCTGCTGCTGCTAAGTCACTTCAGTCGTGTCTGACTCTGTGCAACCCCATGGACGGCAGCCCAGTAGGCTCCCCTCTCCCTGGGATTGTCCAGGCAAGAACACGAGTGGGTTGCCATTTCCTTCTCCAATGCATGAAAGTGAAAAGTCAAAGTGAAGTCCCTCGATCGTGCCCGACTCTTAGTGACCCCATGGACTGCAGCCTATCAGGCTCCTCTGTCTATGGGATTTTCCAGGCAAGANATTTCTAACATCAAAGATGTAACACAGCTTATCCTTTTATTTTAAAAGAACTCTTTAGCATGAATTGCTAAATTTGCTTAAGTATGTTACAAAATATCTCAAATAAAACCCAGTTTTAGTTGTATATAAGGTTAGATAATGGTTATATTGGACTTTTTCTTACCAAATTGAAATAAATATTAATTTCTCTTAACACAACAGTGATTAGTGATGTAGTCTCTGTTTGCCATTTGAGCATAAATTCCTCAATAAAAATAAAGACAGTATAGTAATCATGCCCAGGCAGTAGCATCTCAGTTATCCGTAAGCTGTAGACAGACTTTTTCCAAATTAATTTTTAGACTGTTTACCTGCATTTCACTTACGTAAGGACTCAGAAATAGTGAAACGTTTTAAAAAAGCAACTAGAGCTTTTTGTCTAGGACACTGTGCCACTTTATAAGTGGAACCACTTACACAGCTCGGTGGGTTAAATGTATCATTAATTAATAGTTGAAAGAATTTCCAGGACTGAGAGTGAAAAAAACATGTAAGTATGTAAATTTCAACTTGCATTTCCTTTAACACCTAGTCATGATAACTTTGTTGTACTCTAAGAAAGCTCTAAAATATTTGTAAAATTATTTCAGTAAGAATATTTCAAGGTAAGTTGGATCTGATTTTCTTTTCATCTCTGAAAAAAATGAAGCCATTACAATTTTTTTAATTTAATAAAAATTAAATCAGGCTTCCAGGGATTCCAGTATGGTAGTTTCTGACCTGGCATTTAGAAGTGTCAAAAGTCCAGCCAGATCAATCAAAGAGAGCAGTGCTTGTTTTTTTGATGTCATCTGTCACCTTGTCAGCTGGACACAAAGTCGAAACTGGGCTTCTATTTCAGATAATACCTCTGAAACTGGTTTCAGTACCACAGCACTGTTATCTATATACATCTGGCAAGAGAAAAGCACCTTACTTCTCGAAACTTTTTGCTTGCTATCCCTGACTGTACATTGGCTACACTTAAGATATTTTTAAAAATCTAATCCATTTTCAATACTATGCAGATGGTTTCTTTCTTTTTTTTTTTCCCTTCTTTCTCTGAACTGTTGCCCCAAAATACTGTATACTAGGAATGGATAAAATGGGATATATCAAGTTAGACTCCAGGTTCAATATTTGTATATTTCATAATTTCCCTCAGAATGCCTTACCATCCTTAGATACTATACTAGGTATCTCACAAAAAGTGCATTTTGTATCCATTCAACGTGGATATCAGCTGGAAGAAAGAGGGCAGAGGAAAGGGCAAAAAAGAGGAAAGAGAAAAGATGAGGGGAGAGAGGAATAGAATGAATGCATAATGAATAAAAGAAGGTTCTTGCATAGCAGCTCTAGAGAATCAGCTACAGCAGTTGTGTTTTGTTTTTTTTTCCAAGTGTGGTTGGAGGACCCCCTGCTACTGGGCTTGTTAGAAGCAGAGCTTCCTGAATGCTGGTCCATATCTGCTAAGTCAGCTGCCCTTGGGATGGAACTCAAGGACCTATATTTTTTAGGAGCAGCAAAGATGATCCTGTGTCCACTAAAGTTTGAAATCTGTTGCACTAAAGTGTAAATAAAGTTAATTGAAAATTCTGACCCATAACCTGATTTAGAAAGATAGTATTGGCTTAGAAAACCTAGTCATATATTATGACTTGTTCTAAAACATTAAGAACAGTGTAAATGCACAGAACCTGCTAAGAAAATAAATATTCCATGGGAAATGCATTGGAAAGCAGAAACTGATGAGGACTTATTCACCCTATATTGTTCACTCCTGTTGGGAGGCTCATCCTTGAAATGCAAGCAGGAGCATATTAGGATAGAATGACTCTTTACCTACGGAGTGTTTTTCTTTCAAGTGAACCTAAATGATAAGTATAATTAATGTTTAAGTAACACAATAATTAAACTGTGTAGATATAGCCTCTCTCTGAATTGCTGAAGCATACAAATTATTTGAGGAATTTGAATACCAAATGCTGTTTGCATGCCAACATATTTACTATAAATCTATTGATGGTGAAACATAATTTGCCCAGGCAAATATTATAAATATCATCTAAATAACAGATAGTGCTGATTGATCATTGCTAATATATTTGAGGGAATATTTTAATTATAACTTCTGATAGCATAAGATTATTTCGTTACACTTTAAAAGTTTTTTTCTCATCTAAGAAAAAAATAGCATAAAAAAACAAGAAATGAATTCACAGCCCCAAAGGTCAAATGCTAATTTTGGGTTTCCTTCATTAAAAAAAAATATTCCTAATATCAGTGTCAAAACTATTGATTATTAGTGAAAAATACATTTCCTATGGTGCTCTTTTTGACTTGTACATTTTAATCTCTGTTAAAAACATGTTAGTCTCTGCTTCTTTTCCCTCCAATGTTTGAAGCTGAATCACAACACCAGGATATTATGCAAATCAAGACAATTCTTTCCACAGCTCTGAAAATTTAATGTCAAAAAATACATATTTTAGCATACATAATTTAGTGAAAAGTTCATTTTTATTTTTTATGCAAAAGTGCTCTAAGCTTTGGAGTAAGAGAGTTTTGTGGGTTCCTGGTTTTACCACATGATTTAAGAGTGTTTACTTCCTCACGTATGTCTAAAGATGTTAGCATCTGACTTTTTTTTTTCTGGAATTGTACCAGTTTCATTTTCATTCTGTTGTTGTTATTATTATTACCTCATATTGGAGCATAAATGGAAAATTACTTAAAGGATCAGTGATTGACATGCACCCAACTCCTGGGTAATAATGTAGACTTCCTGGGAGGAGTGAGCCCTGTCACGCCCTTAGGGTAGGATGGGGTAATGTTGTCTGTAACTCTGCTTGTCCCGTAAATGCTTCTGAAAACTATCACACTGTCAAAAACACCAGCCCATTTAGAAACACTGGCCTGACCACCACCAGCAATGACAAGACCTTCAGTTACTTACTGTGGGCCCCTCCCAGACAAAACAGGCACTCAGCCCAAAATGACTGGCTTCTGCTTCGTGGGGCAGGGGGGGTTGTGAGAGTGGGGAAACTCATTTCTATGTCACACTGTCATTAACGTTTTGATTCTGAGAAAGGGGATGGATATTGCCAGGCCTCCGTTTCCTCATTTTAGGGAAAGTGGTTTGAGGTAGACAATTTTGAGAATTTTCCTTGGTTGCACAATACACCTGAGTTGATAAGAAAAGTGCAAAGTATGTGGTGGTAAGGTAAGCAATGATTAGATCATAATGAGGTTAAATGTGAATAAAAATTAAGAAAAGATAGAAAAATGTTATGAAAATCTAAATACGAAACATGTTGGGGTAGAAAGGAAAGAGATAAGAGTGAGAACAATAGGAAAATGTATTACCAGAGTGTCTTTGAAAGTATAAAATGATAGACAATGTTTGGTAGAGGGATCACGTTAAGAAAAAAGAATAGCAATGTGTTTCTCCAAGCTCATATGCAAGTAGGTAGAAGATTAATGGAATGATATTTTAAAGTATGCTTTTCAACACATACGCTTTAGGAATTTTAACTATGTTTTTTAAAGTTATTTAACAAAAATAGCAATGTGGATTCATTTTGTATTTTCTGACTCTTTCTTTTTTATGGAAGTTATTTTCAATATTAAAACAGATTTCCAAAATCAATTAAAAACAAACAGCCCCACTTAACCTCACATGATCAATAATTTTTTTTGATATCAGAATATTCTGCTATATCTAATCTTAATACAATTTAACATCTAATTCTACTTCCATTCTTTTAAACTACACTCATGTCTGTAAAATAATGATAAGAAAATTTTAATTCCTAGGCACTTGCATTTTCTGTGTGTTGGAAAGCTTTTGAGTTTTCTACATCTGTGTGTAAACAAACCAAAGTACTAAGTTTACGTATGGCATAAATCATGTGGATCTAAGACTTGTATTTCATGTTTTATTATAAAAATTATAAGTTTTTACTCATTTCTCTCCATCATGCCAAATCAGTTATTTCTTTAGTAGTTATTATGGATCATCAGAATGGACCAGGTACTTTTCAAGATGTTGTGGGAGCAGTATGATATGCTACAGATACAGAAATAGATGAAGACAGAATCACACATACACAAAGTGAAAAGAAAGGGAAAGTCGCTCAGTCGTGTCCAGCTCTTTGTGACCCCATGGACTATGCAGTCCATGGAATTCTCCAGGCCAGAATCCTGGAGTGGGTAGCCGTTCCCTTCTCCAGGGAATCTTCCTAACCTAGGGAGTGAACCCAGATCTCCCTCATTGCAGGTGGATTCTTTACCAGCTGAGCCACAAGGGGAGCCAGCACACAAGACTGATCTATTATTAAACATAGAAATATTTTTGAGTGATTGAGTCAGTAAATAAGAATTTAGTGAAGATGGAATCATTTTCAGTTGTAGCAAATAAACTATTTAATGACAAAATTAGAATTATTTGGCCAGTCAAACCTGGGATTTGAACAGGTGCCAAGAGCTGCAAAGGGAAAGGCCTGAATAAAAGTAGGAGTGTGCAGTGTGTAAAGTGGCTTGAGGGCAAGAGGGGAAATGGATGACAGAAGATGAGACGGTTGGAGAGCATCACTGAATCAATGGACATGAGTTTGAGCAAATTCTGGGAGATAGTAGAGGACAGGGAAACATGGCATGCTGAGTTCATGTGGTCGCAAAGAGTTAGACCCAGCAACTCAAAGTGGTTTGGGAGACACGGAGATTAGCAGATGAACCTGGCTACTGCAGTAACCTCATATGAGGGACAGTATATATGTCTGGGACCGAGGTAGAAAAAGCCTTAAATGCCAGCCTATAGACTTGAAATTTATCCTGTGGGCAGAAGAAAGCCTTAGGGATAATAGAAATATTTACATTATTAAATATGATGAGGGTAGATTAGTCTACCTGAATTCTTATTTCTGAATGTCTATACAAGTCAGTGCCCTGTGTAGCACATGAAGGCTTATTCACATCACAAAGAGTCATTTGTTGGGTGCGTAACGGTGAACCTTGCCCGCACCAGGGCACGTACAACGATTGCTCCCTAGTGTTCTTTAAGAATTGAGCCCGTGGAATCTAAAGGTTCTTAGCATCCTGAATATAGCACACTTTTGTACCCACTGGGCTAAATTGTGCTATGTAATATAAGCTAAATATGTTAGTCACAGTTATAATTAGGCTTCCCAAAAATACCAGATAGTGGACCTAATGTCACCTTGTAGCAGGTATATAGGCTCACATTAACTTAGCACATGAAGGAACCAGATGCTGGAAAGAATTTGACTTGCCATGAATTCTGTTCAGTTCAGTCACTCAGTTGTGTTCGACTCTCTGTGACCCCTTGGATCGCAGCACTCCAGGCCTCCCTGTCCATCACCAACTCCTGGAGTTTACTCAAACTCATGTCCTTTGCGTCAGTGATGTCATCCAGTTATCTCATCCTGTGTTGTCCCTTTCTCCTCCTGCCTTCAATCTTTCCCAGCATCAGGGTCTTTTCAAATGTCAGCTCTTCCCATCAGGTGGCCAAAGTATTGGAGTTTCAGCTTCAACATCAGTCCTTCCAATGAACACGCAGGACTGATCTCCTTTAGGATGGACTGGTTGGATCTCCTTGCAGTCCAAGGGACTCTCAAGAGTCTTCTCCAACACCACAGTTCAAAAGCATCAGTTCTTCTGTGCTCAGCTTTGTTTATGGTCCAACTCTCACAACCATACATGACCACTGGAGAAATCAGGGATGCTTTGTTTTATACCCTTTAGTCAACCCTTCAGAGAGTTACTCAGATGCCTTAAGTGTTCAATACAGAATTTAAGTCAGGACTTAAATTTCGGTTCTTACTTTCTGTCTTTATTTATTGTCTTCACAAACTAGATACTGAATCTCAAAAGATGGACCTTATATAGTTTGAAGCTTTATATAAGCTAATTATAGCATTGGCATTATTAGCCAACAGGCTAAATTTGTCAATCAACTGAAATAGTGTAACTTTTATGAAAAAGAAAAACAACAGCATTCTGTCTAATTTAATTGAGTTAGGAGATGCTTCTTATCAACTTCCCAAAAGAAATATTTATTTTCTTAATGTACTTTTTGCTAATCCACAAAAAATGTTAGTGCTTCCCACTTTCAACTTTCAGGATACCGACATGTGACTTATGTGAGAATATATGTGCTTGTTATCCATGCTTAAGATAATGATTCCTTGAAAACTCTTCTTGAATTTTGAAACTCAGCCAAAGAAAATAATCACTGCCCTTAAACATTTTTGCATATATAATTGCACAAAATAGACATATGTTAAAGATACACAGCCAAAAATCTTCCATGAAACTTTAATATTGCTTTACATATTTCCAAAAAATTGTAAGAATTTGGTTGATATATATTATATCTGATGCTTTTTTAAAATGTCATAATATTGCACATATTTATCACACTCACATTGATAGATTTATTTACCAGACTCAGAATAATTTTATATAGTTTCTTTTAGTACAGTATTAAGCTTTAAGCTGCAAATTATTCTCCTCAGAATAAAGAACTTCTAAAATCTTTTTGCAGTTTCTCAGAAATAGTGATGGCCCAATATGTCATAATTTTAAACAGAGAGATGATATGGGGAGGGTAGTAGGAGGGGGGTTCTGGATTGGGAACTCATGTACACCCGTGGCAGATTCATGTCAATGTATGGCAAAACCAATACAGTATTGTAAAGTAAATAATTAAATTGAAAAAAAAAGTACTTTGGAACAAAATATTTTTAAAAAGAATATGGTAATAAGAGACAATTGCCTTTTGACATTACAATTTTTAAAAGTTAAGCAGCCTTGAAAATAGGATCTATTCATGGTATTTCAGCTTCCTTTCCTATTTTTTGGAGCATATGTGCTTTTGGTTTTAAATTAGTTGTGATAAAACTGTGCGGCTTGAAAGGAAACCCTCAACAGTGTAGGCAGACAGGGGGAGGTGTCGTCCAACATCTTTCTTCTGATTTTAGCTTTTTGTTTTTAATTTATTTTTTTTTATTTTAGCTTTGAAAATTCCTGAAGAACAATGATCCGTCCCTGGAAGAAGGCAAAGATCAAGTAATATTAAATGCAGTGCACATAGCTTCTCCATGAAAATATAAAAATTAGTTGATACAGGAAAATAAATGCTATTTATTTGATTTTAAATTAGCAAACAAAGTTAAATTGACTTGGAATAACTAATTTAAGCACTCTTGAATATACTGAGATATATTTAAATCTGAAATAAACCGAGAAATATTTAGTATAAAATAAGNCATGAAAATGATTAAGAATCTGTACTGAATTATGACACTGTTAAATGGGGAGTTATTAGAAAACATAACCGTATTAATATCTAATTATATAAAATTGATTTGCAATTAGCTCTACGGGAGTGCAAAAGTAATTCCTGTAGTATTAATGACAACCAGATTAAAGAGGAAAGGTCTTTTTTTCTCCTAATTAGTTTGGTTTGTAAATTCTTATTGATGACACAAATACATCATTTATTTTCCTCTCAACGTTTGTGGATTCCAAGCTACCTTTTCTATTGCAAGAAAGTTTCAGTTGTTTCTCCCTTCTTGGCCTTGAAGTTATTCATGAATTGCACAAAGGCTACAGTGAATGAGCAAACGAAAACAGACCCAAACCTAAATCAAGAAATGTTTGTGAGTTGCTTTTGACAGCGCTGACACTGCCTGTACCCGCTCTAGTCCTGTGTCCAATACCCTTCCCTGTAGGCTGCCTTCAAGAGCACCCAGCCCGCACCCCTCAGTCAGGCCCGCGGGCTTCTCATGACGCCCATGGCCTCATCTAAACTCAAAGCTCTGTTGAATACCATCCTTCCATGTCCTTCTAGATTTCTTGTTGGCAGCTCATCCCTCTACTGTGAATTCACCAAGTGCTATTCTCTCAAATATTATTCGAGAAATACACAGAGATGATTTCCTAACCCAAAGAAACTCGTTACGATGACTCCTGTAATTGTCACAGCATACTTTTTATATCTTTCATAAAATATCTTTGTGTTCCGTACATTCCTCCCTGCTAGACTAAACATTTCTGAACAGCAAAAACCTGTTTTCCTCACCTCTGTGTTCCTCGGAGGCTAACCCACAGGAGCCCTAGGCTCTTGGCCACTGTGGACATTTTAGATGTATTTGTTGAATAAATGAGTGGAAGAAAAGACTCAGTAACTATCTTGATATAAATGCCAAGGATCAAGGGTTTATTTAATCAATCATGAGATAACAAATGATGAGAAGGTCTTTATTCTTTCTCCTTGCCCTTGTATGTGTAAGATCTGCAATGCTGTATTTCACCTTTATTTCCTTTAAGGCATTACTTTTGTTCTTCTAGCTAGTTTCTTCTTGCTACGCGTCTCCAGCTGGTACCACTGTATAGTATAAAAAGAGTATTGAATGTAGGCTGCTGCAATGTGAAATGAAGGCTGTTGAGTTAAAGCATACGAGTCTTGGGTGTAGAAAATATCTAGCAAAACACCCAGCAGCACCCAAAATACCTCTGCAAAACGGGGCTTCTAATAATCCTTAAGATGGTTACAAGTTTCAGTTAAAATATTTATGTCGAGTTTCTGGGGTAGTGTCTAGCATCTGTCTAGCTTTCAGTAAATTGCAGCTATGCGCCGCACAGTAGGTTCTCCTTAGTTATCTCTTTTATACATGTGCCTGCATACTCAGTCATGCCTGAGTCTTTGCGACCCTGTGGACTGAAGCCTGCCAGGCTCCTCTGCTCATGGGATTTTCCAGGCAAGAGTAGTGGAGTGGTTTGCTCTTTTCTACTCCAGGAGATCTTCCCGACCCAGGAATCGAACCCGTGTCTCCTGCCTTGGTGGATTCTTTACCTACTGTGCCACCTGGGAAGCCCCATGTTATTATACATAGTAGTTTGTATATTTCAATTCCAATCTCCCAATTCGTTCTGAATGCCTTCCCACCCCACCTTGGTATCCACATGTTTGTTCTCTACATCTCTGTCTCTATTTCCACTTTGAAAATAGGTTCATCTGTACCATTTTTCTACATTCCACATATATGAATTAATATATATTTGATTTTCCCTTTCTGACTTGACTCTGTTAAACAATCATTAAGTCCATCCATGTCTCTGCAAATGCAGCACAATTTGATTCCTTTTTATGGCTGCATAATAAAAGAGGGGTTATATGTATACGTTTTGTTGATTCACGTTATACAACAGGAACTAACACAACATTGTGAAGAAAACTATACTCAAATAAAAACTTAAAAAATAAAATTGTAGCTATGATTGTATTTCAAGCCAAGTGCATTTGTGAGTAGCAGAGAGTCAATTAAAAAGAGCTTATGATAGAACTTTGAAAAAAAAAATCTAGGTTCACCATTTTTGTTGCCATCTACTTGCTTATTTGGGGAAGGAAATGGCAACCCACTCCAGTGACCTTACGTGGAGAATCCACATGGATGGAGGAGCCTGGCGGGCTACGGTCCATGGGGTTGCAAAAGAGCTGGACACAACTGAGTGACCCAACAACAACCACCTGCTTATTACTACAAAGTGACTGTGGTGCTTGTCATTTAAATGCTTAGTGTCACGGTTTGTATCTTTGGCTGGAGTTGAAAGGTGGTAGAAAAGAAAGTGAGTAACTGAGTTACTGTTTTTTTGAGGAATAGAGTAGCTTTTCTTCTAGCAACTGGGGCCCATTCCTCCTCCTTTGCTAAGTTTGGAGGGAAGGGCAAAGAACAACAAAGACTTTAGAGGTGGAAGAATGCAAATCCCGGGTCTGGTTCCCTGGGCCCTGAGCCTCTCCATCTGCACATCCTCGCTGCAGTGTGAGTGGAATTCCGCACAAACTGCTTACTGGTTCACACCTTTAATGCCACCACTGTTTTATGTAAAATCGGAAGCTGGTGCCCACCTTCCCGAGTGAGAGGTGAGGGAGCGGGGGACACATAAACACTGAGACATACCCACCCAGCAGCACCCAGCATGGCACAGGACAGGCACGCCAGTGTGTCTGGCTCCTCTTTCCTCTCCCTGACCCTCTGCCCAAGCTGCGGTGATCTAAGAATACGCTACTGGAGAAATGAAACAGTTTGCTTTGGTGGGGAAGACTAAGGAGGAGAATTTAGAATTTGTGTAACTAGCATGAAACCTTTCTTGGGAGAAGAAAACAAGTTCAAGTCCTGGCTTTCTCCCGCTAGCTCTGTGACTTGGACCCTCCGATTTTTTGGACCTCATTTTCTTCCCATAAAATGTCGGTTTACTACTTGGAGCTCTCATCATCTACCATTCCAGAATAAACAAGCCAGTCTTCGTATCCCCAGCTGATGGACCCAAAGAAATGTTACAATATTTTGCCAAAACAAAATTTTGAAAGATGGAAAATTCGAGGACGAGAAGGTCTCTCCATTCTTTATTTAATCTTCCAGACTTTTTCGGATTCTTAAAGTCAGCTCTCCTTGGAAAGATGTATTTCAAATAAATCAACAGTGTTTCTATAAAAGATTGATAAGTACATGTTTCAGTATATAAAACATTTGACTTAAAAGGAACAAAGCACGTGGCAGATGGTTTTTTATCCTGGAATTTCACAGCTGTCATCTGTTACAGTAATAATGGTTGAATGAGTAGAGTATTGTTTATTCCACGAATAAACAATATCCAGCCTTCAGAGTATAAAGATGTCTTTCTCACCTTGATATCTGAAAGCAATGGGACAGACCTTGCTTCATGTGTAACTAGCTGCTTATTGTCAATTACATGCACATGTCCATGGTACCCACCCCTTTAAATCTGGCTTTTGCCAGCTTCACTCCATTAAAACCGATCATTCCACTGCCACAGCCCTCTGGCTGCCTGAATGCTGCTTCTGCCTCTTCTCCTCCGTGTCTGCACTCCTGGCCTCCTCCTGCTCTGCACACACACACTTTCTCCTCTGCACCACCGTGCACTTCCCTTCCATTCCTTGCCTCCTCTGTTACCCTGCCTTTCTCTTCCTTGCAATCAGATTGCATCCTCAGATGACTGCTCTCCCTATAGCCTTCCTTCTTGGTATATTCACTCACGCCCGTAAATTGAGTTTAGCCAGTCCCTCTAGGGCAGTGTCTTCTGAATATCTACATGCAGTACCGACATCTCCTGTGTCTGTATAGCTGCTTCTGGGTATCTCTGCCAGGAGGTGCCACTGGACACCTCAGTGCCCAAAGTCTCAACGCAAAACTCACTATATCCCCATAGAAATTGATTTCTCCTTCCTTTTTTTTACACGGGCGATAGATAACAGCTTTGAAGTTACAAAGCAAATCTTCACTTACTCATTCCCTTTTGCTTATTGTTTGCTTTGTGCTATGGAATTTTCCTCTCTGACTGGTTTCAAAGTCATTACTTGTTTTTTCCCCCTGCTATTGCCTTCCATCTTTTATTACGTTTAGCCTGAGCTATTGTAATAAATACTGTTATAATTGGTTCCACATCACCTCTTTTCCTATCCTGAGCCATTCTACATCTCTGCTAGGCTAGACTTATTAAAGATTCAGATTGATTGCATAATTTCCTTTCACAGTAGCTTCCATGACCTTCTGCTTTGACTTGCATTCAAGGCCCTACACAGAAAAGCTGATCTGCCTTGTA
>SJYQ01005273.1:288207-306552 GCA_006410935.1 Redunca redunca
CACTACTTGCCTTCATGTTGACTTAATTTAACCCAATTACTTTTATTGTAGCTATATATATCTCAACTTGTATCATTTCTCTCTCTTATAAAACTTCAGAGGTATTAGTGAATGCTCTATAAATATTAATTGAACAAATAAGTAATTGAATCTTCTAGATATTTTTTTTCTCCCATCTTATGGCATCTATGTTATAGTGCTTTATGCTATGTTTATTTGTATATTTATTTCATCTCCCCTTCAGTGGGTAAGCACCAAAAAGTCAGAGACTACATNCAGTATATAATGCTCTGAAATATTTATTAAATTGACTAAGCAATATTCGTGCAAAACTTAGAATAATGCTTAAAATAATAGATAAAATATTATTACTTAGATAAAATATTAGTTAATGCTGTTGTCATATATTGGAAGTGGCCTCATTTTGGCGCTTGATGTGCATTTTCAATAGCATGAGTTAATGACCTCATCTGTTTATTGTTTGTCTCTATAAAAATTTCTTGTGATTGTTGTTCTTCAGTCTCTCTTTGAGACTCCATGGCCTGCAGCATGCCAGGCTCCCCTTTCCTTCTCTATCTCCCAGAGTTTGTTCAGATTCATGTCCATTGAGTCAGTGATGCTATCTAACCTTTTCATCCTCTGTCATCCCCTTCTCCTCCTGCCTTCAATCTTCCCCAGCATCAGGGTCTTTCCCAATGAGTCACTTCCTCACATCAGGTGAAGAAAATATTGGAGCTTCAGTATCAGTCCATCCAAAGAATATTCAGGGGTGATTTCCTTTAGGATGGACTGGTCTGAGCTCCTTGCAGTCCAAGGGACTCTCAAGAGTCTTCTCCAACACCACAGTTCAAAGCCATCAATTCTTCAGTGCTCAGCCTTCTTCATGGTCCAACTCTCACATCCATACATGATTATGGTAAAAATCATAGCTTTGGCTCTATGGTCCTTTGTTAGCAAGTGATGTTTCTGCTTTTTAATACTCTAAGGTTGTCATAACTTTTCTTCCAAGGAGCAAGTGTCTTTTAATTTTATGGTTGCAGTCACCATCAGCCGTGATTTTGGAGCCCAAGAAAATAAAGTTTGTCACTGTTTCCACTTTTTCCTCTTTTTTTTGCCATGGAGTGATGGGACCAGAAGCCATGATCTTAGTTTTCTGAATGTTGAGCTTTAAGCCCACTTTTTCCTCTCTTCTATCACCTTCATCAACAGGCTCTTTAGTTCCTCTTTGACTTGCTGCCATTAGAGTGGTGTCATCTGCATATCTGCAGGTAGTTGATTCTTCTCCCCTCAGTCTTGATTCCAGCTTGTGCTTCATCCAGCCCAGCATTCCACTGATGTACTCTGCATATAAGTTAAATAAGCAAGGTGACAATATATAGCCTTGTCATACTCCTTTCCTGATTTTGAACCAGTCTGTTGTTCTGTGTTGGTGCTAACCGTTGCTTCTTGACCTGCATACAGGTTTCTCAGGAGACAGGTCAGCTGGTTTGGCATTCCCATCTCTTTAAGAACTGTCCACAGTTTGTTGCGATCCACACAGTCAAAGGCTTTGGCATAGTCAATGAAGCAGAAGGAGATGTTTTTCCTGAAATTTTCTTACTTTCTCTGTGATCCAGTGAATGTTGGCGATTTGATCTCTGGTTCCTTTGCCTTTTCTAAACCCAGCTTGGACATCTGGAAGTTCTTGGAAGCTCTTGTGTGGTTGATATGAACTCTCTCTCTCTATATATATANAACTTTCGTTGCATTCATGAAATTATTTATAAATTTGTGACGTATCTTACTAAGAAGCAGAATAATTTAGTTCCATAATACAGTTGGATAATTGGAAAGATATTGGTATTACTAGTTAAAATGAAGATTGTACTTTGTATATGTGTCTTATACTCTTAAGACAAATATTAACCCATTTAATATTTTACCACAATCCTAGATGCTCAGCACTATTATTGTTCATGTTTACAGATAGAGAACATGAATTTGCAGGAGTTCATATGAATTGTTCAACTTTAGAGAACTCTGGAATCTACCAAGTGTAACTTCAGATTCTGTGCCATTAGGAAGTTGCTCTCCTGCCTCTGCCTAGGGATGTATGTGCCTGTGAGGTGAGGGAAAGCACTGCTGATGGCCATAAGGAAATGAAGAGATGGGAGGCTGATCTCAAGTGGGTTCCTAACATATTAGGCATAGTTTAACAGACAGCTTTTTCTGTAACCAATTTCATCATTCCCAAAATCTATGAATAATACAGTTAAGGAGAAGGATAAAAAGAGAATTTAGGGGTAAAAGAAATAATTATTTATAATTTGATGTATACAATTCTAGAATTTGTCAGGACACTGCGGTCATCAGCAGCCTGGTGGGATCTTTCTGATATTAGAGGTTCTGGCCCCTTTTTGAGCACTTCCTTCTTTTCTGACATTTTGTTCCATTTGAAATACCTACTGTTTGCTATATTTGAGGTGCATTGTCAAATAAGAATAGTTTAAGAGCTGTCTTCAGATAGAGTTATTGTGTCCTCTGAAAAATAATATTCCTATTGTTTAGCAGTTTTTCCTTGTTAAAATTCAAAAGCTGCCATGCAAGGTCCATTTGATCTCTATTTGAACCAGATCCCCAAGGATGTGCCAAAGGAGTAGCTTGTCATAGATAAACACAATTTTAAAAGGTTCTGTGTAAAGTTTCAGTTTTAGAGCCTTGGACTGTACCTTAAGAAGCTCTATAAGTGATTTTGAGAAATATAAATTGTCATCCAAGCATTTTATGAGGCATTTCATTTTAGACCCTGAATTAAATGACCTTCTGCTCACTGGAGTTAGTAATAATTCAAAAAGGCTATGTTTCCACTAAGTGAAGAGTCTTTGGAAGCATCGTTTCCTTTTACATTGGACAGGAAAGCTGTATTGGTTTCCGAGCTAAAGAATAAGTCATTCCACTTCTAGGAATCTGACTGGAAGAAATAAACATTAAGCACAAAATGTTTTAGACACCAAAATGATTGCTACTCTTAGATAATTCACAGGAACTAAAGAGGTTTTCTGAGGGGCAGAGGCAGGCAGGTTTCATTCGTCTTCTCGGTGGAATATCATGGAGCCACTGAAAAGCACTCTTAATGTTCATTGAAAGGAATATGATCATGATTCTGAAAAACTGGGCGTAGAGCAAAATGGACCAAGTCAAGAAGTACGGGTACTTTTCATACGTTTTTACACTTGGAAGTATTACTTTTATGCTGGAAAAGAAGATGGAAGAAGAATTGACCTCAAAAATATTATAGCAATTCTCCTGACTCTCTAGTCCATGATTTACTTAAGCAGTAAGATACTGAGGTAATGTGGAAGAAAACGTGTTTGCCTTTCTATGTTCTTGTTCTGTGTTTTTTTTAAAGGCCTTCATTATAAATAATAATGGACATTTTATTCTCTCATGGATATTATTTCCACTTGTTTATGGGATGATTTTTCTAAGAACTAGTCATATTTTGGTTAATAACCATGTCAGTGACTAGCAATCTTCATGTAAAACCATTCATGCTTGATGTGCTCCATTTGATGATGTGAGGAAAAATATGAAAAGATGTTTTGAATAAGGGATCATGTCATAAAAGAAGAAATGAAATTCTTAAACTAAGTAATCATTGCTTCTTTCTATCATTAGAAGTTCCAAATGAGTTTCTGTTACTGGCAAACTTTCTTGGGTTTTATATTTTAAAAAAACTCATAATGGTTCCCTCATTGTTATATGACAATTTAGTGTGGTATTTGATTTTGTTATTTTCTCTGAAAAAAGATTTTACTCCACTATCTTTAGATTTCTCTTGTTTCTTTCTTCTCTAATAGTTATTCCTTCATAGGATTTTTTCTTTGACACTTTTTTCCCTCTGTCCTAATGTGTCAAAGTTTTAGTGCTGTGTGCCTACATGTGGAATTCTTTATAATTGTCTGACTTGCTCTGGACTTGATTCTTCCTACATTTGAGGTGGCATGTCTTTCATTGTTTATGAGACTTTTATCCATTTTCACTTTGAATATGTCCCGTCTTTCCTTGTACCAACCTCTGTGAAAGTCATATTAGAGCTGGGCAGGACGTACCTGTTCTCCATGTCTCCTAACATTTCTTTAGATTTCCATTTCTTTTGGTCTCTCTGAAGAATTCTGAGTCTCATCTTCAACTTCATTCTAATTCACTGCTTTTCATATCATGATTAACCTACAGTTTACACTGTTCTCTGCATCTTTATTTCAATGGCAGTTTTTCCTTTCTATAACTTTCTTTAAAATCACCTTTATTGAGATATAATTTACATCAAATAAACTTTGCAGATTTCAGGTATACAATTATATATATATAAATATAAATACAATAGAAATCATTTTCATTGCTTATTTTTGTGTATTTTTCCTAACATTTCTCTTTTCTGATAGCATCTTATTACCTTCATGTATTTCATTCATTGTTTTGTGTGTTTTGCTTTTAAAGTGAGACAACAAAAGAGACTCAGATCTATAGAGTGAACTTTTGGACTCTGGGGAAGAGAGAGAGGGAGAGGGTGGGATGAGATGGGAGAATGGCATTGAAACNAAACTAAAGTTAAAATAAAAAAAAAATTGTGTTTTTTAAGCAGTTTTTCCCCAATTAAATATAAATTTCAAAATGTCCAGGTGATTGGTAAGTTAGTGAAGATAACATGTATTTAAGTTTATGTAACAAATATTTGAATAGTACTTATGTATTAAGCCCTGGTCCAAGTATGGTATAAATATTAACTCACCCTCTTAATATTAGGTGTGTTTGTTTTGTGATGAACATCCAGTTGGTTCTATATTCTGAACCTCTTGTGGCCTAATTATGGTTGGATTTTTATTTGGTTGTTTTTGATGAATTATGCTCATGGTGGCTTTACTGCTTGTGTATTTTATAAATGTGCACTGTGAGTGTATAATTTTGCACATTTTCTCTTGTCAGTTTCTGACATTTGCTGTGGAAGTGGTCTTTGAGGGACAGTTTGCGTTTGTTTTTTTCCCTAGGCACTCTGCAGGTATCCAAGATCACTTTAGGGTTCACATTGTGTAATATTTCACATATCTATACAATATAGGATTTTCATATATATAATACAGAATTTTCATATATATAAGAGAATACATACATATGTAATATATATTATATGTAAATAAAATAGAATGATGAAATTAATATATTTTTCCCTCCCCATAGGTTAAGAAGCAGAACTGTATATGACCAC
The DNA here is from genome assembly GCA_006410935.1 of Redunca redunca. Lineage (NCBI taxonomy): Eukaryota > Metazoa > Chordata > Mammalia > Artiodactyla > Bovidae > Redunca > Redunca redunca. Next base: position 293,453 of record SJYQ01005273.1, read on the forward strand.
CACTTAGAGTAACTTTTCAGCACTAACAGTTCACACTGGTGGTGTTTCCTCCCTGTGTTTGTGCCAACAGTTTTTCTCTCACAAGGAAATCTTTCATCTATTTACGTGTTCAGCAGATAGTTACTGAATGCCCACTGTGTTCCAGATATGAGCCTATGTGTTCCAAGCTCAGAAATGAGCAAAACAGACAAAATCCTCTGTCCTTAGAGAGTTTGCATTCTAGTAGGGTCAAGGCTGTACTTAGAGGGAGTAGGTAACACACAGACCTTGTCCAATGGGACAGATGTTACAGGGGAGAAAATAGCAGAGTGGAGAGAGTGTTAGCCACAAGAGGAATTACAGAGGGAGGGCCTTGCTGAGAAGAGAGACTTGAAGGGAGTGAGGGAATGAGTAGGGAAATTATGTGGGAGGCCACTGAGGCAGAGCAACATTAGAGCAACAGCCCCAACATGCTTTAGGACCAGGAAACGCAGAGAGCACAGCTGGAGTGGACTGAGCTTCAGGAGAAGGTGAGCTCAGAGCCAGGACAGGGCCAGGCTGCGAGGCACTGGAAGGAGGTGGGCATCATCTCCTAGGGGGACAGGAGCTTTGGGTGGGTTTTGAAAACAGAAATGGTGTCATCTGGTCTGTTTTAAAGGGATTTTACCTGTTTGCTGGGTCAAGATCTGCTGGGATCGAGCAAAGACACAGTGAGAAGGTCTGCTGGGGGCCCCTCATAGTGCCCAGATGGCAGCGGTGCCTTATTGGAGCGAGCGGTGGATGGAGAGGAGTGGCCAGCTTCTGGAGCTGTTTTTAAGGCACAGGGTATAGGATTGAAACTGAGCAGGCCCTGTGTTCTAAGGAAGCCCAGGAGACAGGTGTCCTGGAAGTGAGGACAGTGGTGCATTGACAAGTGAACAAGCAGTTGAGAGTGTGGAGCAGAGGGTGTGACCTGACCTTAGTGTTCGAGCCAGAGAGGTGTTCAAGACTGATCGCTGGGAGTTCAGGAGAGGAGAAGAAAGAAAGGTTCTTTTAACAGAGCATAACATGGGACCATTAGCTAGAGAGGGAAGTGGGGGGTGAAAGAGGGTATTACCCAGGTGGTGAAAATTCAGGTTGCATGTCTGTAGATGGAGAAAAGTGGAGAGAGAAAAACCAATGATGCGGGAGAGAGCAGAGGCTTCCAGGACTCTGATCAGGAGTAGAGAGGAAGGTGTGGATGCAGCGCAGCCTGAGTGGAGGAGCCTGTGCTCAGGACCCAGGGTTTACAGGAATGCTCTGAGGCATTACACAGATGAATATTTTGCTCATGTAATCTACAGTATTGTCAGAAATGGACATATATTTTCACAAATGTAATGTGTCCTCTTCGGTAGTGCAGCATGAAACACTCTGTGTAGTCCAGCCTCCTTCTCTGTGGTCCAACCACAGTGACCTTTCAGTCCCTGAGAGCCTCCTACTCACCATGAAACTTTCGTGTCAGTTACATCTGCCTGCAAGGGCATCCACTCCAAGGCTTCATTCAGATCTTCAGAGCACTTTCCACAGATGTAACCTTCTATACAGTCCTGGGCTCATTGATTAACAACAGCCTTTACCATGAGGCTTTAATCCCATGAGGCTGGACCACATCTCTTAAAGTGTATAAAAAGCACAGAGTATATTAAGTAGCAAACAGTGACATTCGTTATTTATTTATTAGCAAGTATAGTATGAATGAAATACATTTTTGTTTTTAAAAAAATGTACTTAATTTAGTCTGTTTTTTAACTTATACAAAGTACATGAGGCAGGTGCTTCCTGCTATTCAGTTTGGCTGCCTAGGTGGTATACAGATTAAGCTCATTATATTCATAATTGGACTTAGTTCTGAGCTTCCTGGATAACATATTTTAATGAGTAAAATGCAGTCTTAATAAGCCAGCAAGTTGTTTTACACTGGAAGAAGATGTTCCACCACTTTGTTCAAAGAAGAAAGAAAAGCACTCACACCACAAAAGTTATTTAGACATCCAAAAGGAAGCTTCAATTTGAGAACTTTTAATTGTGCTTCTGCAATTTAGAGATAGCCCTGCCTCAAATACATAGAATATTTTCCTTGTGAAACAAAGCACTCACTGGCCTTTAGTGAAGCACACCTTTAGTGAAGCATGTTGATTCTGAGCCTAAAGTGTGTGCTGGCCTGTGGGAGCAAGTGGTTGAAAATGTGTTTAGATTTAAACAAAAATTAAATCAGTGGCTTCACATTGATTCAAATGATATACAAACAACAAAATGAGGAATAAAACAGTGTAGCTAAAATATTTTACTGATACCCCAAAATCAGGAGAATTTCAACAATAACTAAAACCGTAAGTGTTAAGTGAAGTCGCTCAGTCGTGTCCGACTCTTTGCGACCCCATGGACTGTAGCCTGCCAGGCTCCTCCGTCCATGGGATTTTTGAGGCAAGAGTACAGGAGTGGGTTTCCATTTCCTTCTCCAGGGGATCTCCCTAACCCAGGGATTGAACCCAGGTCTCCTGCATTGTAAACAGATGCTTTTACTGTCTGAGCCACCAGGGAAGTCAGGAATCAGATAATAGTGTTAGTTCTGAGGCTTGCTCCTTGTGTGGTTATCAGTAGAGGGGTAGACAGTCAGACCTAATTCTGCAGCTGAAGTGGGGGCTGCACTGGTCTTCTCTGTGAGCTCACTGTGTGACTGGAGTTTGAGTTTGCAAGATAGAAAGGGAGATTAAAAGTATTGAGTTCCACAGAAACAGATTGCCTACTAACTTAGCTGTATAACTTTTTAAAATGAAGGACACCGTAAACACAATGAAAAGACAACCTACTGAATGGGAGAAGCTATTTGTAAGTGGTATGACTGATAAGGGATTAATATGCAACATATATAGATAGCTCATACAACTCAACATAAAAAAAGAAACAGTTTATTTTAAAATGGGCAGAAGAACTGAATAGATCCTTTTCCAAGGAGGAATGCAGATGGTCAACAGGCAAATGAAAAGATTCTCAACATCACTAATCATCAGAGGAATGCAAATGAAAACCACAGTGAGCTATGAGCTCACATATGTCAACATGGCTGTTATCAAAAAACCCCACAGGTGCTGGCTCTGTGGATGTGGAGAATATGGAACTCTTATTCACTGTTGGTGGTATTGGTGCATCTGCTATGGAACAGTATGGAGGTATCTCAAAAAATGAAAAATATAATTACCATATGATCTCTTACTCCTACTCTCGAGTATATATCTGAATAAAACAAATACACTAAGTTGTAAAGATACAGGCACCACAGTGTTCGTGTCCATCACCAACTCCAGAGTTTACTCAAACTCGTGTCCATTGAGTCATTGATGCCATCCAACCATCTTATCCTCTGTTGTCCCCTTCTCCTCCTGCCTTCAATCTTTCCCAGCATCAGGGTCTTTTCAAATGAGTCAGCTCTTTGCATCGGGTGGCCAAAGTACTGGAATTTCAGCTTCAACATCAGTCCTTCCAATGAACACCCAGGACTGATCTCCTTTAGGATGGACTGGTTGGATCTTCTTGCAGTCCAAGGGACTCTCAAGAGTCTTCTCCAACACCACAATTCAAAAGCATCAATTCTTTGGTGCTCAGCTTTCTTTATAGTCCGGCTCCCACATCCATACATGACTACTGGAAAAACCATAGCCTTGACTAGATGGACTTTGTTGGCAAAGTAATGTCTTTGCTTTTTAATAAGCTGTCTAGGTTGGTTATAACTTTCCTTCCAAGGAGCAAGCATCTTTTAATTTCATGGCTGCAGTCACCATCTGCAGTGATTTTGGAACCCCCAAAAATAAAGTCTGTCACTGTTTCCCCATCTATTTGCCATGAAGTGATGGGACCAGTATTCTCCTTAATTTAGAACTAATTTAATTTTTTAGAAAGAACATAAAGACATGTCTACTTTCAAAAATGTATTAATTTTGCTCAATGGAGTGTTTTGTTGTGTCATGTGCTGGTTACATTCTTTGACCTGTGTTGATTCAAAGTGAAGAATATTAACATACCAAAATCATCATGCTTAGCAGTGCCTTCTTGTTAGAAGTTAATAAGTTGTGAGGAAGAGAAAATACTAATTATTCATCATGCATTTGTAGAACTGTATTGATATCTAGTGTCCTGTTTCTGGGCTTCCCAGGTGGCACTAGTGGTAAATAACCTACCTCCAGTGCAGGAGACATAAGGAACATTGCTTCAATCCCTAGGAAGATCCCCTTGAGCAGGAAATGGCAACCCACGCAGTATTCTTGCCTGGAGAATCCCATGGACAGAGGAGCCTGGTAGGCTACTGTACATAGTGTCCCAAGGAGTTGAATGTGACTGAATCGACTTAGCATGTCCTGTTTTTGATGAATATAAAATAGAAAGCATTTTTTATTGACAAATACACTTAGTAACTTCAGGCACTTATTTCTTGGGGTCTGCTTTTGAATTGAAATATAGTCAAAAGAGCTCACTTAGAAGTCAGATTTTTCAGGGTTTTATTAATTTTACCACATTCATATCTAAATGACTATCTCAAAACAGAAGTACTATTTTGCACATTGATTAGAGCAAGTTCTAAATGGAATTTGCTATTATTAGAAGATGAAATAATCTCATCTGAAATAGAACATAATGACAAGAATGAATATTTGAAATAGTTACATCTGCTCTTTAGATATACTGAGTTTACAAAATTATCCATAGTGAGTAGAATTATACCTTGATTAAGAAGCGCAATAAACTACTAATATCTTACTATCACAGCAGATGTAGTATGAGCTGTCTGAACTTTCACCTTTGAACAGACTAGTAATATATGACGCTGGTTTGAAGAAAAGTTTTGATTTCTTGTGAATCATAATTATTTCATAACCAGAGCCAGTTAACAGTCTCCATTAACAAGTATTACTTTTGATATTTTAAGATCTATGATGGCATCAGACCTGGAAATACCTTGCCTTTTACTGTCCAGTGGACAATTAGATGCTAGATAAAGGGGGCAAAAGCAGAAATACTCAAAGTAAGAAAAGGTTAATATTCAGATTTGGAATTTATAATTTCAGCCAACTTTTTCTGTAACCTAGATCTTTCAATTCTATCCACAGAGGCAATGTCTAAAAGCAATCTATATTAATAGAACTTGGACTTCCTGTTCCAGCTCACATCTAGATGTTACTTGCTTTTAGAGACAACAGTGATGTCTTTTAGTTTAAATTAAAGCAACTGGTGTATAAAAATTTGAAAAAGCAAAGTGAATTCCTTTCTCGAACTTTCTGTAATTCCATTGACAATTTTTGTGCCTAGGTGGCCAGAAATGATATACTTGAACATACCATAGTCGTGAAAATGTCAATAATGGACTGCCCAACCAAAAAGGAGTATAGAGAAAGGATACACTTGGAAAAGTTGTAGAGACATGATAAGAACCACTGTGATGAACCAGCTGTGAGCATAGAGAGCAAAAATGGCACAGTGACCCCAAGGCTGCTTTCCCATTGAGGTGAATGATGAATGTTAAAGTGGACAAGACATTAGGAAAGTCTTGTTTCAGCGATTTGAGACCAGTTGACTTCGAAGCATTGCAAATTTATCTGGACTATTTAGGTGAAAGGTCCTTGAGCAGTTGAGAAAATGAGGGCAGAACCCAAGAGAAAAGACTCAGTTGTATTCATCAGATTATTCAAAACTGTGATTTTCCATCTATGGGACACAGCAGTCTGTCTTGTTAAAGTTTCAGAGTCATTAAATAAGGTAATGAATGAGATCTCCTGGAGACAGCCCGTGGGGCTCTGGGGAGAAGACGGTCAAGTGTGCATCCCTGGGAAAGCTTTTAGTTGAAAAAAGTCATCCAGTGGTGGGAAGAGGACCAGGAGAGATGAAGTTGGGAAGTCAAGGGGGGGATAGTGTTCAGAAGAGGGAAAAAGCCAAATGAAACAAAAAGTTGTACTTCAAAAATTAGGGAAAATAACCTATACTTAAACTCATTATGTTGTAAATTATATCCCCTGCCCCGAAGAAATATTTCCACCCGTCCATCATTAGAATGCCAAGGCCTCTTACAGATCCCTTTTGACGGTTCCTACTGTGATCTGAGTCCAGGTGGACTGCAGAGTCATTGATGACATTGCTAACAGGATCAGGGGCAGTGGCTGAATATGAACTTTGTGGCTACCTTTTTCTTGTTGGTGGCCTAATATTAAGGCGTTTAAATCAGAGCCTTTTGTTTTAATAACCTGTGCATACTTTCAAGCGTATGGTCTAAATTGGACTTAGTATCCATCCAATGCTTGCTGCTTGGAAGAAAAGCTATGACAAACCTAGGCAACAAATTAAAAAACAGAGATAGCAGTTTGCCAACAAAGGTCCGTATAGGGAAAGCTTTGTTTTTTCCAGTATTCATGTATGGATGTGACAGGTGGACCATAATGAAGGCTGAGCACTGAAAAATTGATGCTTTTGAACTGTGGTTCTGGAGAAGACTTTTGAGAGTCCCCTGGGCAGCAAGGAAATCAAACCAGTCAGTCCTAAAGGAAATCAGCCCTGAATGCTTCCCAGGTGGTGCTGATGGTAAAGAACCTGCATGCCAGTGCAGGAGACATAAGAGACCTGGGTTCAGTCCCCGAGTTGGGAAGATCCCCTGCAAGAGGTCATGGCAACCCACTCCAGTATTCTTGCTTGGGAAATTCTGTGGACAGAGGAGGCTGTCGGGTTACAGTCCATCTGGTGGGAACTGGACGTGGAATAACAGAAAGTTCAAAATTGGGAAAGGAGGGCTTCCCTGGTGGCTCAGAGGTTAAAGCATTTGCCTGGAATGCTGGAGACCCAGGTTCAATCCCTGGGTCGGGAAGAACCCCTGGAGGAGGAAATGGCAACCCACTCCAGTACTCTTGCCTGAACAAAAGAGACTCAGATCTATAGAGTGAACTTTTGGACTCTGGGTGAGAGAGAGAGGGAGAGGGTGGGATGAGATGGGAGAATGGCATTGAAACATGTATACTTATATTGTAAATTGTAATTTCAAATAAATAAATAAATAAATAAATTTGCAAACCAAAAAAACAAAACAAAACAAAACAAAACAAAATTGGGAAAGGAGTATGTCAAGGCTGTATATTGTCACCCTGCTTATTTAACTTATATGCAGAGTGCATCATGGGAAATGCTGGGCTGGAGGAAGCACAGGCTGGCATCAAAATTGCTGGGAGAAATGTCAATAACCTCAGATATGCAGATGAAACCAACCTTATGGCAGAAAGTAGAAAGGAACTAAAGTAAAGAGCCTGTTGATGAAGGTGAAAGAGGAGAGTGAAAACGCTGGCTTAAAACCTAGCATTCAAAAAACAAAGATCATGATACCTAGTCCCATCACTTCATGGCAAGTAGATGGGGAAACAGTGGAAACAGTGTCAGACTTTATTTTCTTGGGCTCCAAAATCACTGTGGATGGTGACTGCAGCTGTGAAATTAAAAGATGCTGGCTCCTTGGAAGAAAAGTTATGAACAACCTAGACAGCATATTAAAAAGAAGAGATATTACTTTGCTGACAAAGGTCTATCTAGTCAAAGTATGGTTTTTCTAGTAGTCATGTATGGATGTGAGAATTGGGCCATAAAGAAGGCTGAGTGCCAAAGAATTGATGCTTTTGAACTGTGGTGTTGGAGAAGACTCTTGAGGGTACCTTGGACAGCAAGGAGATCCAACCAGTCAGTCCTAAAGGAAATCACTCCTGAATATTCATTGGAAGGACTGATTATGAAGCTGAAACTCCCATACTTTGGCTACCTGACGTGAAGAGCTGACTCATTTGAAAACACCCTGATGCTGGAAAGATAGAAGCCAGGAGGAGAAGGGGACGACAGAGGATGAGATGTTTGGGTGGCATCACAGACTCAATGGACATGAGTTTGAGTAAACTCCGGGAGATGGTGATGGACAGGGAGGCCTGGTGTGCTGTAGTCCATGGGGTCACAAAGAGTCAGACATGACCGAATGACTGAACAACAGAACCAGTAGAATTGAGTAGAATTAACATTAGAACCCGTAAAGTTATTTGACATAACACTATTTGTAAAAAAAAGAAAAAAAGACTGAGGACATTCAGAAAGTATTTTATTTTATTTTTAAAATATTTATTTGTTTGGCTCTGCCAGGTCTTAGTTGAGGCATGTGTCATCTAGTTCCCTGACCAGGGGTAGAACCCAGGCCCCCTATATTAGGTATACAGAGACTTAGACTACCAGCAAAGTCCCCAAAAACAATGGCATATTTAAAATAATGGCATTACATCTAAATCCAACTCAGTTATTAAAATAACTATTTATGCTTCATGAATAAAGTATTAAAACATCAATAAATTATAATACTGATTAAGCTATCATTTATTTAAAAGTCACTATCATTACAGTGTTTAATAAATATGCATAATATTTATACTTTGTTTTGTAATCATTTAGGTATTTTACTTCTTCAGCCAATCTTTAATTTCCATGGTGAGAGGAGTCGTCTGACTCATCTCTGAGTTTCCCACATTGCTTTGCCTCTACACCCAAAGTCCAAAATTAGAGATACAGTAAAATATTTCTCAAAGTATCATATCAACAAAATATCAGTACACATTGGTTACCTAATTGAACAAGATTAAGTCTTGCTCCTCAAACAGCAAATGAAATTAAAAAAGCACAGTGAGTGTTTACAGTTTTAAAAATTAGCTTCTTTATTTTTCTTGTTACAACGTTGACTAGTGATTCCGTTGGCTAAAATGATACTAAGGCGATGAACCTAAGGTTTGAGTTCTGTGTAAAACTTAACTCTTTGCTCAGAGACACAAATTAAGTTTTAGCCATGGTCATATTTGCAGTGGGTGGATAGAAGTGGATAGACTATTTACAAATCCATTTACACACCTGGAAAATGAATTCAAAGAATGTTGTCTCTTTGGTTGGTAGCACATTTGTTCTGAGGAGCAGCACCTTATCTTTGTCCTGCCTGATGCCTGGATTTCCTCTATTGACGATCTTCCAATATTGACCTGCTAGCATCTGCTTGCCACGTACCTTCCTGAGTACGGTTTCCAGCAGAGTGCTCAGAAATTCACTCAGCCCACACCTAAGGACTATAAAGATGTCTCCTTACATTCCTTAAAACTTATAAAAATGTAAGTTTTAAAACGTGACTTTTAAAAAAGGCATGTTTATTTCAAAGGCTTTTAATTTTAAACCAAAATAGCCATCTCCATTTTGTACAGGAAAGGGTATATGTAGGCAGTGTAAAAATCTAAGATACTGTAATGTTTCTTGATCCAGTTCTATGTAACGTTTCATGATGAATTAGTTTAAGTAAAATTTCAATTATTTTATAAATGAAACAAGTTGATAGAATGCAAAACTTTTTATTAAAAATAATGTTAAGGAAGTGTACATAAACTAAAAAATTTAATGAGTATGGGAACGAAAACTTGAAAATATTATAGTTATTAAATTGATGTTGTTGGTACTTCGAAGGCCTTTTACTGCCAAAGGAGCACAATATATCAAGTCATTCACATTGTGGTTTTGATCAAGTCCAAAAGTTGAAATCTAAGCATTGGACTAAAGTATTATTATATNCTGGAATTATAAATTATTTTAAAAATGAGAAAAAATGCTAATTTATTTGGTATTATAACCAGTCAAGAGGAAGACCTTTTCCTTTGCACCCAAGTGTAAGCTTCATATGGGCAGGATTTTTATCCTTTTTGATCTCTGCAATCCCCTCATCACCAAGAAAAGTGCTTATATACAAGCATTTAGTAAGAATCAGTCAATGAATACAAATGACTCTGACAATCGGGGAACTATCTCCTTTTTATAAATCAATATAATTGTACCGTACAAAGAAAAGTAACGAGTAAAAGAGACTAATAAACTCTTTGGCATCACCTGTGAGCTCTGTCTAGCCCCCTTCTGTAGCATACCTAGTCACAGGCTCTCACAGCAGGCTCTGACATCCCTGGGTTCTGCTGCCTTTCATTCATAATGCACAGGGGTCAGATTTCAACCAGGCCGAGGTGCAGATCAACACGAATAACCAACCCTATATGAATAGTCATGTGAACTTCAAAGTCTCTAGATTTGGGGCAAATAAATGGCACTGTGGTTAAGAGTTTAAATGGCAACCCACTCCAGTATTCTTGCCTGGAAAATCCCATGGATGGAGGAGCCTGGTAGGCTACTACAGTCCATGGGGTCGCAGAGTCGGACACGACTGAGCAAATTCACTCATACATGAAATTTACTTTTAAAAATCAATAATACAAAGGTTTCAGGGTAGTCTGATGGTTCCATTCTGTAACTAGTGTATCTGATTTCAGAAGTTATAAAACAACAAATTAAAAAAATAGCCACCTTGTGTGGAGGACCAGAAATCTAGAAGATTGCAGCCAAGTTGAACTCCTTCAGGAAAATACTTCAGCCAGTGTTTCTGCAGTCTTTTATTTTCTGAGTTAAGTTTGCTGAATTTATTCATGGATACTCCATCTGTTCAGTGTGGAGGGACCGTAGAAGGATATATTTATGGGTGGCCTCTTGCTTCAATCTGATGAGTCACTAAAGCAAGAAAGTACTAACATCACGTCCGGAATCAGAAGGGCTTGTGAAATACTGTTTATAAAATGAAGCTCAAGATTCTGTTTTGAAAATCTGGGTCAGACCTCAAGCCTTTAAGATTTGGAGAAATTGGGCATAAATGTTATTTTTTTCCTCAAACTAAGCATTACTATATGGTTAGATTGAAAATATTTCAGTTGAAAGAAACCAACATCTAGGCCATTTAAGTTTTTAAAAAATATATTTACTTATATAATTTCGACCCTCAGAATATTTAGCATACCTAGTAGTGGAGAATTTTAAAAGAAACTTCACAAATTTTTGTCAACACTAGTTACAGAATGATATCATCAGACTACCTTAAACCTTTTATATTTTTTATTTTTAAAAGTAAATTTAATGTTTAGATATACATAAAATACTATGGCCTTATACCAAGGGACTTCAAGATAAGATGCTTGCTGTTGGGTCTGCTAAATAAAGTGAGATATGAGATGTTTTCCATGTACCCACGTGCTGCTTTCTGGGGACAGGGCTGGGTCTTGCCAGGCTGCACAGAGCAGGCAGAAACACTGTCTTACTATCACTGTCTGACACTAATTTTCTGATTCATCTTGAATTGATATCACTGGAATCAACTTAGGACGTTGCTTGGTGATTTGAAGTGATTGATCTTCACATGGAGCTTATTTTTAGATAAAATATATGCAAATGATGTGCAGTGCTTCTTTGTTCTCTTATTTTCATAAGAAAGAAATGTGTGTTATGTTTCTTTTTCAATTATCACAGGAAAAAATAACTATCCTAAATGTAAATGAAAATTGTCTAAATGAGCTATTAAGAAACCAAATTACACCCCACATAGCATGAGGTATAATCCTATTACCATTTTTTTCTTTTTACTCTGGCTCTTCCAGCTCAAATTTTGTCTCCTGTTCTTTTTTTTCTTCTCTCCCATGTATTAGAGAGGTCATAAACTTCTGCAATTTCTTGGATTTCAAGCAGTCTTTTATAGTTTTTTTGTCTATTACAGCATAAGTTTCCTGCCATAGCTTCTTCATCTGTTTTAGTTTTTCACGTCCTTTTCTCTGTTTTTCTTGTGGCATTTGAAAAATTTGATTTTGGTTGCGATCAATTTTCTTCCCAAATATTTCTCATCATTTGGTAGAGGTTGTTTCTTTTCTCTGGCCCAGCAATTTTGTAGTTATTGCGGTGGGGGAGGTGGGCTGGTGGAATATTATTAGCTCCTTCCTGAGGGGGCTGCACCTCTCCAGCCCCCGCCCTGCAGGGAGAGCCCTCTGCTCTTGGCTAGTGGCGCTGTGGGCAGGCTTCCAGTGAGTTATTACATATTGCTCGTCCTGGGCATCTCATCTTGCTTTTCACTAATGCACTGAAACACAGGTGCAGAGGTGGCTTTTCTCCTCCATGTGACCAGTCGAAGGCCTTCCTTGGGTTGGAGTTGGCACAGATGAGTGTCTTCCCGTCTGGGCTTCTGCCCTGTGATGAGGGCTCAGGAATTTCCCTCCTGTGTGCCCACGCACCTCTGTCTCCTCTCCAGATGAGGGATGCCGGGCTGGCCTGTGGGCTCTGTGCTGCCTGAGAGCTGCAGGGGCAGGGACTCACTCTTTCTTCCTTGGACCTGGACAGGTTTTTACTTCTCCAATTTGCTGCTCATCTTCCTAGACTGTGGTTCAGGACTGTGGCCATTTTCTAGCTTCACCAAGACACGTTTTTCTTCCCTGTATTTGTGTTCTTGTTGGTTAGTTTCAGAAAGCAGAGCCTTACTTCTGCATCTTTAACTGGACATTCCAGGTTACATTTGCACATCAGGTCCTTGGCAATTCTTAGGAGTTACTTGCTGTAGGTGCTGATAGCTGTTTAGCCTCCTGGGGAAGAATTATTTTTCTCAGTCTCTTTTAAAGAATAACAATCAACAATGCATAATCTCTTTCCTCATCTCCATAGACCTTATTTCAAGAGTAAAATGTCCGTGAAAGAGGATGTGTGGAGTGAGTCAACACACAGATTTGCTGTGTATAACTTAAACGTTCGTTTTCATTTGATTGTGAACTCGGGATGTTCAAAGTCCATGTGTCTCAGAAAAAGGAAGCTTCTTTGTGAGGACCCTAATTTAGAGAACTTGAAAAACTTTAGCTTTCCCCTCTGCAACTCTGCACTCATCAGTCCAACCACTGATTCTGCTACCTCACCAGCTCTTTCCTGCTCAGATCCTTGGGCAGGAAGGAAATGCATGACTTCCTAGAAGCATACACACCAGAAAATAGGAATGAGATGAAAACCAAAAAGAGCTTTGTTCTGTAACTAACTTGCTGGCTATGAAGCTTTCCTGGGGTGTGGGAGTTAATTAACGATCTTGATTCTTGGGACCACTCCTTTTGTTATGCAATGCACCATGAGATGTGTGAGAGGATAAGAATGAATAAAGATGCTAATAATTCAAACTGTAATTTAAGCACCGAAGGTTGTAGAAGTCAGTAATAGCTGATATATTTTTGTCT
>SJYQ01005273.1:309382-374953 GCA_006410935.1 Redunca redunca
CCAGAGTCTCTTGACTTTATCTTGCACTTTACTAACTACTATATGAACAAAGGACATGTTATTATTCCCATTAACAACAATAAATACTTTCATCTAAAAAAATGGATGGAAAATGCTAATTTTTAATCTTAAGAAGTAATAATTAGGAAGACAGGTAGAAAGTCAGGTTTCACTCTTAAGAGTAAAAAGTCATAGAAACAACATAATAGCTATTGTTTTGCATGAATCCAAGAAACTAGCTGCCGAAGATGCCATTTTTATTTTTAAAGGGTCTTTTCTTTCTGACTCAAAACATTTTTTCTACCATGTTTTACATACTTCTACTAAAATATGCTTGTTTTTGTGGTTTATAGACTCACAGTTTTGAAATCAACAGGGAAAAGGAAAATTCTGAGGAACAAAATAATGTTAAAATGCTTTTGTTTGCTTTGCTGAAATTTATTTCACCCTAATAGTTTTTACTCTTTAAATGATCAATGCTAGCAAAATTTCATAAAATGTAACAATTATTACACATATAATAACATTAAAAAGCTTTTTCCGAGGTGATATTAGCATCCTGTGAATTGTCTGTTGAATTTTGAACATTGTTCAAAGGCTAACCCAATTTTTGATGTATTTTCCTGGTAAATAAAAAGGCCATAACCTGACTTAATCTTTTCATATGTAAAACAGAAGATTGTTCTCTAAGGTTGATTAATTTCTTAAAATATTAATGCTCTGTCAGGCTTATTGTGGTGAATGAAATGTTTGAGTTTTTATCAGGAAGTTTTTGAAAAGGAATGATATTTGCTTTGATGTTTTGTAAGTGAAAAATGGTTCTTGAATCATGAAAAAGGGCTTTTGGAAAACATCAGTGTTCTTAAATTAAATCTTTCCCAGTGGAGGTACTTTATGACATCTTCTTGTTAATATCATTTTAGAATCTGTGTCTGGGGATTTTGCAGTAGAGTCTAAGGAATGACCAGAATGCAGATACTGGCAGCTAAACTGCACAGTTAAATTCAGACTTACAGTTTTTACAATGGTTTCATAAAATTTATAATGATCTCTTCCTTAGAAGAGGAAATACCAAAGGATGAGTAGCTAAGCTGTAAACACATAGGGATTAAGCACCCACATTATCCAAGTCAAACCTGTCACTGATCTCCCACTAGGAGTCAGCTACTGAAAATTAGCTGACACATTTGCTTCCAGTGTTTAAAGAAAATAAGTTTGTTTTTGGCCATAATTATACATACTTAAAGAATACAACCAATACTGAAAATCAAAGATGAAAAATTAAATTCTACCCCTCTAAAATAATCATTTTTAACATGAACTGACCACCAGCCCATCTTTCAATTCACCAGTTTCCTCTCTGTGCCAGAAATACAGACAAACATCTGGGTGCATGGGTGGATGGATAGATGGATGAAAACATGGAAATATTTTTATAACATAGGAAGCCTAGTATAAATAGTTTTTTAAGTTAAAAACTCAACTTTAATTTCATTTGAGTTTCATAGAAGAAAAATATACTGATATGAAATTGAAGAAAAACTTTAGTGTTCAATAGATGATTCTGTTGCAGGAAGGGGGCACCCCTTTCCAGGGCCCAAAATTGGGCTCTTGTCTAACACTTGAAATGAATTGTCCAAGGAGACACATGAGCTGACAAAGCAAAAGGCTTTATTGGGAAAGGGTGCCCGGGTGGAGAGCAGGAGGGTAATCCAGGAGAATAGGTCTGCCATGTGGCTTGCAGTCTTGGGTTTTACGGTGACAGGATTAGTCTCCGTGTTGTCTTTAGCCAATCATTCTGACTCAGAGTCCTTCCAGGTGGTGCAGGCCTTGTTCAGCCAAGATGGACACCAGAGAGGAGGATTCTGAGAGGTGGTTGGACATGTGGCGTCCCCTTTTGACCTTTCTTGAACTCTTCTGGTTGGTGGAGGCTGATTAGTTCCGTGTTCCTTACCAGGACTACCTGTTGTAAAGCATCTCATGCAAATGGCAACTATGGTGCTGTCCAGGGCGGGCAGTTTCAGTCAGTGTGCTTGCCTTAACAATTCTACACTACAGTGTAGTACCAGTTAAAATATGCCTGTAAGGTTAAAGAGAGGGGGCAGAGGGAGTGGGGAGGAGGTCAGGGAAGGAGGAGAAGGCAAAGGAGAAGAAGACAGGAGAGGAGGCAAAAGAAAGTGTACCCTTTTTAAGGTAGAGTCATTTTTTTCCAAACTGTTGGGTTGGCCAAAAAGCGTATTTGGGATTTTGCGTGAGCTGTTTGGGAAAACATGAACAAACTTTTTGGCCAATCCAATATCTACTTTGATTTTAACTCTCTCAATGCTCTATTAAAAGATGAATCTATTCCCACTTGTTTTAACAAGGTATATTAACATATATATGCATATGTTAACAAGCATATAACAGCTTGTTTTTACCTTTCTCATCTTTCGTTCCATAACCTCAGATCCATGGAGTGATCTGTGCGTAACTGGATTCATTTCCCTCACCAGTACTTTTCCCATAGGTTTTCAGTTCTTCACTGTTAATTTTCATTCATCTCCTAATTGGGTGTATTAATGATCTACCTTTTATTGTCTGTTTCATTTTTGCTTTCTCAACAAGGGCTTCTGAGCAAGGCATTATCTCAATGTTTTCCCATTTAAGAATAGTGTCTGCCTACTGCCTTTTTACATAAATAATATTGTTACTGGTTATAGAATTCTCAGGTTTCACTTTTGTTACCCTAGAACATTGTAGACATTGCTTTACTACCTCTTGCATTGAAAGTTGGAAATACTTGCTGCCAGCATGAGGTTTAATAAGAAATTATTTAAGGGTGAATACAGAACTGTAGAGTCAGTCAGTTGACTGGGCCATGCTTTGGCCTTGACTATTCTGTATTAAATTTGTTTGAAACACAGTGTATTCTTGAATGTACAGATTCACTTCTTCATGGAGGAGACTATTTTATATTACAGATTTGCTAAAAGGCATGTTCTCTTGTATTGTGGGCATCTGGGCTTCCCTGGTGGTTCAAATGATAAAGAATCTGTCTGCAGTACAGGAGACCTGGGTTGTATCCCTGGGTTGGAAGATCCCCTGGAGAAAGGAATGACAACCCATTCTAGTATTCTTGCCTGGAGAATTTCATAGACAGGGAAGCCTGTTGGGCTATAGTCCATGGGGTCGCAAAGAGCTGGACACCACTGAGCCACTAACACTTTGACTTTTTCAGTACTGCACAAACATTACTGATCTTTATGTAAAATTCCCTTGCGAGTATAGTCTTGCTTCCATATTTGTTTTACTTTAATCATTTTAATTCCTTGTGTTAAAAAAAGTCAGCATTCACTATATAAACCTCATTGTTTCCTAAATATCAATTATTTGATCTTTAATCAGTTTTCTTTTTACTGTTCTTAAATTGTGTGTATTGTTATATAGGGGTGGAATTGTGATTCTTGATTTGTGTGATAAAGTTTTTTATAGACATTTAAATCTTATGTAGTCTGTTAATCTCATCTTTGAGCTCATTTTTTCAGAATTCTCATTCTCAATGTTATTTTATATCATGAGATAATTATGAGGAATTCCATTTTGTTCCATGAGTTATTTTTCTTTGTTGTTAGAAACTTGGTCCTTCTGTCTTTATTTGCCATATTGGGAATTCTGCAGAGATGTTCTCTGCTCTGATAAAATATAGAGGACATGTTTGCTCTCTTCCTACTATATCTGACTTCAGTTAAGTTTTCTTTCAGAGCTACAGATCAAGGGCTATACCTTTGGTTTTCTTATCCCCTTATTTTAGTTATATGTACTTTAAAATTAAAAATATATATATATTCAGTTTTAAAGATTGCTTCTCATTTGCAATTACAACAAAATATTAGGTATATTCCCCATGCTGTACAATATATCCTTAAGCTCATCTTACGCACAATAGCTTGTGACTCACACTCCCCCACTTCTATACTGTGGTAACCACTGGTAATCCACTGATAAGCATTATTTTGTTCTCTGTGAGTCTGTCTTTTGTTGTTGTTTTATTCACTAGATTACAGTATTATTCCATTGTATAAATATACAACTTCTTCCTTATCCATTCATCTGTTGATGGGTACTCAGGTTGTTTCCATACCTTCACAATTTTATGTAGTGTTGCTTTGAACATAGGGGTGCATGTTTTTTGTTTTTGCTTTTTTTTTCTCATTAGTTTTTTAACTTTTTTTAAGAAGACATACTCAGAAGTAAAATTGCTAAGTCATATGGTAGTTTATTTTTCATGTTTTGAGAAACCTACATGCTGTTTTTCACAATGGCTGTGCCAATTTACATTCCTACCAATAATGTAGGAAATTCCCTTTTCTATACATCCTTGCTGACATTTTTTTTTATTTTTGTGTTTTTTGTTTGTTTATTTGATGACAGCCATTATGATAGGTGTGAGGTAATATTTCATTGTGGTTTTGATTTGCATTTCCCTGATGATTAGCACATGCCTGTTGATTTCATATGCCTGTTGGCCATCTGCATTTCCTCTTTGGAAAAATGTCTGTTCAGTTCTTCAGCCCATTTTTATTGGATTGTTTGGGTTTTTTTTGGATGCTGAGTTATACGAGCTGTTCATATATTTTAGATATCAACCTATTAGTCATATCATTTGCAAATATTTTCTCCCATTCAATAGGTTGTCTTTCCATTGTTTTAATGCTTTCCTTTAGTGTACAAAAGCTTTCAAGTTTAATTAGTTTAATTAGTTTTAAGTTTAATTCCTGATTTTCTTTTTTTGGAGTGAAAAGAATAACTTTATTTTTATTTTTTCATTAATTGTTTTCTTTTAATTGGAGGGTAATTACTTTACATTATCATGATGATTTTTGCCATTCATCAACATGAATCAGCCACAGGTTTACATGTGTCCCCTAATTCTGAACTCCACTCCTGCTTCCCTCCTCACTCTATCCCTCTGGGTTTACTTTAGGAGATGGATCCAAAAAATATTGCTGCTATTTATTGCAAAGTGTATTCTGCCTGTTTTTCTCTAGGAGTTTTATAGTCTCACATTTAGGTCTTCAATTCATTTTTAATTTATTTTGGTACATGGTATTAGAGAGTGTTCTAATTTCATTTTTGCGTGTAACTCTCCAGCTTTTTCAGTACCACTTACTGAAGAGACTTTTTTCTTCATATGTATTCTTGCCTTCTTTAATCTATTGAGAAATAGGCTAATTTTTAAAACCTGAGGTAATGACAGAGTGAGTAGAAGTGGGAGGGTGAGCTGAGATGGCCCACAGTCTTTGTTAGATTTTTCTCTGCATCTGAAATGTTGTCATTTATTCAGTATAGACTCACTATATCTAACTATGGATGAGGGCATATATGATTTTCAAAAGGTTAATCTTGGACGTCAGTCATCCCTCCAATTATTTCATACCTTCCAGAATCTTCACTTCTACTCCGCATTTCTAGCTGTTAGTCGCTCAGTTGTGTCTGACTCTGTGACCCTGTGGATGGTAGCCCGCCAGGCTCCTCCATCCATGGGATTCTCCAGACAAGAATACTGGAGTGGGTTGCCATTCCCTTCTCCAGAGGGTCTTTCCAACCCAGGGATAGAACCCCGGTCTCCTGCATGGCAGGCAGATTCTTTACTTTTTGAGCTACAGGGGAGTCCTGAAGGGATGGCAGTACAAGTTTGCTTCCCTGCAGATTAAGCACCTTTAGATCAAGGGTGTGTGTGACTCAGTGGTGACTCAGAGGCAGAGGACGGCACCAGTGCTGATATCAGAACCACACTCCAGAGGGCTTGTGCCGGGCTCGCCTCACTCTGTCTCTGTCTCTCCCCCCTGCCTTCTTCACCCCTTCCTCGTTTTCTTCATCTAAGTGTTCTCTCTTGCCCTGCTTTGCTTGCTAATTTTTTAAGATTATTGTATTATGTTGGCCTAGTTTCTTGTCTGGGTATGTTGGTTATTTTTCCTTTGTATGACCGTTTGTTGTTCAATATTTGGTTTTGGTGAAGGGAATTCTAAAACTCAATTTAAGTGCTCTTAACCTCGAGGTCCCTATTTAGTATTTAATGTTCTGCGATACATCATCAAATGATTCTCCCAACACCACATGTGATTTTTAATGGTCATAATATTTCAGAGACAATTATGCTACATGGACTGTGGCATTTTAAAATATCTGCCAGCTTCCCTGGCATCTCAGTGGTAAAGAATCCACCTGCCAGTACAGGAGACATGGGTTTGAACCCTGGTCTGGGAAGATCCCACATGCCATGGAGCAACTAAGCCCGTGCATCCCAACTGTTGATCCTGTCCTCTACAGCCAAGGAACCGCATGTCACACCTACAGAAGCCGGAGAAGCCTGCGCACCGAGCGAAGGGGAGCCCCTGCTCACTGCAACTAGTGAAAAGCCCACACGGAGTTACAAAGACCCAGCACAGCCAAAAATAAACTAACAGATAATTTTAAATAATAAGTAGAACACCTTGCATTAAAAAAAAAATAGTCCTTCATTAATGACAGGAGGTTTATCACACCGAATGTCGGTGGTCCTAAAATATATCTTTGAATTTTTTTCCTCTGATAGTTAGGTAAAATGACTTTGCAAAGTTTCAGCATTGTACATACAAGTTGTACTAAACATGACTCTCATGGAAACAGTTTATACTCTTCTTAGTATTGTTGACTGATTCATAAAAACATAAGCTATTTATTTGCATTGTACGAAGACCAAGTTTTCTTTTCTTACCTGAGTGAGGCAGAGCACATATATAAAATCTCTATTTATTATTCATTTTAACATTGATTATTATAATCTATTAACAGTAGATTTTTAAGTCCTTTAGCATTAAGCCAGTGGTTACTATTCGACTTTTTAAATAAACTGATGGTTTGTATTTCTTGTTTTTTAAAAAAATGAAATTAAAAATCATATTCAAAGATGAGCAACTTNCTGGGAGTCTTTTAAGTAGTTAAATTAGTATATGTTGAGCACATTAAGTTGGCCTAATATAGAAAAATAGAAGAATTATGGTAATGGATCTCTGATTAAAATGCTCAAATTATTTTATATAATTGGTAGAAAACTGTGTCAGTATACATCCAATAACTTGTGTGTCTTTAAAGAGTTGTTGACAAAATGAGTTGTTGATAAACATTTGAGTTGTTGACAAAGAACTCATTAAGGTCATCTGAAATTGTTTTCTTTCAGGAGTAAATAAATGTAGACATATTCATCTAAAAAATGATCCACCTTTTAGGATTTATGTCAACATCATTAGTGACATCTTTTTAACGGTCTCCCTCTGCAAAAATGCTACCTAAGCATGATCTCGTGTCTTTTAAGTGCTATTGTTTTCTTTGACTAAGACCCTGCAGCTTTCACTGAAGCGCATGGTGATAATGCAGGCTGTCAGAGACGGGAGAGCTAAGTTAGCTGGAAATGAATTAATACCATGCTCCTCTCCCGTTAATTTTGTTAAAATTGTGTCCCAAGTAGAAAATGCTGGCTCTGAGTATGGAATAATGAGTTCCTTCTTAGACTCAATCGAATAAAATGCCAGGAATGGAAACCATGTTGCCTTTGTGACTAGAATATTAAATGAGGAGCTGTGTGTAATCACTCAGCAACAAAAATGTCCTCAGCGCAGATGGGATCAGTTTGACCAGGATCAGTATTTACATTCATCCCTGAAATCGTATATCCTTTCCTTTCTGTACCTTCTAGAGCCCAGATACTTTTTCCTCCTGAAACTGTAATTCATTAGTGTATATCATTTATCTTTACCCATGGGTACACTTTTAATCTTTGCTGCAATCATGACAAGCCAAGGCAGAACAAATTATGATATATCTTTGTACAGTAATTTCTGACAGAATCATCCAGAGTAAATAAAAAGAAAAATGCATTTGGGAAAAATGCAATTAACTTCTGTTATAATTGAGTAGAGATTTCATAATCTGTATTGTTTTCAGGTTTTGAATACCAATATTTTGAATACTAAGACTTTGAATACCAATATTTAATAACCATAAATTTGAAATAAATTAGGGGTTACATTGAATTGTTGACAAACACTCTATAACGTTTTTTATTCTGTAGTGATTTTTATCTTTGTAAGTAAAAATACAAGCTGGATTTTGTTATTGGAGAAACGGTGAAATCAAAGATGTTATTACACAGAGAAACATGTGGGCCATGGGGACACTAACCAAAATCTGAAATATTTCTGTTAATATTTTGAGTAAAGAGACATAATTAATAGCTCTGTGAGGAGTACAGCACTGCTATATGCTCTGTTTGGGAATGTTCTCAGTATTTGTGAACCTGGAATCTGTTTTATGTCTTTATTTAACACTAACTGAAGAGATTGTTCTAACTTGGATTTGCAAAATACAAGGTAAATGATGTGAGAATGACTGAAATTACACATGGAACATAATGTGTACAGTTTATTAGAGAGTTCACTGAAACATGAGTAAGAATAGCATAGATTACAGATAGTAAAGCTGTGATGCTTACTGTCAGTCTTGCTGAAATCCTTAACCACGCGTGTGCAGAGGGAATTTTCTTCAACCTCCTCCTCTACAGACCTTTTATTAATCATCCTGATTCTTAATTCTGCACCATCTGCTCGTTCCTTGCTGTGTTTGTTTTGTAGTGATCTATATAAGGACAGCCACTTCTCTCTATCAGACTCATTCTAAAGGTTTTCTGTCTTGGCATGATGAGAGAGTCTGTGGACACACATCCTGTCAACAGTCCCCCTATAGCACTTACTGTTTCCTTCTCTTGAGCGATCTCTGCAGACCTCTGCGCATGGCTGCTAGTTTCTGGAAATAGTTTTTTTCTCTATTTAGTTTTCATGTTTGCAAGTTCAAGAACTCAGTTTTTAGAGCTGGGCTGGGTGGTGCAGAGGACTCGCCCATCAGGAATTGCTTTCAACCTGGCAAAGGGTTTGGCTATGCAGAAAAGTACTGTGCTGTCTGTGCCAGGGTTTTGCAGATTTAGAGTCTCAACTGCCACCTCTTATCCACTGTATATTCAACTTCTTTCTCTCCAGCTTTGAAGCTGGGGCGCATTTCCCTCTCTGTTGGTTGCTTTGCCTTTCTGATCTGAGCGTGACCCAGTTTCTGCCCTCCACCATCACGTCCCCACAGATGCAGACTCAGGCTCTCCCCAGCTGGATGCATTTCTCCTTTGGGGCAGGCTATCCGAGGAGGGCATCCTGGCTCTTGCTGAACTTGCCCCGGAACCACTCCCTGTACCCTCCACTTGCATGTAGCTTCTCATTTCTCCTGTCTCTGCCTGGGGAGCTAGACCCAAGCAGGGCAGCTTGGGTACAGAAGGAACCTGCCTCCAAACTTATTTTGACATAAAAACTTCCCTTGAGTCCCATGTCTTTTGCTTTGTGTTTCATTATTAATTATTTCCTTTAAGAAAGTTTATGTCTTCTGTTTAACTCTTTGACCCCTGCCTTTTAGTAGATATAAACTCTGAACATCTTTAAATATCTATAACCAAGATGATTGTGGACTAGGCTGTTTAAAGACAGAAGAACTCTAATTTTGAATACTTATAAGTAGCAGATATAGGATCTCTTAAGTTGCTCGGTGGTAAAGAATCTGCCTTCTATGCAGGAGACATGGGTTTGATCCCTGAGTTGGGAAGGTCTTCTGCAGGAGAAAATGGCAACCCACTCCAATATTCTTACCTGAGAAATCCCATGGACAGAGGAGCCTGGTGGACTACAGACCATGGGGTCACAAGAGTTGGACACGACTTAGAGACTAAGCCCCCACTGCCAAAGAGCAGATACAGCTTTATGTGTCTTCAAATAGCTTCATGGCTACTATCTAAATGAGAGTCTGCAAGAACATAGGATGTGTGACCGTAAAATTAAAATTTCAATACTTAAGTAAAAAGAAAACCAAAAAATAAAAAAAACTGACAGCTAAAAGCATTTATAATTTCTAGTTTAAAGCCTTTATATTATTAACAATTTCTTAAAATAAATGTACTATGTTAAAAATGTATTGCCTTTGTACATGAGGTGATCAGACATTTTTATTCTCCAATATGNTTTACTCTCCAATATGCACTATTATTAAACAGAATAATTTGGTAACAGGGTGTTAGATGACAAACTATTCTGCAAAGAGCAATGGAAAAATGATAACATTACAGGCTTCATTTACTAAATATTAAAAATGTACTTTATTAATAACAATTACACAATGTTTCTCCAATATGGAGTATAGTTGATTGTTGATTAACAATGTTGTAATTATTTCACCAAAACAGCCAAGGGACTCAGCCGTACCTATACATACGTCTCTTCTTCCCCAGTCTTCCTTTCCATGCAGACTGCTGCATTACACTGAGCAGAGTTCCCTATGCAGAGCACTGTTATTTTTGAACATACTTTAGCACTGTAATTTTATTTCATTTTTTGAACGGCTAAAAAGACTTCTTACTATAAGATAAGAGCGGGGTTCCCAGGGTATGTCTATGGTTGAGAAATAAAGCTCAGCATGTCAGTAGCTACTATTTCCTTTTCCCTGGTTTCTTTCAGTGCCACCTCTTTAGATTTGGGGGTTTTACCTGATTTCTGTAGTTGGAACTTGACCTCTGGTAGCAAGGACTTAGCAAATGTAGAACCTTCTAAGGAGCACTGATATTTGCTTCCATTGATGATAAGTCTGTAGTCCATCTCTGTAGCCAAGGTTCAATACGGAGCTAAAAGCTGGGAGGCAGGAGGCCTGTTTGTTTTGGAGAGCTCTGTCCACCAGGTGGTAAAACCTGTATGGGAAATATAGGAAACAGAGCCCCGAATCAATCCGGTCAATGGACAGCCTCTGCCCGGAGCACAGCAAAATGCTCCACTGTGTAGCCTCACTCTGGACCAGAAAGCACGACAAGGAGCCACATCCACCCTGTGGCCCAGCCTGACTCTGCGGGTTAGGGTTCTGATTTAAATCTCTGAGAAGACCTGGGTTTTAGGTTTCAGAAGAAAACCAGTCCTTCCTAAAGGAGATGAGTCCTGGGTGTTCATTGGAAGGACTGATGCTGAAGCTGAGACTCCAGTGCTTTGGCCACCTGATGCAAAGAGCTGATTCCTTTGAAGAGACCCTGATGCTGGGAGGGATCGAGGGCAGGAGGAGAAGGGGATGACAGAGGATGAGATGGTTGGATGGCATCACCGACTCAACGGACATGAGTTTGGGTGGACTCCAGGAGTTGGTGATGGACAGGGAGGCCTGGCGTGCTGCGGTTCATGGGGTTGTAAAGAGTCAGACACGACTGAGCAACTGAACTAAACTGAACTGAGAGCTTACTCTTCCATATCAAAAGCAAAACTCTCTGTTAATGCTCAAATATGACTTGATTTACATGTTTGTAGGAAATTTCCACCTTGATATCAGGACAAAGTTTTACTATGGGTTTTAGAATGTTTGACAAAAAAGTTACAGACAAACGAGCCTAATGGGAAACTACAAAATAAGAAAGACATTTTAAATGTTTCTGCTTGTCTAGTCAATGGATGCTTCCCAACATAGTTTGGATGCTATTGTTCTATGCATTTCTCCCATAAATCCCTGTGAAGTGAAGAAGTGAAGTCGTTCGGTCATGTCCGACTCTTCGCGACCCATAGACTATAGCCTACCGCGCGCCACTGTCCATGGGATTTTCAGACAAGAATACTGGAGTGGGTTGCCATTTCCTTCTCCAGGAGATCTTCCCAACCCAGGGATAAACCCATGTCTCCCACATAGTAGGCAGACGCTTTACCATCTGAGACACCAGGGAAGTATAAATCCCTATAGGGATGAATTTTTCCCTAGAAACCCACAGAAACCAGCCTCCTGCTAGTTACTCCCTGTGTGGCCCCCTCTGCAATGAATCAGGACTGATTTGTGTGACCAATTAAATAAAGCAGAAATGACTCTATGTAATTGCCCAGGTGGTGCTAGTGGTAAAGAACCTGCCTGCCAATGCAAGAGACATAAGAGACGCGAGTTGGATCCCTGGGTCAGGAAGATCCCCTGCAGGAGGCATGGCAGTTCACTCCAGTATTCTTGCCTGGAGAATCCCATGGACAGAGGAGCCTGGCAGACTACAGTCCATAGGGTCACAAAGAGTCAGACATAACTGAAGCCAATAACATGCACGCTTGCACTTTAGCTTGTTCAGTTCAGTTCAGTTCAGTTCAGGCACTCACTCGTGTCTGACTCTTTGCGACCCCATGAGTCACAGCACACCAGGCCTCCCTGTCCATCACCAACTCCTGGAGCTTACCCAAACTCATGTCCATCAAGTCAGAGATGCCATCCATCCATCTCAGCCTCTGTCATCCCCTTCTCCTCTTGCCCCCAATCCCTCCCAGCATCAGGGTCTTTTCCAATGAGTCAGCTCTTCACATGAGGTGGCCAGAGTATTGGAGTTTCAGCTTTAGCATCATTCCTTCCAAAGAAATCCCAGGGCTGATCTCCTTCAGAATGGACTGATTGGATCTCCTTGCAGTCCAAGGCACTCTCAAGAGTCTTCTCCAACACCACAGTTCAAGAGTCAATTTGTCGGTGCTCAGCTTTCTTCACCAGTCCAACTGTCACATCCATACATGACAACTGGGAAAACCATAGCCTTGACTAGATGGACCTTTATTGGCAAAGTAATGTCTCTGTAGACACCATGAATGAAATGGGAACAGTCAGTGTTCCATCCTGGTATTCAATAATACTGTGTATTATCCTCTATCAATAGTAACAACGCAGGAGAAAGCAGATGAAACTAAGAAGACCCTGTGTATTTACTGGATAGAAAGCAGTGCTAACTCTTTAGCAATATAACCTCCTTTCATTTTTAGCATGATTCCATGAAGACGGTATTATCACAACTTGCAGCATGGGGTGGTGGGGTGGGACACCAATGATAGAGAGACTGAGTAACTTGCTGCATATCATGGAAAGCATCAGTAGGTGCTCATGTCTGCCCCAGATACCTTAGCCAAGCTCACCTGGCTTCTATGTGTTAAATTTCCCTCCCCATATTTCATCTCATCAAGAGGCTCTTGATGAAGGTGGAAGAGGAGAGTGAAAAAGCTGGTTTAGAACTCAACATTCAAAAAATTAAGATCACGGCATACTGTCCCATCATTTCATGGCAAATAGAGGGGGGAAAGGTAGAAGCAGTGACAGATTTCATTTTCTTGGGCTCCAAAATCACTGTGGACAGTGACTGTAAACATGACATTAAAAGACCCTTGCTCCTTGGAAGAAAAGCTATGCAAACTAGACAGCATATTAAAAAGCAGAGGCATTACTTTGCTAACATAGGTGCATATAGTCAAAGCTATGGTTTTTCCAGTAGTCGTGTATGGATGTGACAGTTGGACTGTTAGAAGGCTGAGTGCCGAAGAATTGATGCTTTTGAACTGTGGTGTTGGAGAAGACTCTTGAGAGTCCCTTGGACTACAAGGAGACCCAACCAGTCAATCTTAAAGGAAATCAACTCTGAATATTCATTGGAAGGACTGATGCTGAAACTGAAGCTCCAGTATTTTGGCCACTTGAGCTGAAGAGCTGACTCATTAGAAAAGACTTTGATGATGGGAAAGATTGAAGGCAGGAGGAGAAGGGGGTGACAGACCATGCGATGGTTGGATGGCATCACTGACTCAGTGCACATGAGTCTGAGCAAACTCCTGGAAATAGTGATGAACAGGGAAGCCTGGAGTACCACAGTCCATGGGGTCACAAAGAGTCAGACATGACTGAGCGACTGAACAAGAACCACTTTCCTTTATTTTTTGTCTTTAGTTTAAAGTGAAGTGAAAGTTTAAGTGCTCAGTCATGTCTGATTCTTTGCAACCCCATGGACTATACATTCCATGGAATTCTCCAGGCCATAATACTGGAGTGGGTAGCCTTTCCCTGCTTTGGGGATCTTCCCAGCCCAGGGATCAAACCCAGGTCCCCTGCATCGCAGGTGGATTCTTTACCAGCTGAGCCACAAGGGAAGTTTAAAAGACAAACATATTTAAAAGCTTGTTCAGACAATAAGAATCCTTCTCCCTCTCCTTACCATTAAGGCCACTACTTCTTGGATGATCCACTCAGTGTTTACCTTCAAGTCTTTGTAGGACATATTTGCATTGCTTCCTCTAGATTTGCAGGTTTAGAAATGATTTTCACTATGGAAGATTAGGATAGGTACCCCTTTCCCTGCTCGGTGACAAATGTGCACCGTCCCAAAATTCTTTATAGGATGGGTCATAATTCTGGTATAGGTTAGTATCAAATGTATACATTATTATGACTATGTAGATGCTGTTTATAGGGTGATTACTTTTCCTTCTATTCACTACTTTTTGCCTTCCCTAAAGTTAGTAATTATATAATTTTCATTTTTATTGCAATTTTTAACTTGTAAGCTTGGTGCATATTTTCTACCATTTTAATCTCCAAATGTCTCCCAGTTGTCTCCATTTTCCCACAAGATGTTCTATGAGGGATGTGCAAATAAAGGACTCCTTTTCTTTTCATTAACTGGCACATTGTATTTGCCACCTATTTGGATTTTCAGAGAGATTTTAGATACTCATAAATCCAATTTTATCAGTATGGATGAGAAAACATGATCACATGTATGCACTGAAAAGAAATACATTAATAGAAATTCTCTCTTAGGTTAATGTTAAAAGATGTTTGCTATTAAAACTACCTTATATTTATAAAATAAGAATGGTCTGTAATGTTTCTCATTGCATATTAACAAGTGTAAGGTAACTGAATATTTTAGCAATTAGGATAAGTTATAATGTCATTTTGGGGTAAAATGAATATATCTATTATCTATGATTATGAATCCTAGTTACTGACATTCAATATTATTTTTAATCTCAGAGGTTAAAGCATCTGCCTGCAATGCAGGAGACTGGGGTTCGATCCTTGGGTCAGGGAGATCCCCTGGAGAAGGAAATGGCACCCCACTCCAGTATTCTTGCCTGGAGAATTCCATGGATGGAGGAGCCTGGTGGGCTACAGTCCATGGGGTCGCAAAGAGTCGGGCATGACTGAGCGACTTCACTTGACTTCACTTCACTTTAAGTGCAATGCAATTAATTTACAATCTCAAGCATTAAAAAAAATCTGTATGTCCAAAAATATAAAAACTGTTTACTGATGAACATATTTAAGAATGTACACAGGGACATATTAAGGTGAAATGCTCAGATGAAGAATGAATTTTTCTGAATAACTGAGTTTTTGAAATGCCTAGTTATTGTTGTCTGTAAGCACAGAAGTTAGCTTAACTGAGCCACTCCAAAACTGTGTCACATTCAGCCCTCCCTTCTATAAAATAGCCCTGCCTTTTTTGAAAGTTCCTAATGAACTTCATTGTTCATTTTTCTTAATT
This sequence comes from Redunca redunca, assembly GCA_006410935.1. Taxonomy (NCBI): domain Eukaryota; kingdom Metazoa; phylum Chordata; class Mammalia; order Artiodactyla; family Bovidae; genus Redunca; species Redunca redunca. The sequence continues at coordinate 324,792 of SJYQ01005273.1, forward strand.
ACATTTACTTTCAGGTTACCAATGCTCATTATAATTCAGTAATTCTTCCTTTTTCATCTCCTGTTCTTTCTCACAGTTGGTTGCTTCTCTTGAATTGTGGGCTTTATTCCATATAATCAAAACTATTTGATCAGATTAAAAGCCAATAGTGTGGATAAAGGGCTCTAGTGTGAATAAAAGCTTAGTACCAGGGCTTGTAATATTTATTTGGACTGCCCAGAATTTATGGTTACTAAATAGTAACCATATAGTCCCTAAATATGACTTTATCTGTGTCTAGTTAAATTGGTTGTAAAAGTGGTGTATGTGTGTAGCAACTATTGGTTGCCACTTGGCCCCTAGACACTGCCTCCTCCTATCGTAGTAGAACCTTCAGCTGAGCCCTGGCTACCAGGAAGGGGCAGCCATGTGCCTGGGTTCTGGGCAAAGATGTGGAGGGACAGGGTACCGTTTTCAGCCTTAAAGGAAGCTGTATGCTTTTCTGCCTCTCTTTACCCAGTTGCTTGGAACTCACAACTCTCCGACCGAGGAGGAGAGTATGAGAGTCGCACCGTCTCTAAAGATGGTGGAGCAGAAAGCTGAAAAAGATACCCCCAACTAAGGGCAAAGTAAACGTCTTCTTTTTTCTTTAAGTTGGACTCTTTGAGCTTCTGTTTGCTAATCCTAATTAGTGCAACTGAAGAGGTAACTGTGTAAAGATGGCTTCTCTGCTCAAGCTACTGGCTGGTTCATCTGTTCTGAGTAAAAACGCAGTAGATTTTATTTCAGTCTCATCTGCTCAGGCCCTGAGGTTTGAAACATTAGTTTTCTGAAGATAGTTGGTTGTTATTAGGTTATTAATTCGCTAGATGATAAATAAAGCAGGTACTGCCTGAATGAGGTGTTGTTTAGAGCAAGACTATTTATTTTTCTTAGTCTTCTTAGGCTCTGACTCCAGTTGAAAAAGTAAACAATATACCCTAAGTTCTTTTTGATATTTGGCCTATTGAATGATTCGAAGGACTGACAGACTTGCCTGCCTCCCATAAACCTTGCTCTGCAGAGTTACCTGTACGGTTTCAGCTGCCTCTTCAGATGTTGATTAAAAGGCTGGAACACAACAGAATAGAGTAAAATAGAATGGAATAGAACAGAAGAGAGACCAAGAGTAACCTGACTCTTGCTGAAATCCCAGTTTCTAGAGACATTTAACCCAGCAGGAAATTCAAAATAAAATAGGTGGTTTTAAGTTCTTTCATCTTTTTAATTGCCCTCAAACCCTTTCCTGGCCCCTAACAACGTTTTGGAGATGTTGCTAGCTTTTCCTGGGAATTTGGTAATTAAAAGCGCAGTTCAGTTCTCATGCTTAAGTTTCATTTTCTCTTCTTTCTGAAGCACAAACTTGGGCCCGACTGAGGAGCCTGGAGTGTTGTGGAAGGGATGGGCCTGCCTTTTCTAAGCATCTCACTCCACCTGCTCCTTGAAGGGAGGAAACGGTGCTGGTATCTCATGGGAAGGTCCTGCAGGGCCTTCCTGTGGCTCAGTTCCCTGGTGAGGCAGGGCGAGAGCCTTCTGGAACGTGACCCCGCACCCCTCGTGGGCACTGTCACCCTCCAGCCACAGAGGCACCTGCATCCAGGGGATGAAGGCTCGTCCCGAGCAGGCTGCCCGCCAAGGATCATGGTCCTCAGCCTTCTGCGTATCTGCACGGACCACGGGCATCTTCCTTTGCCAGATGCTGCGCGTGACAGTCCTGCCCATCCTGCCCCCTCCACTCACCCTACCTGCTGTCTCCCTCTGGTTTTCTTTTGTCCAAAGGGTCTGAGTCAGACGAGTATATCTGGTCAGATCTGCTGGTCAGACAACAGCTACCTCCTCTCCACTGTGACCCCTTAGCAACAGCACCAGCTTTTCACAGGACCTCCCCACAGGCACTCCACCTCCCTTCTTCCCCTCTGTTTCCAGAATGGGAACAGGCGGGGTCCTGTTATCTCCCACATGGGGAAGAGACCTGGTGCTAGCTTCAGGCCCTCTCTTCAGAGAGAGGAGTTCCTTCCAGGTTTGGCCCTGGTCCCCCTTCTCATGCTGTTGCTTCTAGGATGAGGTTCCTATGTGGGGACCACATATCATTTCATGCAGAATATAATTTGTAAGCCAAAACCACAGAATTGGCTTCAGCAGTTATTTAGTAGCTTCACAACACACCTTTAAAATACATGTTTATTTCCCCTTGCTTCCCAAATGCCTGCTTTGAAGGGAGCATAAAGTGCTGCTATGTTTAGGTCTATTTTGGAAAATCTAGTTAAGGAATTGTCATAACCTTGATAACTACTATTATCATCCTCTGAGATGTTTTGAATAAATATTATGATACACATTTGTGCAATATTTCTGTGTCGGCATATGCCAGATGTGAGATGACATGCAGCTTTGCAATCCAAAAATACAAACTCCTGGAAGGGCAGTAACCGCGAAGTGTTTTATATCCTGCATTTAACTCTGGAGACAAGACTGGCAGATAGTGTGTGTGTGTGTGTGTGTGTGTGTGAGTGCGCACGCACGCGTGCACATGCACACACATTTTAACTTCATCTCAGCATCCCATCCAGCTCTAAAACTCTTATGTTTTGGTTTTCCTGATGCCTCTCAAAGCAAAATGAATCATTTCCAGAAGATTCCAATGTAATGAGTTTAACCTCAAAGATTTTATCTTTCTCAGCAGTCAACTGGAAGCTAAAGTACATCAGAGAGAAGCTAATCACAAGATGCTTGCATTTCAATTATTCTGCATTTATCATTGCAATTACTAATTCCATCTATCATTTCCTTGCTAAATATAGGAGTAGGAAAAACACCCTCACATTCATAGTCATTTCAGAAATGTGAATAGCCTATAGTTGACATATAGAGTTCTTTATATATTTATCATTTTAACTATGATTAAAACTACAGTTAAAATTATTCAGAGAGATTTTCTGCAATAGAAATTTTAAGGAGTACCCTTGGTTGCTTTTGAGTATGCCATATGCATACTACAAATTTAGAGTGATAATTATATCTATAGAAGCTTAAATTTTCTAGACTGGAAACAAGGAGAGAAATCATGCAGGAAAATCAAAGATCAAATTGAGCATTTATGATGCACAGAGTAAAAGCTGACAGTAAAACCTAGTAAACAATGTTTGTATAGTCAAGTCAGCTAGATCATTCAATTTATGAATACAATATAAAAGCAAAATTTACATTTCTAATATACAGAAAATAGGAAAAAATATCTATGTTTTCAATTTATTTAGAGTTCTGAAATCACTCTTGCATATGGAAAATCATATAGAGCTGTTTTAAAATCCAACTTTATGTAAGAGACACACACATACACAGCGCTTTGAAAAAAAAAAAAAAAACAATATTCTTGTGCCGTGTAAGGCAAGCCCATCTTCCTTGATGTAAGTACCCACAAGACTTTTACTGTATATATCCTGTGTCTGAAACCAGTGGTATCATTGCCTTGAGTTTCCCATGAGAAATAACCATTAAATATACCACCAAATGGGTATTGTAGAGGGGGTTTAGGCAACTGACTCTGTAAAAAACCAATGTGTGACTCATAGGCAGCTTTCAACAGTAGCTGTGCTTGAAGGAGGAGATACATGTATACTCATGGCTGATCACATTGCTTTAAGGCAGAAACCAACACAACACTGTAGAACAATTATCCTCCAATTAAAAATAAATTTAAAAATCTTTTAAATATTTGGAAATTTCACATAGAAATCTTGATTCTCAGCTTATTTTGAAAAAGCAAAACCAGCATGAAAATACAATGGGCTTGTGTAGCCACTGGTGAAGCTGAGTCCATAACTGAGCCCTCTAGGGGGGTGTGTACCCGTTAGGTTTACACAGCCCCTGTTATCCCCTTAACCTTGCAAACAGTAAATCCCAATATTGGGTACATGTGCAATCATATCAGACTTATGTCATACTCATTGGGACTCCACATTACCCTCTGGTCGTATTAACTTTTATCACCCCAACATCTACCTGGAAGCAAGACAGAACATTTTTGTGGAGTAAATAGTACTTCACTTGAGTTCATCTGTTTCTTCTTTTGACAAGGTCTGTGTCTTCCTGTGGAGAAGGAAATGGCAATCCACCCCAGTATTCTTGCCTGGAGAATTCTTTGGACAGAGGAGCCCGGTGGGCTACAGCCCATGGGGTCACAAAGAGTCAGACACAAATGAGCGACTAAGCATGTGTCTTCCTAAGATCATCTCTGATGCTTAAATTTGTGCTAAGGTTTTATATAACAAATTAAATTATTTTCAGTGATTATAAGCAATTTGTATAATTTTAATTACATTTGATAAATTCATTTTCTCTTCCTGTATTTTCCATATAAATAAAAGCTGTGTAAACCAAAGAGATAAATTAGGAATTTGGGATTAACATATACACACTACTATTTGTAAAAAGGTTAAAAATGACCTACTGTGTATCACAGGGAACTGTATTCAGTCTACTAAAACCTATACTGAAAAAGGATCTGAAAAGGAATTTATATATGTCTATATATAACTGAATCACTATGCTGTGTACCTGAAACTGACATGACATTGTAAATCAACTATACTGCAAAAAGTTGTTTACAAAAGCTATAAATATCCTTATGTATGAGGCTCTGACACTTGGATAGTGGCTGGAAACCTTACTATAATTCAGATAAGGCAATACATACTGTATTTGTAGCAGTCAATGCCTCCTGTCAGGTTGCAGGAACTGAGAGCCTCTTTGAAGCTAAGTGCATGCCAGGCTTAGGCAGCATTTGTTGCCTGTGGAAATACTGTGAGCTAACTTAGCCACCTGTTACATACTTTAAATAATGCAATAGCTAAGTTGAATTACTGACAGGAAAAAAGAAAAAATACGGGGAAGGTAAAAACAATCGTCAGAAAGGTACGGTTTGAACAGAAGAAACAACTAGAAAAGGGATTTAAAAAAAAATAAATCGAGACGAGCAAGAAATAGAAGAGCAATCAATTCTTTGCATCAAAAGTCTGTCATATTTTTCAAGCTTCATTTTGTTTATTCACCTACATATAGCCTTTTCCGAGTGTCCAGATTAGGCTTTGTCAGTGTCTACTGTTTTGTATACATCAAAAGTTTTGGTCACATTGAGGATGAGTTCTTTATTAATTTGGTGGTATATTTTACCTTGTCATTGAATTAAGGATATACTTCTTGAAATTGAAAAAAAAAAACATAAGTGTTGTCAAGCTGTGGTTTATGTGGCTATATTTGCTCTTAAGTGTAACCTAAAATATGACTTCCAATGGACTTTGTGGTGCTCAGCTTCCCTGAACAAGAAAGACATATTGGTTCTGAATTGGTGATCCACTTTGAGACATTTTGCCAAGTTCTAGGACCACAGTTAGAATTTTAATGTATTTGATTCTTGATTGAGGAAGCTCAAATATTCTAGAATCAATTCACAACACACAAAAACGCAAGCACTAAATATATATATATATATATATTCCTAAAGAAAGGGAATTAGGAGAGAAATGTATTGAATATTTGAATGTATTGAATGTTTGGACTCATAAATGCACTTACCTAATGGTCACAGACTGATCCTTCTCTAGTTTCAACAAACCCACAACCACATGTTTCTCTGTGTCCTTAGCTCCTAGAAAACATGCAGGCTTTTGGAAAACGGCATTGCTGGAAATCAAAAGAACTGAGTTAGCCCTTTGCAAATGAAGAGTTTGCAATGACTAAAATTATGAAAAATCCTTCAAGATGTCTTCAAATATGTGGTGTTAATATGGAGTATGATAGACGCGTTAGCTTTGTTTAATTCTGAACCAGTCTCAGCAAAGAAAATGGATGCAAATCATTTCTGAACAGCAGGTGAACACAGTCTGACTTAGGTTTGGCTACTCTCTGTAAGATTGTAGTTTGGATTACAGCTGTATTTCATGTATTTTTCTCCCGGAAAGCTAATGAAAATCCTGTGGGTGTAATGCCATTAATCCCTGGAGAAGAAATAACTGGGGCAACATTTAGGATAACAGATGTGGATGCTGTAAGTGCCAGTGATAAGACAAGAGTCAGTTCATCAGCTGGAAGGATTAAATAAGTGAAGCTGAGAAATGGGGCCAGGTGGGCTCTGTTTGCCCTGAGGGCAATGTCATGGTAACCCAATGCTTTCACTTGTTATTTTCAATAATATTGAAGTAATAATACATAAGATTTGACCTTAAATTTTTAACTCTAAATCCCAGCAGTGAAAAGCGTAAGATCTTACAAGATCTAAGTTTTTTCACCAAAGAAGCAGCATTAATAAAATATTCACTCTTAGGAAGGGGAATGTGAAGGAATCATAACTTCATGATACTAGGAAACCTATTAAATATTCAAAATGCTGTATTACATTTCTTTAAAGATTATTTTATTTTATAAAAATTTAGCATGTATTCTTTCTTCATTCCAAGCTCATTAATATAACTCAGAAAATCCTAGATATTAAATGAAAGCTTAAATTATATTCATTATTCAGCAGTATAAATAAAATGATTCCAGACTGAAGATCTCTGGGTGCTAACATACCACGCATCACAGTAGGTACCAACTCTGAGATTTCACTTTCAGAAATGCTGCCTGTGCATATGTTTTATGTCAGGTGACATTATTGCTAATGTCAGGGTTTTCTAATAGGATGGGATAATATTCTGTTTTAAATAGGTGCTTTTGACAAGAATGAAAATGTATGAATTCACATAAATATTACTACTGTAACTGTTTTCTTAAAACATAACCTTCTGGGAAATAACATGTTACAACCTCATGACATGTTATTGCTCTTTCAGGTAGCACTCAAGTTTCTAAGCTTGACTCATGGCTATAAATTTTTCAAAACTATGAGTTATAGATTATGGATTATTTAAATGTAGACTCTTAAATATGCTTTTTAAAATTCCTACCTCATGGAACAGTTAGTCTGGATTACACCCAGCCTCTTAAGAAAGTTAATAATAAATAAAAATTTGTCTGTGCCCTGAATTAGCTTTCTATGCATTGGTATGTTAAGCTTCATATTTAGGCAAACTTGAAAATCCTCTTTATGTACCTAAAACAAAAACAGCATGATTTTAGGAAGATTGAGAAGGCCAGTATTAATATTTTAGTGACGTATATGTATTCAGCCAGATCCTAGCAGAATTCCATACATGAGATTCAAATGAAGTCACATTCCATTAATTATTAACATGATGACTATGTTATGTTATGACTATACACAGTCATAACATGATGACTGTGTATTAAATAACTTTTAGTGACTTTCATGGAATTTTTCATTAAATGGTTCAATCAATCAGTCCATCCATGCAAATGTGTCATGGCTTGGTGATTATGATTCACAGTGTACATGTGCTCTTCAGAAATGTGAATTAAAGAGTCATGAGTAAAGTATGTTGATGACTGAACATTATTTTTAGTGGAGCCAAGGTGTCCGCTGAGAACAGTCTTGGTCCCATGATGCCTCCTGTTGCCAGTAAGAGCCTGGTTGTCAGGATGAGTGGTCCTGAGGCAGAGCAGTGCCTGATGACAAGAATCGATGTGGGTACAAATGTTTCTTCTCCTCCTTTCTCCAAAGCAAAACTGTTTTTCAAAAAATGGGTCTTAGCTCTCTTTCTTATCAATACTTGCCTAAACCAGGTGACACTTTTGTTAGAGTTCAATGGGAAGCTTGAAAATGAGCCATTGCACTTAAAACAAGTGGTTTCCCCCAGCTGATGACATGTTTTAGGACCACATCTATCAACAAGGGCACGCGTCCACTTAGAACTATGAGAAAGAGCCCGAGTCAGCTTCCAGACATTCTTCTTCCTGATATATGCCTGCTATTTATTCAGATTTTATTTTGTTTCAGTCATTCTGCTGACACGACCTTCCTGTGGGTTACGGTATTATTATTGCTGTTTTAAGAATTAAGGAAATTGAGTATTTTGTTGGGATAACAGAAAAGGGGGATTTGAGTTTATGCCTTCTGGGTTTCAAAGGGTTAAAGTATTTTAAGTATTAACTCTGTTGATACTATTTTAATCACATTTAAGAAAAATTAGCTTATTTCAAGTAAATTGTTTTGACGTCAATAAGTGAAAATTTTTCTGAGACTATTTTATTAGGCAAGCAGTTTTAATTTTTAAAAGAATAAAAATAGGAAGGGGGGAAAGAAGAAAGTTTGCTAATAATGTATATCATGTTTGCCCAAGAAAAGTGCAAGCACTGTTATTGTCCATATGCTGTATGTGGAAAGTAATTTATCAGTGTTTTCCATTAATATTCAGTGCTAAAGCATAAACTCAACTGAAGCTTAGTGAAAGTTATTTTGGATAAAAATTTTATATTTGAAAATTATTTCCATCCATATATGATATAGTAAAAAAACTTAATATTAAATATAAACAGTATATTTATTTATCCAATCAATCAATAAATGTGTATGGAGTGTACCAGAGCTTAGCGGTTGAATGAACCAAGTGGACAGTCTCTGCCTTCAAGGAGCTTCCTGTCTCACGATGGTTGTCGCATTCACACAATGACTCACGGCTAAAAAGACATCCAACCAAAAGGTGACCTGCTCTTTGATGTCTTATTCCCTTGGTGGAGTCTGCAGAGCCTTCTTTATGAGTTCTGAAGCTGAACATATTATTCTACCAGGAGATGATCAAAAATCCTTGATAAATAAACTTGTCTTAACTAAACTCATAAGACAGAGATATAAAAGCCAAAACAGTATTTTATTGATTTCTAAAGGTGACATTAGGTAATATCTTCATAGGTAGTGCCTGGGACTGGAAATTATTGGAGATTTTGGTAAATAATCATATAAAATGGTTTTTGATGGTGTCAACAGGTATATAATTAATTTTTCTTCCAGGGATTATTACAATCACCAATCTATTGCTAGAATACATTTTTGCTAGCCAAAATTTTCCAGATAATGTTAGTGCTTATGAGAAATCATGAATAAATACTGCAAAATGTTTATTTTGCTTTGTTGTTTATATTCATGTTTGATATAATTTAAGTTTACATAATTTATTTTTCCAGGTTTTATTGAGGTATATTGACACATACCATTGTGTAAGAATACTGTGTTGTATTATCATTCTTCTTGTGGGTTACCAAAAGCACCATTATAAAAACATTCCATAGGTTAACAGTTAAATTTCAGTACTGGCTTTCTCTGGATGTCAGCTGGGTTTAACCTGGGCATTTGTCTTCTGCCAAATGTTTTCAGAGTGTCTTCAATATTTTTGTATATGGCTAAGGTTGCTTTTTATTGATGATTTTAACTAGTTTACATAAATGAATTTTTCTGACCTTTTCTAAAAATCTGAAGTATCAATTTGTAACCAGCACCAAAAATGGGTCTCATTTAAATTTATAGTGTAACCTTACATGTTTAATCAGAAAACATACTTCAAACTTTTCCATTTGTAAAATGACTTGCAAAGCATTAATTTTTAGTAGTAGTAGCAGTAATACTGTTTTGGTACATATTTAAGTCATTCTTTAAAATTTTTTTTTCCTTTTTTTGGTAAGGCCGTTGATAAAATACTCATTAATTATTTAATATTTGACTTCTATATTTCTCTTCAGAAGCATTCATATAGATAAATATATGTGTAAGTTAGTACTTGGACATAATGAAGTGATTGGATTTCTGTGTATCTTAGGTAAAGAAAGATACTTTTTTGATTTCTAGACGTTATTAGGCTGTGCCCAACTTTAACCTTTAGGTGGCAGCATTTGAGAACAGTTATATGTCTACATAGAAAATTGCCACCATTTGAGAAAAAATATGGTGAAGCATAATACATAAATTCAAAAGAAAGGATTAGAGATTTATTTATTATTTAAATTTTATTATTATTTACAATTTATTATTTATTTAGATTCAAGACAATCCCTAAACAAGCCATTGCGTAATCTCATAATTTGGAGATAAAAAATATTTCCTGTCCACATAAGACTTTTATCCCCATAAAAAGCCCTTCATCTTTTTTTTAACTGGTATTTCTTCACTGATCATGATTTCATTGAAGGCAGCAGGGGGAAGGTGTTTCCAAATGGAGATTCCTAAGTGGCCTTTGTTCCCAGCATAGCTCCAGTTTTAATGAATTTTACCTCATTAGATGTATCTGAATATTCCTTCTGAAGAACTGAAGATAAAATGATATTTCCTTCCATGCAATTCATTGGTTGACAAGCATTTTACATTGATATATAGTGAGAGAGGAAAGGGGAAAATATAGTTGACAACTAATTTATAGCAGTTCTGGTCATAGACCATCTTAGTTATTAACTAGAATTATCACAAAGGTAAATTGTTTTGCAAAATTGATAACTCAGTTAATCTATCACTCTAAACTTCCTTTCTTTTTTAAATATTGGGATCAAGTAATTTTATTTCACAATTCAAGTACCTGATCAAGATCAGAAGATCAAGATCAGAAGAAATGGCTATGATATTTAGTGGAATTTCATTGTCTAATTTCACATAGGATCATGTCAACGGGTCCACGATAGCTATAATTCTCATTGCTATAACTTCTCATTATATTAAAACTCAAATTTTATTTTACTTTTTAGATTTTAATATATTCAAGAGAATTTTTTAGAGTAACTTTTTTTAATTTTAATTTTTTTAACACCAAAATCATCTTGTATTGAGGTATAGCCAATTAACAATGTTGTGGTAGTTTTAGGCAAACAGGGAAGGAACTCACCCATAGATACAAATGTATCCAGTCTCCACCAAAGCCCCTTCCCTGGCACATAACATTGAACAGAGTTCTGTGTACTATACAGTAGGTCTTTGTTGATTATCCATTTTAAATATAGCAGTGTGGACATGACCTACCCCAAATCCCTAACTATCCTTTGCCCCCAGCAACCATAAATTCATTTTGTAAGTCTGTGAGTCTTTTTCTGAATTGTGAGTAAGTTCATTTGTATTCTTTATTTTCAGATTCCATTCATACAATGTGTCATATATTTCTCCTTCTCTGCCTGACTTACTTCACTCAGTATGACACTCTCTAGGTCCATCCATGATGCTGCAGATGCATTGTTTCATTCATTTTAATGCCTGAGTAGTATTTCACTATATGAATCTATTCTTTATCCATTCCTCTGTAGAGTAACTTTTTAAATAATAGTTTTATATTCTTTGATTGTTGTGCTTATTTGAAAATGTTTCAATATTTTTATCCTGATTTAAGTTCAGAGGATTTTAAGTGCCTATTCTATTATGATGAGAGAGAGACAAAATTTCAAGGAACTTAATTAAAACTGTTTATATACAGCTGCCTGGTACAGAAGATTAAATAATGTGTATCTGTTTATTTTGTCTGTCTAAAAAAATTAAATAATTTTGCCGAGGGTGTAGTGTTTACAGTGATTTTGATGGATTGTTGAAAAATTGCAAAAAAATAGTTACCTAGTAATTATATAAAGATTTATAGACATAAGACAAACTATAGGAAGTCTATGTTTTAGATGTTTTTTTCCTGTGCTATTTATATTAAAGAAACTTTGGAAGATAACTAAAGAGGCAAATGTAGGATAATGGATAATCCTTTAATTACTTTTATGACATGCTTGTAGTCTTGATAAATCCAGGGTACAAAAGTGTGTAAATGTACGTATTCTGTGACCACTTCAGTCTTAGTCAGAATTCTTTCATTTACATGAGTTACTTAAAGTGGCTTCAGCAAGAGAGAGGATTTGTTTATTTACTGACCGGGCCCAGCCTCTCTCCTCTGATTTCCATTTGATTGGCTGCATTCTTAGTGAGTCTCTTCCAGCTGGTGACAAAGCAGTTTTCCACCACTCTGGCTGGCATCCCTGGCAGAAAACACCTAAGCATGCATCTTCCTAGTGACCTCAGTGAAAGTTCCAGGGAGGGTTTCATTGTCTCAGCCTGAGATTCATCCCCATCCGTGAGCTTATCACCAGCAAGGAGTCTCTGATGGATGGGCCAGGATCCCAGGCCTCCATCCACTCCACAACTCCGAGGAAGACAGTTAACATCAGTCAGTGTTACCCAGATGACATGGACTAAAGCAGGAGTAAATGTGGTTCCCCGGAGGAAATAGGAGAATTTTCCACCTGGAGAATGGGTATATAGGAGTATATATTGTATATAGCAGAGAACTAAAAAAGTAGGTGTCTACCATGGCACCTATAAAATGAAATAACAGACTCTTTCATACCATCAGAGAGACAGAGACAGAGATGAGAGAGGGCCCTCCATTATGATCACATAGCCAGTACAAAAATCAAATATTGATGACTAAAGCCAGCTGCAAAAGCAAGACAGTTAGCTGAAGTCAAGCATAATTAGAGTACAATGCATGTTTGTATATATCATGCTATATTACTAAAATGCACAAATCTTAATAAAGTTCCACTATACTTACATTAAACTTATGATTAGCAATTTGTGGCAATTTTAACTATATCTATTGACATGCTAAAAGTTATGGTTCAGAATACTATTTTAAAAGATGTATCCTATGAGAATTTCATGCAAGTATTAATTTAACTATTGTAAAAGGGGCATGATGGCAGAAGATAATACCCTATAAATTGGTGAGGCTTTAAGTACAATATTCAAATTCACTTTCATCTACTTTAACTGTAATTGCTATAGAACTACATACAGTGTTTAGATTAAAACTCAGTTTCCTATTCAGCAAGATGGGATATAATAATGCAAAAATATATAGATAAGGATTAAATAAGATACGAGTTCACAAAAACTTATACACTGAACATATTCTTTAATGGTAGTGACGGAGTTAACAGTTTTGTGATAAAGAGTATAAAAATTATTAGACTTACCTTTTAGAGTTTAAATCAGTTAAAAAAAAAAACACAAAATTTTATATATGTATAATTAACAGGTGTGTGTGCTAAGTCACTTCAGTTGTGTCTGACTCTGTGACCCTAATGGGTTGAAGCCTATCAGGCTTCTCTGTCTATAGGATTCTCCAGGCAAGAATACTGGAGTGGATTGCCATTTCCTTCTCTAGGGGATCTTCCCAGGGATCAAACCTGTGTCTCTTATCGAACCTGCTTTGGCAAGTGGGTTATTTACCACTAATGCCTAATTATACATATATAAAATTAAGGACAGTAAAATTAATACTTAATAACAGTGGAATTAAGATGCAGTATATTCTTAAAATATAAACCTGTCAGAACCTTTTTGGACTCATCTAAATGAAACAGCTTCTTTTTTGTAGCTGACTTATTTAAAGTCAAGATATACCTGTGGCAGATTCGTATTGATGTATGGCAAAACCAATACAATATTGTAAAGTAATTAACCTCCAATTAAAATAAATAAATTTAAGTAATTAAAAAAATACAAAAAAAAAAAGATTAGAAAGCAGCAGGTGAGTAGATAGCCAGCGGGAATTTGCTGTGTGGCTCAGGAAACTCAAACAGGGGCTCTGTATCAACCTAGAGGGGTGGGATGGGAGGGAGAGGGGGGAGGCTCAAAAGGGAGGGGATGTATGTATACCTATGGCTAATTATGTTGAGGTTTGATAGAAAATGACAAAATTCTGTAAAGCAATTATCCTTCAATTAAAAAATAAATATTAAAAAAAAAAGAAAAGAGCAACAGGCAGAGTGGTGGAGAGAGGGAAAGGAGAGAACTCACATAGGGACACTACTGATGGGTGAGCTTCTTACTCAGAGACCTCCGCATTCAGTCGCTTGCTTCCTGTCGTTATATTTCTGTCTCTATGCATCTGTTGTTTCCAAATGTTAAAAGAGCCTTGTGTCAATAGCCTTTGGTTTTCTGACATACTTTAGAAATTTATGTGCTAAGAAATATCAGCAGGAAGATACTTTCCTTAAAATCTGATCTGACTGGTAAAAATCTATACACTATCTATACACTGTGTAAATGGATAACAAGTCAATTGCAAACCGACTGAATGTGCAAATCTTAGTGCTGTTTCTGAAATCTCTTCAGACTAGTCATCATGATTTCAAAGTTGGTCTCAAAATTTGCAAGAGTTGAGTGTCTATCAAAACTGACCATGAAACACTAGTGAATGTTGAATTCTCATGCTTTAAGTATACTTCCTTTTTAGAGTTTTTGGTTCTTTACTGTTTCTACCTTACTGTTTCATTTAAATTTCCTACATGCTAACTTTGGGTGATTGAAATAAAATTACAGTATATATAAAACAATTATTAGATGAATATATCAGAGAGTCAGTCTTTCAATGTGCTTCTTTTCTGAATTCAAACTGTGATCAGGCCTTGAAAAATTACAGCTCATGCACCATCCAAGTCATCTTGGGATACTAGTTAATTCTTATGTTCAGTAAAATTTAGGCCAGTTGAGCCAAAGCAGATACTGAGGCTTTTCACTCTTCCTACTGGCGTGCTGACCCAGGCCAGCTGGTACTCAAAGCATGTCTACATGACAGCATCACAAATTATGAGATGCAAACTAGTTCCTATAGAACGGTCCTGTACAGTCGGTGCACCTCTATAATAGTAGTTAGCTATGATCAGACTGCTTAAAACTATATAAAGAGGAGAGATTTCTAAGTCATGGGATATTGTTATATAACCAAAAGGTTTGCTATGCCAGAGGTCCTGACTTTTGACCTCTAGATTTACACAGCTGCTCCCTGGGATTAAGAGGAGGATATGACTGGGTTCTGGCTGTGACATTGACTCAGAAGGATGGGCCACCCCCACTGATAAGAACTCCTGCAACTAAATCGAGTCTTGGCCATAAGTTGTAGTGTTAAAGATGGCCTGTATCATCCCTTCTTAGAAACAAGATGGGATGTACTATTACATAATGTTATCACTTTAAAAAGAGGACATTGAAAGTCAGTTTTTTCCCTTAAATTTCTTTAAAAACTTTTACAGTCAAAGTTTCCATTGCATTCAATTATCTTTTTTTGCTACCCCATCCTCCAAAGCCACTCTTCCCATGCTATCTAACAACACTCTCATTTTAGGCTTGCTAGACAGATACCCTATCATGAGGGAACCACACTCTGCTAATTCATATTAGAGTATAAGTAGCTACCAAATCAGTGCTTTCTGAAGAGTGTGTACTGTATAAAGAAGAAATTTAAAGAAGGCACCAGAGGTGACTTTGCAATTCAAATAGAAGGCGGGGCATTTTTTACAGTATATTTACAGGAAAATGAAAATCGAAAGAGCCATCATCCTCTGGAAAAAGTTAATATAGTTCATGCATATATTTATTCAACAAATACTGGCTGCCTGTAATATTCTAGGCATTGTTGTTGATCATTTTATTTTTAATCATAAAAATTTAGATCCTACCTTAAAAGGTAAAAAGACAAAGGAATATAAAGCTAATCAATAGTCCAATACCATCTTTGTCAAGTTTGTAAGACATTAACAAGAAGATGCATCCAAATACTAGTGGTGGTTATCTCTGAGTGGTTGATGATGCAAAGCAATTGATATTTTCTTACTTTATGCTTTTGTGTTCTTCCACGTGTCTGCAGTGAACATAGAATGTTTTAAAATTTCATGTAAAATTAGAGAAAAATAAATGTCATTAATAATGAAAATAATTTTTTAAGTAATGAAAAAAGACATCTTTGTGGTTTATTTTCCTAACTTTTATTGGTTAGAAAATATGAGGAGAATCTGATTTCCCATTTTCATCAGAAAGGGCACTGACAGGGCTTATGGGCTGGCACCCTACTGCCTGGGGACTGAGTTGGGGGAAAGTTGCCCAGCACTACTGTTAGCCTCAGGTTTTAAAAGTTCTTTAAAAGGAGTCCTGAAAATTATTCATTGGATATTTTTACTTATTGTCAAATCCACAGTTTTATGACTAAAAAATACAAATTCTACCTCCTTGCTCTCTCTTCTCTACATTTCAGGGTGATTTCTCTCAAAAACTAACCTGGTTATCATTATTAAAATTATTAGATCTACCTTCTAGTAAATATGACCTTTTAGGAAAGAGGTAATTACCTGTATCAATTACCTAAATTATCTTCATATTTGTGGAGATGCCTTTATTTCAATGATACTATGCAATAGTCATGATTTCTATTGTTTTTGTGAAGATACATCAGAAGACACGTACATTTGGCTTTTAATATCGGCTCCTTGTTTATAGAACAAGTGTGTGTACTGCAAGGCCCAGCCTTGCAGCCTCAGCTGAGATCTCATCTCTCCACTCAAATCCTGTTCCCTTGCATTCTGTTAGTTCCACTATACAGCATCCTATCATTCTCACTAAGCACCCCATCTTTACCTGTCAAGGTCTTTCACATTCACCAAGGTTCAACTTGCCATGATGCCTGCCTTCAGAAATGTATCCCTGACATCCCATAGTTCATGTATCAGAGCACCTAATACATATTATGCCAGTTTCTCTGTTACTTGTTGGCAACATTTAGCAGTAGCAATTACCAAGTCCAAAATTGTTCTGTTTGCACACAACAGACCAATAAATCGGGAGATGAATTGTAGGGCCTAGGAATAGCCAGAAGACCAAGGAGATGGTGGACTAGTGTCCCAAAGAACCAAATTACCTAGGTTAATTCAGTCTTCTTTTATACTTAAAGGGGCTGGGGAGTGGGTAGGCAGTGGCTGGTTATTGCAAACTTCTTGGTGTAGGAATCCTTTTTTCTTGCAATTATCCCTGTAGGTCATGCCACAATGTTCCTATAAACAAACCTCCAAGACAAATATTATTCTCTGTTCTGAAACATTTTATCTTTATATGAATGGAAAAGTATTATACCTTTAAAGATCAGAGCCTTAAGAATGGGCTATCCTGTGTATTTCAGGGCTTCCCTGGTGGCTCAGTGGGTAAAGCGTCTGCCTACAATGCGGGAGACCTGGGTTCGATCCCTGGGTCGGGAAGATCCCTGGAGAAGGAAATGGCAACCCACTCCAGTACTCTTGCCTGGAAAATCCCATGGACTGGGAAGCCTGGTAGGCTACAGTCCCTGGGGTCACAAAGAGTTTGACACGACTGAGCGACTTTCCCTGTGTATTTCAGGCAACATTCTTTTACAAAAGGTGCAGCGGTCAGGCAACAGAGTGCAAGGGTTAAAATAAAAGGAACAGATTGAATATGGAGTCAGATTTGTTCTTCCCTATAACAGCTCCTTGAGGGCAAGGACAATGTTTGTTTTGTTCAGTGATTTTCACATTTGGGCACTAAGTAAGTGCTTGGCTAGTATATGTTGAATGGTGAACGATGACTCCTTCAGGAAATACTTCCTAAGTGAGCTTGGGTCCATAAGGCTCTATTCTATGACACATTTCTTTTCTTCATGCAGTTTTCCAGTTAGTGTGCCTAAGTGTTTGGGGATAAGTCATGACATAAATCTTATTAAAAGGCAACACTACAGTCTAAACAAAGGGCTAGAAGATTTTAGTCTCAAAGGTTAGAGGTCATGGAATCTCTTGGAGATTAGAGTTCATTGTGGAACATTCTGATTTGTGTTTTGGAAATTAGCTCTCTCTTTTGATAGATAGTTTTTAATTAGCAATTTTGATAAATGAATAAAACAAGGATTCACTTCCTTTATCTTTGTGTTTTAGTTTAAAGTGGTAAAAATGATTATCATCTTCATCTGCTCCCTCCTGGAATAAACAAAATATTTGATGTATATTTATGTATTACTATAATTATGGTTTTTACTTCATTCAACAAGTTACATCCCGATTTTATGTATGTAGGTCTATGATTATGATAATCCATTCATAATTGCTTGTGTGAAATCTATGAATCCTTTTCTGATTACACTACTGTATCCTCTTAAGTGTTGATAAACTGGATCCATTAAAAATCTTTAATGTTCTCTTACAGATTATTTGACTTTGACTTAGAAATGTTACATTCCCATTAATTTCATAAATATTCCTCTAATGCTGTTTCTAAACCTGGGCCATAATATGGATCTTATTTCCCAGAAAATTATGGATATTATCAGTAATTGCTCCATTACCACAAGGGAAAAGTATATTTAGATTGTAGAGTCCTGAGGCGTTTCAGAAAAATCTTTTGAAGTGATTCAATATAGGTAATGCATGTAGTTTGCATGCAAATAATAGTTATTATTCTTTCATGTGTAACATTTAAGCCACGGGATACTGAAGTCTCATTTCCTGTTGGGAGTTTTCCATGTAAATGTGGTGCTGTTCTTCCACGTGAACAGCTGTAGGTTTCCGTTTTATTGTATTGAATGAGCAGTAGAATGCTAATGCTGCGTTGTGATTTAAAAAAAAATAGATTATTTCCAGTCTTAAAAGAATGTTGCCCTTCTTTCACATTGCATCACCTTATTCTGTTCTGTGATAATATCCTTTATGTTCTCTCTCTGAATTGAATTTTCACTATAGATGGGCTTACCCCCTCTTTTCAGTGATCTGTAGGCTTCTCCCTTATCCTGTGGCATAAGGAACCTCAACTCTGCTTTTTGTTGTTATTCAGTCACAAAGTTGTGTCCGACTCTTTGCGATCCCATGGACCTCATGGGCTGTGCTAGTTTGTACACATTACATCAGGTATTTTCTGTGGCAATATAGATTTCCTCCTCTTCATTGCTTTTACTGTCAACATGTTTAAACAGCACCTAAAAAGACTTTTTGAAATAATGGAATACCAAAGAGGCCCCTAAAGTTTATTTCCTTAGAAGATTAATTTGGAAAAAAAAAAAAAGATTAATTTGGTAAGAAAGAAAATAGTCCCATTAATTGCTGCTTCTACTGCTGGTTTTGTGAGTTAGGTGTGAAGAACCAGCCTTCAGAGCAGGAAAGATGTTCAGGATAGTAAACGTGTCTTTCTGAGATGCTCCAAAACTGTTCATATAGAAAGGCATATGGGAGGAATCATTATCCTTAATTCTTAGTTGACCATGTTATAATGTTTATCTTCCTTTCAGGGAAATGATTAAAAGAAAGATCAAAACCCTTCTTCTCAAAGTAATAAAGGGATAAAGAAATTAGATACTTTATAACCCGTACTTCTGATAAGCTGTCCGCAAGCTGCTTTCTAGAAGAGTCACTATAGTATACAGATGGAAACAACTGAGGCAAGATACCTTTAAAAATGTAGACATTTCATTTTTTAAAAAATTATTTTTAATTGGAGGATAATTACAGTATTGTGCTGCTTTCTGCCATATACCAACATGACCCAGCCATTGATATATGTATGTCCCCTCCCTCTTGAATCTCCCTCCCACCACCCAGCCCGTCCCACCCCTCTAGCTTACCACAGAGCACTGGATTTGAGTTCCCTGTGTCATACAGTAAATTTCCACTGGCTGTCTATAGTTTTACCTATNAATTTCCACTGGCTGTCTAGTTTTACCTATGGTAATGTGTGTTTCAATAGCAGAGACATTGCATTTATTTAACTGCAGTTAGAATTAATGAGGCTTGTATTCAAACAAGAAGTTAAGCATACTGCTTCGATTGGTGTTCTGTCAATGGGTATTTGTTCAGTGAGGTCTTGTGAGTAAGAGTGGCAGGATTCAAAGAGGATTTGACTGGAACTCAAGTGCTGCATTTGAGTCTCTTACTCAGTGTGGTTTTCATGATCTCCAAAGTTCATCTAAGTCTAAGGCATATGTAATTTTAGGAATCACACCAGCCTTTTCTATACTCTGAGTACTTTCTTTCATGCCAGGGACTTTGCTGGGTGCAGGGATGAAGCAGTGGACAAGACAGACACAGTTTCTGTGCTGTGGGGCCCGGGATCCAGGAAGAGACACAGCACAGCATCACAGAAATGAGCCGCTGCATGGACATTGTGAGCAGTGCCGCAGGGATGTCCGAAGACAATAGTGGAGTGACCCGAACTTGAATGAGAGTTGGGACTTTCTCTGACAGCATAGAAATCTGAGCAATGAGACACTGCAGGGGGTGGAGGGAAGCAGAATCAGGCTTTAGGCAGAGCGGGGAAATCGCCTAGATATCCAGGACCTAGTCTGTGTCTAAGAAGATGAGTCTGCGGAGAGAGCGCCTAGATATCCAGGACCTAGTCTGTGTCTAAGAAGATGAGTCTGCGGAGAGAGGACATCCCATCTGTCATGGGATGGCTAAGGCCAGCTTAGGGCTTTCGTTAAATGCAAGGGCAGCCCGAGAGGAAGAGAGGCGCTGGTGGTTTCCTTTGTGAAGATATGCCTTTTTGAAAAGGCAGAGTTCTCAAGGACATCCTTTCAGATATGAGGAATTTAATCATCTGAAGATGTTTTTTCAAAGGCTTCCTTTCCCACCTGGGAGTCCTCATACCCTATGTGAAGACCACTGTGCCTGATCTCAGAGGGTTTGCAATCTCATTGAATAGAAAAGACTGGAAGTTCGGGAATGGTAATTAATCATAACGCAATTTAAAGCACAATTCAGGACAGGCATAGAGGAACTATAATATGCAAGCCATGTACAATGCCTTAGTCAATTGAGCAGATAATGATGCCTCAGAGGCCTGCAGTGGTCAGGCATTTCTTTTGGGATCTTGAAAAACAAAGTTTGAATGATATGAGTGGATGACTTAGGACATCTCAGAGCTAATAGTGGAGATTATAGAAGGGGTAATCAAGATGTTTTGAGATCACTGCAATTTGATGAAATAATCAGAAGTCAGGCAGTGTGACTGAAAGTCATATCAAATGCCTGCCTTCAGATGTGTGCTTCATTACACAGGTCACAGGACCCCTTGTAAGCTTTGGAGCAGGTGATGCTGAAATCAAATAGGTCAAAAGGATTCAGTGAAAACCTTAACAAACAGATTGGAAGGGAGAAATTATCATCACATTTAGAAGCCTGCAGTCAGAATCCTGCTCTGCGTCAATAAAGCTTGAAGTGATGAATATGAAAATGGAAAGTAAGGAGAATTTTTGACAGATCAAATGAAAGTAACAACACAAGATGAGACAGTACTGTATAATTGTTTGCATATGGAACTCGGGGGAAAGTGAGGAGTCCAAGAAAGTGAAAATCTGCACCTTGTAAATTTGGGGAACGGTTTCTGTCACTGGTTAACCCACTGGAGTGTTGGACACATTCTAGTTCAGTAAGTTAAGCAGAGCAGTGCTGTCCAGTAAGATATAGAGCTTACCCATCGCCTAGAAACGTGGTCCAGTCTTAGCCTGCGCCGCCACCCGATTGTGAGGACAGTAGGGAAGAGCACTTGTAGTCCTGCTGCTGTCAGATCCTGGTGTCTGCCTACTTGGCGTCATTCCCTTACAGTCTCTCTGCTTAGCTAATGTTTTTCATAAACCAGGAGGACTGTGCTCATTGCTTAGTGGCTGTACTTGGTCCTCCATATGGTTTTCTTCCATTGGACATGGCTTGGGCCATGATAACCCTTCAGTGTGATGACCTTTCTCTTCCTGGAAAGTAAAATGGACCACTGGCCAGAAATATGGACGACTGTGTCACGTATACACTGTTTTTTTCTCCTTTAGTAATAGCTTTCCAAAATGATAGTTGGAACTATCCATAGTTCCTTTCCAAACAGTGAGTTTAATAGTTCATCGTTTAACATACTGTCTCCAACCAAAATATCTTATTTATTTTTTAGGCAGTTTTTTGAAGTGCCTTTAAATTTATTTTCAAAAAATTCATACAAATTAAGCAAACTGAAACAGGAAAAAAAATAGAATTGAAATCAGCTATCATCATACCATCCAGACATAACCACTGCTTTGTGTTAGCTTATAGCTTCTGAATGCACATAAAATATCTTTTATTATAGAAATGTGATCATATCTTTTATATTCAAATGTAGTATTTGTATCTACTGTTGTGTGACCTGCTTTTCTCAAATCAAAATTAGCTGTTGAATGTCTTTTCAGTGAATAATTGGAAGCATCATCATCCCTATAACCTGTGTTAAATTTATTTCAGTACATTTCTACTATGTTTTATATGGTTCTTAATATATTCTACTGTAAATGTTGTCATCATAAAATGTTTACATACTCACACATAGAGAAAGGCACATGTATAGATACATATATATATATGTCTATGTATATGTGTACACACACGTGTGCATGTATTCACACACTTGTCTGAGTATTTCTTTGGAGTAAATTTCTAAAGACTATGTTACTTCAAAGTACAATTTTAAGTCTTATCATACATATTTTCAAACTGTCTTACAGAAGTCATAATCCCCTGGTTAGAATATATAAGTACTGATTTCCTCACTCTTTCAACAATAAAACCATAAGGAGTCTTATTAGCTGAATAAATATATCTCAGGGTTTTAATTTGCATTTGTAAGTTATTTGCAGGTGAGCATTATATTCTTCTGTTCATTGGTCATTAGTATTTTTCCTTTTTGAACTGCCTGTTCTTATTCTTTGCCCATTTTCCACAAGAGTTCAAACCAATTGCTTACATGTTTTTATGAGCATCAGTCAACACAGCTAGATTTAAAAGATTACTTAAATAATTAGATTTTTTACGTCTATTCTTTTATTGCAAAAACAATGATTTTGCATTTTCCAGGTGTTAAGCACCTGGTATTGTTTAACATCAGTAGCTCTCATTTTCCTAAGCTCTTTATTCAATGCCTATTTTAATTAAAATGAAAAATGTGGTGATATTTCCAACATTATCTTATGTAATTTATTTTACCATTCACAAAAACACCTCAAATATATCAACAGAGATTTTTATGTAAAAGCCAAAATTTAAGTGGTAGCCCTGTACTGCCCCTGAAGGTAGAACTTATATCCACCAGTATTTGAACAGACAGCATAATGTGAAATACTTCCAAGTTAGTTAGCGTGAATAATCATAGAAAGTGGAATCTCTGCTCCCCCACCTGGTGGGTGACAAGAACTGAGTTTTCCCTTTTCTCTCTGGGCCCCCTTTCCAAGAGCTCTGCTTCCTGCAGGACAGAACAGGCCCTTTCTGTCTCTTACACAGAACTGTAGTTTCTTAAAGAAAATGTGTCCTGGTTAAAACTGAAGCTGTAGGTGGAAACTTGGGGGTAGAGGAACAATGTGAGACTGACAGCAGAAGATCAGAATTTGATGGTGTTCAGGAACCAATGAGATGCAAAACGAGGAGACAGAACAAGGGGTAGGAAGAAAATACTTTTGCAAAGCATGCATAACCACACTTCTCAAGTATGTACAGGAGATTCGTGACAAAAGTAGGCTTGTTGTTGTTCACACTCTCAGTCGTGTCTGACTCTTTGCGACCGCATGGACTGCAGCACGCCAGGATTACCTGCCCTTCACCATCTCCCAGAGTTTGCGCAAACTCAAGTCCATTGAGTCGATGATGCCATCCAACCATCTCATCCTGTTGCCCTCAAGCATCAGAGTCTTTACCAATGAGTTGGCTCTTTGCATCATGTGGACAAAATATTAGAGCTTCAGCATCAGCCCTTCTAATGAATATTCAGGTTTGATTTCCTTTAGGATGGACTGGTTTGATCTTCTTGCAGTCCGAGGGACTCTCAAGAGTCTTCTCCAGGACCATTGTTTGAAAGCATCAGTTTTTCAGCACTCAGCCTCATTTACGGTCCAGTTCTCAAATCTGTACATGACTACTGGGAAAACCACAGCTTGGACTCTACAGACTTCTGTCGGCAAAGTGATGTTTCTTCTTTTTAATACCCTAAGTTTTTCATAGCTTTTCTTCTAGTTCTTTTAATTTCATGGCTGCAGTCACTGTCCGCAGTGATTTTGGAGTCTAAGAAAATAAAGTCTGTCACTGTCTCTATTTTTCCTGCATCAATTTGCCATGAAGTGATGGGACCAGATGCCATGATCTTAGCTTTTTGACTGTTGAATTTTAAGCTAGCTTTTTCACTCTCCTCTTTCACCTTCATCAAGAAGCTCTTTAGTTCCTCTTCACTTTCTGTCATTAGGGTGTTTGTCATCTGTGTATCTGAGGTTATTGATATTTCTCCCTGCACTCCTGATTTCAGCTTGTGTTTCATCCAGCCTGGTATTTCATATGATGTACTCTGAAGTGAAGTGAAGGTCACTCAGTCATGTCCGACGCTTTGCGACCCCATAGGCTATACAGTCCATGGAGCTCTCCAGGCCAGAATACTGGAGTGCGTAGCCTGTCCCTTCTCCAGGGGATCTTCCCAACCCAGGGATCGAACCCAGGTCTCCTGCATTGCAGGTGGATTCTTTCCCATCTGAGCCACAGGGGAAGCCCAAGAATACTGGAGTGGTAGCCTATCCCTTCTCCAGCGGATCTTCGTGACCCAGGAATGGAACCGGGTTCTCCAGCATTGCAGGTGGATTTTTTTACCAACTGAGATATCAGGGATGTACTCTGAATGTAAGTTAAACAAGCAGGGTGACTATATATAGCCTTGACTTATTAATGCAGTTTAATAATTGTTTCCATGCGTTAATAAGAGATCTGGTAATAATATAAAATGATCCATTCCATNTTTCCTGCATCAATTTGCCATGAAGTGATGGGACCAGATGCCATGATCTTAGCTTTTTGACTGTTGAATTTTAAGCTAGCTTTTTCACTCTCCTCTTTCACCTTCATCAAGAAGCTCTTTAGTTCCTCTTCACTTTCTGTCATTAGGGTGTTTGTCATCTGTGTATCTGAGGTTATTGATATTTCTCCCTGCGCTCCTGATTTCAGCTTGTGTTTCATCCAGCCTGGTATTTCATATGATGTACTCTGAAGTGAAGTGAAGGTCACTCAGTCATGTCCGACGCTTTGCGACCCCATAGACTATACAGTCCATGGAGCTCTCCAGGCCAGAATACTGGAGTGCGTAGCCTGTCCCTTCTCCAGGGGATCTTCCCAACCCAGGGATCGAACCCAGGTCTCCTGCATTGCAGGTGGATTCTTTCCCATCTGAGCCACAGGGGAAGCCCAAGAATACTGGAGTGGTAGCCTATCCCTTCTCCAGCGGATCTTCGTGACCCAGGAATGGAACCGGGTTCTCCAGCATTGCAGGTGGATTTTTTTACCAACTGAGATATCAGGGATGTACTCTGAATGTAAGTTAAACAAGCAGGGTGACTATATATAGCCTTGACTTATTAATGCAGTTTAATAATTGTTTCCATGCATTAATAAGAGATCTGGTAATAATATAAAATGATCCATTCCATCCATTCAAGAACATAAATTTTCTGATTATGGAACAGGTAGATATTATGTAGATTTGCATTGTCCAAAGATTAAATCATTTTGTTCTCCTTATTTATTCAGTTTATGTTTGTCAGGTGTCAAACACATATTTTGGGTGTCAGATGCATGATGATAAAGCTTCTGACCTCTGCCTACATTCTAAGTGGAAAGTCAGTGACAAGCAAACTGATAAATTGTTATAAAATATAATGAAGGGTGATGATAAGAGCTGTGAAGAAAAATTTACACAGTAAGGAGTTAGAGAGAAACTGAGGTTCTTAGTATTGTATAGATGGTCAGTGATGGTCACTTGGAGGAACTGGCCATGGAGATTGTCCTGGGAGGACTCTGCAGATCTCTGGATTGAAATGTATCTAAATCTGAGTGAAGAGCACATGGGGAGGTATTGAAACAGGAATGTACATGTTCAGAGATTATTTGGAAACTTTTTATTACTCCCTCAATTTCTTATCAAATTAATATTTCACATTTAACTTGAAATCCATTAGTGGGCCCAAATGAATAGAAAGTAATAAACATAAAAATTATATTCACTAATGTATTTTCTTTTAGGTATACATTTTTTTAATGTTAGAAATGACTAAAGGCAAGACTGGTAAGGTAGATATCAGGAGAAGATATGCTCAAATAGGATAGGTAAAATAGTGGGACAAAAGTAAGATTTGTTAGTGTATAAATTTTAACCAAAATGCCTTGGTGATGTGACTAAATGACCTGTAGTGACTAAATAAATCAACATTATTCTGCTTATCCAAATATTGAAATTGAGACTTTATTTCAACTCAGTATTTTGATTTCCATGCCAAATTTAAGTTATAACAGCAACAACAAAAAGTAGCATGTTGGAACAATAAGTCTTATAAAGTTGTATCCACATCAGATTCCTGGATTTTGATGGACAGCTAATTGACCTGAGACTATGAGCCTATCCAGTAGTACCTAACAGAACCAGGTATATGATATCTGCCTTTGAGGCTATACTATTGGTGCTCCAGCTGACAACAAATAAATATCCCTGGCTTCTAAATGAGCAGTGCTGATGGCATTAATCGTATTTGCAAGATTAACCCAACACCATGGAGCAAACTTCCCATATTCTTTTGTATCTATCTGTCAGTCTGTCCATCTGTCTACACGTGTGTGCGTGCATGCTCGGTCATGTCGGACTCTTTGCTACCCCATGGACCCCTCTGGCTCCTCTGTCTGTGGAATTTTCCAGGGAGGAATACTAGAGCAGGTTGCCATTTCCTACCAAGGGGATCTTCCTGACCCAGGGATTGAACCCACATCTCTGGCATCTCCTGCATTGGCAGGTGGATTCTTTACCATTAGCACCAGCTGGGAAGCTCATTTACACATGACCATCAGCTAATTATGAATTTCAGAATTGTCCAAGTGATTTCTTTGAAGGAATATGCAAATAATAAAACTTCAGTGATATTTTCTGTATGTGTTACGATGTAAATGATGAAGGTATTTGTTCTTTAAATCCTTTCTTTCAGTAAAGTCCTAAGGAAACAATAAGTCACTTAGTTCATCAAGATGTTAGCATATCTTGATGTATATCAGTGCTGCTCATCGACACTATACTTGAGCAATTGAGCAATTTTTGCAAGGATGTTAGACTTTTTTGATACCTGGATAAATCAAGGCAGAGTATTGCTTGAGAGCCACAATGAAATATGTAATGAATGTGGAGGTGTGTGTATATTCTACTTAATTCAGTGCAATATGTGCTAGATGTTGCCTCAGATATGTCTACACTATTCTTGAGCTTAGAAATTATCAAACATAGTATGTTAATAAACTCTGTAATGGTGGGTGAAAATTTTTAAATTCAAGAAAAGGACATTAAAAGTGTACTGGAGATTAAACAGAGTAAATATCAGGTTTTTAATCTAGAGAATTAATTCAGAGAGCAAGTAGCATTTGTTATATGATGGATCTTAAAGGCGAGTTTGGATAGTCATAAGTAGAGGGGAGATATTTGGTGGATGGAAAAGGGATTGAGAGAATGGAGTCTGAGGGTTGAATGCATGGGGCAAGTTCCTGCAACAGGAAACAAGCTGTTGAAAAGAGGTCAAAACAGTAAAATTGGAAGTCTAATGTTATTTTCAAAGCTGTACTGGAAGAAGAGTATGCATCTTTGAGCAAGGAGTTCTTTGAGACTTTAATTCAAGAAGATTAATCTTCCCATGCTGATTTGTAATGAATTTTATTAGGGAAATTTTAAATTAGCCCAGGCAGTAATTAATTAGGCAATATTGGAAATGAGAAGTATGTAAGAGAAATCATGAAAGTAGATTATGTATGATTGAATGGCTGCCTGAGAAAGGAATGCAGAGCACTTTCATCTGGTGACTAGGAAATTGGTAGTACCATTAATAAAATAGATCAGGAGGAGTTAATGGTCATGGGGGAAAATAGGATTATGGACATCTTTCCAAGTGACTCAGTGGTAAAGAATCCACCTGCCAATACAGGAGACCCAGGTTCGATCCCTGGGTCAGGAAGATATCCTGGAGAAGGAAATGGCAAGCCACTCCAATATTCTTGCCTGGAAGATCCCATGGACAGAGGAGCCTGCCAGGCTACAGTCCATGGGGTACCAAAGAATTGGATATGACTTAGCGACTAAACAACAACAAATGGACATCTTGAATTTACACTGCCATCACAGGAGCTCTGGGAGGCTTACCATAGGCTGTTGAAAAGCTGTGTCTGGAAAAGAGAAGAGAAGAGGAAAGAGCCGATGAAGCAGGAAGCATAGGAGGGGGCGTGGAGGTGGCAGGGTGGAGAGGTAGGGGTGAGGTGGGGACATCCAGAGGGATCTTACCACCGGCAGGTACCATGGAAGGTGGAGAGCTGAGGATGGAGCCTGGGAAGATGGGGATGCGGTCCTCGAATGTCACTGCCCGGAGAAGGTCCTGCACTGATGCGAGTGTTCTCCATCTGTGCCATCCAGGTTGGTGGCCAGCATGTGACAAATGAGGACCCGAGCTTTAAATCTTTAGTTCAGTTCAGTTCAGTCGGTCAGTCGTGTCCAACTCTGTGACCCCATGGATTTCAGCACGCCAGACCTCCCTGTCCATCACTAACTCCAAGCAGCTTATTCAAACACATGTCCATTGAGTCGGTGATACCACCCAACCATCTCATCCTCTGTCGCCCCCTTCTCCTGCCTTCAACCTTTCCCGGCATCAGGGTCTTTTCCAGTGAGTCAGTTCTTCGCATCAGGTGGCCAAAGTATTGGAGTTTCAATTTCAGCATAGTCCTTCCAATGAATATTCAGGACTGATTTCCTTTAGGATGGTCTGGTTGAATCTCCTTGCAGTCCAAGGCACTCTCAAGAGTCTTCTCCAACACCACAGTTCAAAAGCATCAATTCTTCAGTGCTCAGCTTTCTTCACAGTCCAACTCTCGTATCCATACATGACTACTGGAAAAACCATAGCTTTGATTAGATGGACCTTTGTTGGCAAAGTAGTCTCTGCTTTTTAATAAACTGTCTAGGTTTGTCGTTAACTGTTCTTACAAGGAGTAAGTGTCTTTTATTTTCATGGCTGCAGTCACCATCTGCAGTGATTTTGGAGGCCCCCAAGAATAAAGTCTCTTACTCTTTCCATTGTGTCTGCATCTATTTGCCATGAAGTGATGGGACCAGATGTCATGATCTTAGTTTTCTGAATGTTGAGCTTTAAGCCAACTTTTTCACTCTCTTCTTTCACTTTCATCAAGAGGCTCTTTAGTTCTTCTTCACTTTCTGCCATAAGGGTGGTGTCATCTGCATGTCTGAGGTTATTGATATTTCTCCCAGCAATCTTGGTTTCGGCTTGTGCTTCATCCAGTCTGGCATTTCTCATCATGTACTCTGCACAGAAGTTAAATAAGCAGAGTGATACAGCCCTGACGTACTCAGTCTGTTTTTCCATGTCCAGTTAACTGTTACTGTTACTTCTTGGCCTGCATACAGATTTCTCAGTAGGCGGGTCAGGTAGTCTGGTATTCCCATCTCTTTCAGAATTTTCCACAGTTTGTTGTGATCCACACAATCAAAGGCTTTGGCATAGTCAATAAAGCAGAAGTAGATGTTTTTCTGGAACTCTCTTGCTTTTTCGATGATCCAATGGATTTAGTTTCAGTTAGTTTAAACTTAAGTATAACAGCCACATGTGGTTGATGGTTGTTGCACTGATAAGTATTTCTGAGGCTTCTCCCACACTATTGTCTCACTGCAATCACATTTCCACTCAGCCACCAAGTGACACTCCAGATATATAAAGTGTAATGTGTCCTTTCCCTGCTTAAAATTCCCCAAAGGCTCTTCAGTGTCTGGAGTAAGATCCAAGCTACTGCATCATGGCTGCAAGGAGAAATCTATGATCTCGCCTTCTTCGCCAAAGCCCCAACCCCATCAGCTCCCTGCACAGATTGAAACTTTGCAGACCTGGCCTATGTTCTCATTTCTCAAATGCCTAGCCCCTCCTCATCCTCCATTTCCTCCTGTCCTTTCTGGTGTCACTTCTCGGTATTTCAGGTCTCTGCTGCTGCTAAGTCACTTCAGTCGTGTCCGACTCTGTGCGACCCCATAGACGGCAGCCCACCAGGCTCCCCCGTCCCTGGGATTCTCCAGGCAAGAACACTGGAGTGGGTTGCCATTTCCTTCTCCAATGCATGAAAGTGAAAAGTGAAAGTGAAGTCGCTCAGTTGTGTCCGACCCTCAGCGACTCCATGGACTGCAGCCCACCAGGCTCCTCCGTCCATGGGATTTTCCAGGCAAGAGTACTGGAGTCTCTATGTAGGTGCTATTTCCTTTATGCCACTGATCAGAATTGGTATTCAATAATCAATATATTTCCCTCACCTTCCTCACTGGACTATAAACTGACGGCAGGTATTCTGTTTCTCAAACCTCTCAGAACACCTGGCACAGAGTGTGTGTGCAACAAATATTGGGCAAACGTTGATCAAGTACCAACAAGGATTGCCTGACAAAGACTATGCAACTGCAAGCAAGTTTCCAAAATAACTTCTTGTTGCTGTGAAATGAGCCCATCTCAGTGAACAATTGCTCAGAGAAACTTACACAGACAGTATGGTAAATTGTATACCTGAAAAGTCGATTAAAAAGAAGAAACTAAGATAATAATGTATTGAATGATACAGTTTGAGTAGTACTTCATGTCGAATAAGATGGTATATTCATGAAAGCCTCAAGTCCGGAATTCCCAGCCTCTCAGTTTCTTCCTACCCCAGAGGAAGATTTTATTTCTTAGCTACCCCTCCAATGCCTATTTCTGATCTATTCTTTAGACATCTATGATCCTTAAAAGCACTTCTACATTTTCTCAGGGTATTTTTTGAAATTTGTCGAAATAATGTAAGGTAGACATTGCCATTCGGAGAGGGCAATGGCACCCCACTCCAGTACTCTTAGCTGGAAGTTCCCATGGATGGAGGAGCCTGGTGGGCTGCAGTCCATGGGGTTGCTAAGAGTCGGACACGACTGAGCAACTTCACTTTCACTTTTCACTTTCATGCATTGGAGAAGGAAATGGCAACCCACTCCAGTGTTCTTGTCTGGAGAATCCCAGGGATGGGGGAGCCTGGTGGGCTGCCGTCTATGGGGTCACACAGAGCTGGACACGACTGAAGTGACTTAGCAGCAGCAGCAGATATTGCCGTTATTACCAATTAGAAAACAAAATGAAATAAAACCTTTGGGTCTCAGATTGGCAGTTGGTTAGAGAAAGATCTGTTTTGGCTTGAAAATGCATGAGAAATAAGTGATAAGAAATTTATCACTCAAAAAGTTGTTTACCTTCATTGTATGAGTGAAATGAAGTAGCTGCCCTGTTGAACTGCTTCTACTAC
Organism: Redunca redunca; assembly: GCA_006410935.1. Lineage (NCBI taxonomy): Eukaryota > Metazoa > Chordata > Mammalia > Artiodactyla > Bovidae > Redunca > Redunca redunca. Next base: position 355,866 of record SJYQ01005273.1, read on the forward strand.
TTAAATAACCAGAGAATGATACTGTTAATAAAATTTTATTTCACTAGGAATGAAATTGATGGTGCATTTTTTCTGTTTTTAAAGACCTTTGTCTGAGTCAAATATAAAGAAATTATGTATATGAAAGCTAGTATTTTTCCTTAGTATTTAAAATGATGGTTCATATTTACTGATTTAAAAGAAGAAGAAGAAATCTCCCTCCAGGGCAAGCACCTCTTCCCTACCCCCCACCTGTTATGCTTCCTGTTTCATTGCTATGAATGTTTTAAAAATACAAAAGGAAAAGGGCAGTGAAAGAAGAAGGAAATAAAGGAGAAAACAGAAAGTTTAACTGAGTATGCTAGTATGAAGTGAGCATGTTTTATCTCAAAAGTATGTGTTTACTGGATTCTAATTTTATTTCCAAATCTAAGTTAAAAGTTAAATCCTGTGTATTTAATTTGTATGCTGATGTGTAGCTTTTATAAATTCGAAGTCTCTGGGAATTAAAGTTGGATTTTAAAAACACCTTCTAATTCTAATTTTGCATGCATGCATGCTTAGGTGCTCAGTTGTGTCCACCTCTTTGCAACCCTTTGAACTGTGAACTGCCAGTCTGCTTCCATGGGATTTTTCAGGCAAGAATACTGGAATGGGTTGCCATTTCCTTTTCCAGGGGATTTTCCCAACCAAGGAAGCGAACCTGTGTCTTCTGTGTGTCCTGCATTGTAGGTGGATTCCTTATCCACTGAGCCATCAGAACTCTATTCAAGAACTTAAATATATTTCTTCATCTGAAACTTAGACCCACACCCAAATAGGTGACTCCACTGAATTGGTGATGCCATCCAACCATCTCATCCTCTGCCGTCCCCTTCTCCTCCTGCCCTCAATCTTTCTTAGCATCAGGGTCTTTTCCAGTGAGTCAGTTCTTTGCATCAGGTATTGCGATGCGAAATACCAAAGTATTGGGGTTTCAGCCTCAGCATCAGTCCTTCCAATGAATATTCAGGACTGATTTCCTTTAGGATGGACTGGTTGGATCTCCTTGCAGTCCAAGGGACTCTCAAGAGTCTTCGCCAACACCACAGTCCAAAGTCAATTCTTTGGCACTTAGCTTTCTTCATAGTCCAACTCTCACATCCATACATGACCACTGGAAAAACCATAGATTTTTAATATGCTATCTAGGTTGGTCATAAGTTTTCTTCCAAGAAGCAATTGTCTTTAAGTATAAATATGTGATTTTTAAATGACATATTTTAGTAATATAAAATTAAGCCTAAGTATAAAAAATATTCCAATAAACTTGACCCCAAATTGAAGACATTCTTATGAATAATACTGTAAAATAGCCTTTTGTTTGAAATCTTTTTCTAATTCCTTCATTTTCCTCGTGGATTAAACATAGTTACTGCATGACCCATTACTTACCAGGTAGTGCGTATTAAATTAGATAATCATTAAACTTCCCCCCATAGGAATATGGTACATTAAAGAATGAAAGCAAAATGGGTCTTTGTTTTAGAATTCTGAATGATAACTTGGGACATAAAAATGGGACATATTTTATGAGCTTTGTAATATTTTTCTGATGTAACAGTTAACTTCTAGAATGTCTCTTCTGGGGAAGGATTCTCTGTGCTGCATGAATTACAAATTTTGTATCATTAATTTCTTGCTAGACTATGCCTCCTTAGGTACAGAATTTGAGTAAATAAAAGGCAGATGACTTTCAAGTGGTGAGAATTACAACATGAGCCCTCAAAAGACTCATGTGTTTCCTTTATCTCCCTCCCTTGCCCAAAGGGGCATGTCAGAAGGTAGATAATTACCTTGTGAACTCATGTTATATACACAGATGGATTGGTTAGTATGAAAAAAATTGCATTAATAGCTTGTGAAATGCAGATGAGATAATTATTTAGATCACTCCGTCAAAACACTAACTCATTCTGATCTCAAAAATTTAAATGAGTCTGAGGAACATGTGGTGTACCCCAGTCATTTTGGCATAAACATTTCACTTCAAATCATAAGAGTTAAGATAGAAGCTTAATTTGTTACTTCAAATAGCAATTAATTCAACTGCTATGTGAATTAACATGTTTCTTATTTCAATGTTTTATTGTGTAAATAATTAGATGGAAGTCCATCATCATTTGGTGAATCCTAACGGACTTCATCTTTAGTTTATCAAAAAGGATCATTTTGGAAACAAACAACAACACTGTTGTCAAAACCTGGATCTCACAGGTAAAGGGAGTTAGTGGGAAAAATAACTGAAGTGACATTAAACATATTTTTTAAACACAGGAAACAAAAACTCTAGAAGATGTTCCCTTCTGAAACGTACAGTAATCTTTAGCATAATAGTCCTTTCCCAGATGTAGCTGTACTTACATCCCCGTTTCCTTAATTCGGAAAATATTTCATTGACTTCATAAGCTGATTCTGCTGAGACTGATTTTCTTCCTAAATTCAATACATGCAGACTACAGTCCTGTTTAAATATTTGTAATGAGTCACACTGATTTGAAATATAATGTCTTTTGCATTTGAACTTTTGTTTTATTTTTGCAATTTTATGGAATGTATGTTTAGTGTCCAGGATTTTGCAAATTTTTGTGATGCTTAAGAAGGCATCTTTATTAGTCTGGGGTTCTAGAATGTACCAGAATGGTGAAATTGAACAAATCTGTGTTTGGTCTACTCCATAGATCTGCCGTGTGTTCTATAGGAGGGGAGGAATGTTTGTTGCACTAGATCATTTAAGAGGATTAAACTGAATTTCTCATATAGAAAATATTCCATTTCTCTAAACATTGATCAAGTCTTAAGATATTGGTAGAGAATGAATGTATTACACAGTATGCCAAGTATTCAGATTAGTGTTTCCCAGTATCTCTTGGTGAATAAAGTAACCAAGAAACTTGTTACAAACACAACATATCCAAGAACCAGAGCAGGTAAGTGAGATCTGAACACATTGCGGGTGGCAGGAATGTTGTGATGCTATTTCTTTGCTGAATGGTCATCAGTGTGTATATTCTTGAAGAGACAGTTTATATTATAATAAAACTGTACTACACTGCTGCTGCTGCTGCTAAGTCGCTTCAGTCGTGTCTGACTCTGTGCGACCCCAGAGACGGCAGCCCACCAGGCTCCCCCGTCCCTCGGTTTCTCCACTAGCAGACCAAAAAAAAGCTGTATAAAGAATCAAAGTAATACCTTTAAAAACAAAATATGTCATCTGTTATTAAAGGGAATTTATGGAGTTGAGCAAAATGAAAACAGCAGTAAATCTTTGTGTGGGCAACAGTTTCATGGGGAACTTAAAGTTCTGGTATAAAGATACGAGTCAGAAATAAGGTTAGGATAGCCTTTCTGTGGATTGAAAAGATGGAACTGGAAGCTTCTTTTAAGGGGACGTAAAGTCTTAATGATGGGTAAGAGAAGGATAGGGATTCAGGTACAAGTAACCCTTGAAAGCTATAATTCCCTTAGAAATGGTTGACCTGGCAGCTAATAATCACAAAGAGTTTTGAAAAATATATGAAAGAACTGGAGAATTTAAAATAGTTTTTTAAAGTACCTTATATCTTGATACACGCTTTATAGAAGGAAGACCAGATGAAAAATCGATATTACCCTGGGACCATGGTCTGAGATTACCGTAAAATGATGTAGAAAATTCTCTTTTCAAAAATTCTTTATGTGTATCTATAAAATATTTACATATTTTATATTTTAATGGATAAAATATGCAAATTATTATAATATATAACAGGAAGCCAGTGGCATTAATAAAATAAATTCAGACAATTCATTGGCCTTTAAAGAAAAAGATTGTCCTTAGAGATCAGAGAGAGAAAGAAACAGAGAGAGAAACTACTTTTTTAAACAGTTGCAATTCTAAAGTTATGGAGCAAGCAGAAAATTATGACATGAATTTCCCTTTAGTCAAGAACCAATTCTTCTCTTTTTAATTGACTATAACTTCTCCCAACTGTCATCCTGCCTTAGTTAATCCACCTTGCAAAGGTAAAATCTTGTAGGTGTGAAGTTCTGCAGACACAGACCTATTTCTTGACTGGAAAGCATAAAATATATGGGGAAAGGAGATAACCAGTAAAGGGAATGAGAATGTATATGAAGATTGAATATCTGATGTTCTATTAAGAATTTTAAAGAAAAGCGGTGTTCTCGAATGTCATCTGATCCCATCTGGTCATCAGAGATAAAGACACCTGTCTGCTGGGCTAGGCACCTTGGCTTTGTTGCTGCCCTCAACAATAAGGAAAATGGTTTCCAACACATGATTTGTGGAATCAGAGCCAATAGCTTTAAATAAACAAATGAACAAGGCAAAAAAACTAATTTATCTGAAAGTCAATAAATCTCCCGGTCCCCTGGCCTCACCCAGCTGCTGCTCCAGGTACCTCACCTAGATTCCCAGATCAACCTTTGACTTAAATTTTTCTCCCAGCTTCTTCGACATTTTAGATTTTAATCTCAGCTCTGCTTTTCCCAGGTTAGGACACATTTAGCAATAAGCCCACCAAATGATCTAAACTAATGTGTGTTGCTGGTGGAAGCATGGTTAAATACCGTAGAGAAAGGATTGCAGAAGGAAAAGGAGTGAAGATAATGTAATTGTGAAACATTGGCACTTGATATTTAACATATCTACTACAACAAATGCAGAGAAGCACATTATAGCAAAGCCCCAGAGTATTTGTTTTGAGAGAAAAGTTACTTTGGGCTCTTATTTTAAAAAGAGTAGAGCTAGTGTGACTCCCTACTCCTTAGGTGTGGACGGCACATAGCGATTTTCTCCCAGAGCATAGTATGTAAAGGAGAGGGGAATAACTTCACGACGCAGAAGAGGAACCAGTTGGCTTGGACCCTTGGCATGATGTTTTGAGAAAGGCGCTTCACCTCCGACCTTCCTCCCCAAGTTCTGTAACTCCAGTCTAATAGTGAGGAAAATATCAGGCAAATGCTAATTGAGAAGCCCTCTATAAAATACCTGATAAGAACTCTTCAGAGCTGTTAATGTCATCAAAAACAAGGATTAAGTCTGTGAAACTTATCATAACAACACGACCCTTAGGGGATTTGACATATAGAACAAATGTGGTCTCCTGGTTAGGATTTTGGAACAGAAAAAAAAGATGTTAAAATCTAAGGCAATCTGAGAAACATGGACTTATTAATAATGTATTAATACTGTTATTGATAACGTATTGATAGCAACATCAGTTTACTAGTGGTCACGGATGTACCATAGTAATGAAAGATTTTAATGGCAGAGCAAACTGGGTCTGTGGTGATAAGAACCCTGTATTCTGTCTCCCCAACTTTTCTGTAAAACTAAGACTACCCTAAAAATATTTATTTAAGAAGTTAATTGACAGTTACCTACAACTTAAAAGCCTTTTGGAAAAAATAATTGTGTGCAGCAAAATTCCTTAGATAAATGCTTCTGCCATTCTTATATCATTAGGAAGCAAACTGTAAGCCAAATGTAAAAAAAGTGTTAAAAAATGTAAAATGTAAATATAAAAAAATTAAATATAACAATAATAGGATCAAATATGTCTCAGAAAAATATTTTCCAAATTTTAATCTGTTACAAGGACTTCCCTGGTGACTCAGTTGGTAAAGAACCCACCTGCAATGCAAGAGCCCTGGGTTTGATCCCCTGGTTGGGAACATCCCTTGGAGAAGGGCATGGTAACCCACTCCAGTATTCTTGCCTGGAGAATTCCCATAGCCTGGAGGGCTACAGTTCAGGGGATTGCGAAGACTGGACAGGACTACAAAGATTGGACAGGACAGGGCAACACATTATCTTAGAAAGGAGAAGTTATAAATGATTCCCTTTTAAATAAATTGTATATTTATATTTTATAATTATATAGTTGTGAGTATAATTTGTATATTTTGTAATTTAATTTATGTGAAAAATTATATTTTTAAAGCTTTGACTAAACAATGTGAAACATTTGTAACACTATTTAAAATACACTGTTTAAAGACTCCAGTGAATTAATAATTTTAAATTAAGAGTTCAACAGATGACTAAGAAGACATGAACACTATGCTGAGGGTAAACAGCAAAAAATGAAACGATATGTTGTCTTGAAAGTAATAAAGGAAATTTAGAAGGTGAAACATTAAACACAGTGCCTGGCATGCAATGGTTTGGTCAATTTTAAAAATATATAATAATTACCAGTAAGATGGCAGCCAAATGAATATGATCACATATTGTTTGGTGGCAGTGAAAAAACTTGATAGTGTGAAAATAATAACTCAAAGTCATTAACTATTACCTTCAGCCCCGTAATCTCGTTTCTGAGGATGTTCTTAAGTGTATTTGATACTTACTGCTATATAACCAGAAGTACAAGTCAATTGAGATCCACAGATCATGGCTAAATTCTTGACTAGGTTATCAGGGACTTGGGAGGAATGTACCTGAAAAATTGGTCACAAGAAAGTCTGGGGAAGAGGTACATGGATAGCCCTCTCAAGATAGATGAGTCTGAAGATATGTGTTTCTCACTGGAAGGCTTACTAAAGGGTGAACTCAGAGGAGATGAATTTTAATAAACAAGGGGATAGAATGGCTCATTCTGTGAACTTCAGTCTCTGTCCCCAGCCATTCTTTTCATTGCCAAAGTGGCTTATGACTGAAGTGGCGCGGTGACAAGGAAGGAGTTTGCATGTGGGCTCAGCAACATGGGCCTCTAACACACTAACACAACCCCTGGCTGCCAGCAGTAGAGACCAACGCTGAGGCTACAGTGTGCCAGGATTCCTCAGAAGGATTGCCAGGGGAAACACATCCATCATGGAAGAGGCAGCACCTATTGTTCCTAGAACAGACACAGGCTCCTGCCAACACTGTCATCTGTGGATTTATTTATTTATCCACTGTCACACGGAGAAGGAAATGACCGTATTCTAGAGTGGAAAATCCCATGGACAGAGGAGTCTGGCGGGCTACAGTCCATGATATGGCAAGAGTCGGACATGACTTACTGACTAAACCGCCGCCACCACCATCCACTGCTATGACATTCCAAAGAACAAAACTTGGAAGGCAAGTCACCAAATGCAAAACAGTGTGTTGAATTAGAATGATAGTATTATGGTTAAGTGTTTTCTTTTGCCTTCACAAATATTTAACATTTTAAAAATATTTTAAATATTTTATAAAATGAGAGAAGTGGTACGTTATTAATAATGCATGCATGCTAAGTCATTTAAGTCTTGTTCGACCCTTTGAGACCCTATGGACCACATCCCGCCAGGCTCCTCTGTTCATGGATTCTCCAGGCAAGAATACTGGAGTGGGTTGGCATGCTTTCCTCCAGGGGATTTTCCCGACCCAGGGGTTGAACCTGTGTCTCTTTGCCTCCTGCATTGGCAAGTGGGTTCTTTACCACTAGCCACCACCTGGGAAGCCCACTATATTGGTAACATTTAATATTAACTTGAAGGAAATGCCAGCCCACTCCAGTGCTCTTGCCTGGAAAATCCCATGGACGGAGGAGCCTGGTAGTCTACAGTCCATGGGGTCACAAAGAGTCGAACACGACTGAGCAACTTCACTTTCCTTTATATGTCCTAAGGGTAAGAAACATATTATTCCTAATGCATGAGTTCAGCATAAGAGCTGTCATAAAGTGGACATGATGAAATAAAGATTCTCAACACACCTTTTATCTCTCACAGCATCAGGATTTTAGTAACATTATCCTGGTGTATATAGAATCCACATTTTGTACCACATGTTTTCTATCTATATTCTGAAGCCAGTCTCCAAGTAATTAGGCATTATTCATTTGGCCACCTCTGATTCAAAATGACAGGAAGAGCCACATGTACTTTGGATATTTTATTCACTGAATAGTGTGTCTATTATTACACCAAAAACTGTACTAACAACAGAGAGTTTATTCCCTCAACCTCTGTAGGACACTAAATCAAACCATCTGTAGTAATTATTTTTCTGTATAGAATATGATTGTTAACATATGGCAGTGTCAAATTATTTTAATTTATCTTTTGTTAAGTAAGAAATAAATAGCATGTCATCTCTTAAGTAGCCTGGAGACTCTCTTTTTCATTCACTGTGAGAAAGTGAAATAATTTTGCCCACTGTCCTTCTACATACTATACCAGAAAAAAATTCAGAAATGTCCCTAAACTTACACGTAGAATAAAATAATCTAAAGAAAAAGTTAGCAGATAAGATACTGTTCATTGAGTTTCGGCACCAAATTGTGATTAATGTACTTGGTTGTATGATAATATTGAAAAAAAAAACAATGAAAAAGCCTAGAATCTTGTTTAGATAAGGCATCAGAGGGACTAACTCTATTAATTTGCTATAAATGTGAAAGAAATTCCAAATATAATTATATGCTTCTTTTCCCATTTGGCTGATGAACTGAAGAAACATTCCACCTAATGATCTGGGCACTAGAACTCTCAACTTAACCTCTGTGTGACTGAATAGAATGAAGGACTTGGACAACATGATTTCAGTCTCTCTGACTGCATTATTTTATTTCCTTGGGCTACAAAATCACTGCAGACAGTGACCACAGCCATGAAATTAAAAGACACATACTCTTTGGAAGAAAAACTATGACAAACCTAGAGAATGAATTAAAAAGCAGAGACATCACTTCGCCAACAAAGGTCCATCTAGTCAATTCCAGTAGACATGTATGGATGTGAGAGTTGGGCCATAAAGAAGACTGAGCACCAAATAAGTGGCGCTTTTGAATTGTGGTGTTGGAGAAGACTTGAGAGTCCTTTGGAGTGCAAGGAGATCAAACCAGTATTTGAATATTCATTGGAAGGACTGATGCTGAGGCTGAAGTTCCAATACTTTGGCCACGTGATGCAAAGAACTGACTAATTTGAAAAGACCCTGATGCTGAGAAAGATTGAGGGCAGGAGGACAATAGGGTGAAAAAGAATGAGATGGTTGGATAGCATCACTGACCCAATGGACATGAGTTTGAGCAAACTCTGGGAGACAGTGAAGGACAGGGAAGCCTGGCATCTTGCAGTCCATGGGGTCACAAAGAGTCAGACACAACTTAGTGACTGAACAACAACAACTGGCCTCATGTAATATGCTTTTGATGTACTTTTTAAATTGTTTACTATCAGGGAGTACTCCTTTGCAAAATCTCTGCTGCCTGTGAAGGCTCTCTGAATATGGAGTGTAGAAATAAGCATCAATCCATATGGGGCTTCCCAGGTGGTAAAGAATCCACCTGCCAATGCAGGAGATGTAAGAGACATGCATTTGGTCCCTGGGTTGGGAAAATCTCCTGGAGGAGGGCATGGCAACCCACTGCAGTATTTTTGCCTGGAGAGTCCTACGGGCAGAGGAGCCTGGCAGGTTACAGTCCATAGAGTCTCAAACAGTTGAACACGACTGAAGCAGCTTTTGTATAACATATCAACCCATATGTTCTGATATGTATGAATGTATTTATGATTATACAATTTTTAAATTTGGACTTCTTTAGAAATCCAGGGCATATAATTTAATCTGGGATAAAGATTAAGAAAAACTAATTGGCCCATGATTTCCCTTTCTGACGAGCTTTCTATCAATAAGCCCAGTGATCCAGCATTAAATGGTCTTTGTGGAAAGGAGATGAATTGTCTGGGGAGAGAACAACTTTCGAAGTTAACAGTCAGTGGTAAAAGATAATAGTACATAACAGATCTAATATTCTGAAATTAAACAGCTTCAAGGTTATAACAATGAGAATGATGATGACATTTAAAAGTACTGTGTCTCTAAACATCTTCTAACTTGAGAAATAGCCAAAATGATCTATGTTGTAATGAACAGCTGTCATAAAAATACTGAACACATGTCTTTTTATTAATTTTTAATTAGAGGATAATTTTATTATAAATTTATAATATTTTGTTGGTTTATAATATTTTATATTATTGTTTTAAAATACTTTATAATATTTTTGGCTTTATAATATTTTGTTGGTTTCTGCCATACAATAGTGGGAATTGTCCATAAGTGTACTTATATCCCCTCCCTCTTGAGCCTCCCTTCCACCTCACTCCATCCCACCCCTCTAGGTCTTCACAGTGCACCAGGCTGAGCTCCTTGTGTTAGACAGCAGCTTCCTGCTAGCAGTCTGTTTTACTCATGGTAATATATATATCTCAGTGCTACTCTCTCAGTTCGTTCCATCCTCTCCTTCCCCTGCTGTATCTGTGAATCCATTCTCTATGTCTGCATCTCCATTCCTGCCCTGCAAGAAAGTTCATCAGTACCATTTTTTCTAGACTCCATATATATGCATTAACGTACAATATTTGTTTTTCTCTGACTTACTTCACTCTACATAACAGGTTCTAGATTCATCCAGCTCAGTTCAACTGACTCAAATTCATTCCTTTTTATGGCTGAATAATATTCCATTGTATAGATGTACCACATCTTCTTTACCCATTTATCTGTTGGTGGTTGCTTCCATGCCTTAGTAAATAGTGCTGCAATGAATATTGTAGTACATGTGCATTTTTAAATTACTGTTTTCTCAGAGTGTATGCCAAGTAGGGGGATTGCTGGGTCATATGGTAGTTTTATTCCTAGCTTTTTAAGGAATCTCCTTACAGTTTTCCATCATGGTTGTATCAATTTACATTCCCACCAACAGTGCAAGAGGGTTCCTTTTCTCCACATCCTCTCCAGGATTTATTTTTGTAGATTTTTTGATGATGGCCATTCTGACCTGTGTAAAGTGATACCTCAGTTGTAGTTTTGACTTGCATTTCTCTAAAAATGAGCATTTTTTTCATGTTTTTGTTGGTCATCTGTATGTTTTCTTTGTATAATGAGTGGAATAAGAGTACAGATGTGATCTTGATATGTTAAAAACATTATAACCTATCCAACACATACTTATTTGCTTCATTATGTATTTATTATTCTAGAGATCAGACTTAATCATTATAAAAGAGCTAACCACCCAATGCCTACTAGTATTTTTTAATAGGAAGTCCTACTTAATTAAGATACCTGCAAGTATAGTGCTGCTATCAGAAACTTGATAAAATGATAATACTGCCTGTAATCCTGATAACAATTGCAATAATTATAACAGCCTAGGAACCATAACTAAATCTCACTCACTTATTCAATCTGAAGAAATTCTAATAATCTCCCAAGTCCCTTTTGATGAATCAAACCAAATAATTTAGTTACAGCTTTTAGCACAAGCTGGAATCAAGATTGCCGGGAGAAATATCAATAACCTCAGATATGCAGATGACACCACCCTTATGGCAGAAAGTGAAGAGGAACTAAAAAGCCTCCTGATGAAAGTGAAAGAGAAGCGTGAAAAAGTTGGCTGAAAGCTCAACATTCAGAAAACTAAGATCATGGCATCCAGTCCCATCACTTCATGGCAAATAGATGGGGAAACAGTGGAAACAGTGTTTGACTTTATTTTTTGGGTGGCTCCAAAATCACTGCAGATGGTGACTGCAGACATGAAATTAAAAGACACTTACTCCTTGGAAGGGAAAGTTATGACCAAGCTAGATAGCATATTAAAAAGCAGAGATATTACTTTGTCAACAAAGGTCCGTCTAGTCAAGGCTATGGTTTTTCCTGTGGTCATGTATGGATGTGAGAGTTGGACTACAAAGAAAGCTGAGTGCAGAAGAATGGATGCTTTTAAGTGTGGTGTTGGAGAAGACTCTTGAGAGTCCCTTGGACTGCAAGGAAATCCAACCAGTCCATCCTTAAAGAGATCAGTCCAGGGTGTTCATTGGAAGGACTGATGTTGAAGCTGAAACTCCAATACTTTGGCTACCTCATGTGAAGAGTTGACTCATTTGAAAAGACCCTGATGCTGGGAAAGATTGAGGGCAGGAGGAGAAGGGGATGACAGAGGATGAGATGGTTGGATGGCATCACCGACTTAGTGGACATGGGTTTGGGTGGACTCTGGGATATGGTGATGGACAGGGAGGCCTGGTGTGCTGTGGTTCATGGAGTTGCAAAAAGTAAGACATAACTGAGCAACTGAACTAAACTGAACTACTAGGTTCAGTCTGAAAGGCAGGCATCAGGTTTGAGTTATGAAATGGAATAGCCACATCATATGTAGGTGTGAGAAATTTCAAGTCTAAATGCTAATATGTTAAAAAATAATTTTATTATGTATACTTGTTTTTTTTAATTTTTATTTTAACTTTAATTTACTTTACATTACTATATTGGTTTTGCCAAACATTGACATTAATTCACCACGAGATGTGTTAATTTCTGTGTATAGCAAAGTAATTCATATATTCATATATATATGAATTACTGACATGGCTGAGTGACTAAGCGCATGCACTTAGTAGCTACAGTCATATCCAACTCCTTGTGACTCTATAGACTAATAGATCGCTAAGCTCCTCTGTCCATGGGGATGCTCCAGGCAAGAATACTGGAATAAATTGCCCTGCCTTCCTCCAAGGGATCTTCCCGAGCCAGGGGTCAAACCCACGTATCTTAACGTCTCCTGCTGTATTGGTAGGCGGGTTCTTTACCACTAGTGCCACATGGGAGATATATATACACACACACACACACACATATATATACACACACATACATACATACATATATATATATATATATATAGAGAGAGAGAGAGAGAGAGAGAGAGAGAGAGTGTTATGGTTGTTATCCAGTCGCTAAGTCCTGTCTGATTCTTTGTGACCCCATGAACTGCCCTATGTCAGTCTTCCCTGTCCTTTGCTATCTCCCAGAATTTGCTGAAACTTGTATCCATTGAGTTAGTGATGCCATTCAACCATCTCATCCTCTGTCGCCCCCTTCTCCTCTTCCCCTCAGTATTTCCCAGCATCAGGGTCTTTTCCATTGAGTCAGCTCTTCGCATCAGTTAGCCAAGTATTGGAGCTTCAGCATCAGTCCTTCCAATGAGTATTCACGGTTGATTTCCTTTAGGACTGACTGGTTTGATCTCCTTGCGGTCCAAGGACTCTGCATCAGTTCTTGGGCGTGCAGCTTTATGGTTTAACTCTCACATCCATACATGACTACCGGAAAAACCATAGCTTTGACTAGATAGACCTTTGTGGGCAAAGTAATGTCTCTGTTTTTTAATACATTGTCTAGGTTTGCTGTAGCTATTCTTCCAAGGAGCAAGCGTCTTTTAATTTCTTGGCTGCAGTCCTCTTTGACACAAATGAAATCTGACACTTTTTCCACTTTTTCCACTTTTTCCCCATCTGTTTGCCATGAAGTGATAGAACTGGATGTCGTGATCTTTGTTTCTTGAATATTGAGGTTTAATCCAGCTTTTCCACTCTCCTCTTTGATCTTCATCAAGTTCCTCTTCACTTTCTGCCATTAAAGCTGTGTCATCTGCAAATTAGAGGTTGTTGATATTTTTCCTGGCAATCCATTCCAGCTTGTGATTTACCTGGCCCAGCATTTTGCACAGTGTATTCTGCATGTAGGTTAAATAAGCTGAGTGACAATATACAGCCTTGACATACTCCTTTCCCAATTTCGAACCAGTCCATGATTCCATGTAAGGTTCTAACTGTTGTCCTGCATATAGGTTTCTCAGGAGGCAGATAAGGTGATCTGGTATTCCCATCTCATTAAGAATATTCCACAGTTTGTTTTGATCCACACAGTCAAAGGCTTTAGCATGGTCCATGAAACAGAAGTAGATTATTTTTTGAAATCCCTTTGCTTTTTCTGTGATCCGGAGGATGTTAGCAATTTGATCTCTGGTTCCTCTGCCTTTTCTATATCCAGCTTGTACCTTTTGGAGTTCTTGGTTCAAGTATTATTGAAGCCTAGCTTGAAGGATTTAGTGTATTATCTTGCTAGCATGTGAAATAAGTGCAATTGTGTGGTAATTTAATATATATATGTGTGCGTGTATATATATGCACATATATAGATTCTTTTTCATTGTGGCTTATAGCAGGGTATTAAATATAGTTTCCTGTGCTATACAGTAACACCTTGCTGTTTCCATTCTATACACTACTATGTACTACTCTGCATCTGCTAATCCCAAACTCCCAATCCATCCTTCCCACACCCCCCTTCCCCTTGGCAATCACAAGTTCTAACAGGTAAAATTAATTAGTGAAACTGGTAAGAAAGAAGAAAGGCATTTAGGAACTGATAGAGACACTAGGGACTGGAAAAGGGTATATTTTGTCTAAAGATTTTCTTTTTTCATAGAAGAAGGTTTAATTGCCAGATATCAGACATATAGGTAGAGGTCAGGAATACAGATTTCATGTGAAATTGTTAAGGCATGTTTTAAACCAAACAAAATAATTTTGTAAACAGTGTGTGGTGCTGATAAATGATTTTCAGGAGCCGGTGATTCTTTGGAAGTAGAGATGGGCTGCAGAATCACCAGGTACTTGTTACAAATCCTTGTTCCTGGGGCTCCCCAACATAAATTCAATAGATCTGACTTAGACACTGAGAGGCATTTAAAAAACTATAACAGATATTTCCCTGGCAATGTAAACTTGTAAAAACATGGTATAAGTTTATTTCTTCTAAACATTTGAAAATGAAAAGAGAAAATTTTAAGTCACAGGACGTTTTAGACAGATATGATGGGAGTGTCACATTCTTCTACGTGAGCTCACATTTCTGGTTTAGTGATTTCAGCATCACATGATCTCTGATAAAGCACATATCAGCCTGGTCTAATTATTAACATTAAGAAAAGTACCCACAGGGAACTCTACTCAATATTTTATAAAAGAATCTTAAAAAGAGTGGATATATGTATATATTTGATTCAGTTTGCTGTACACTTGAAATTATCACAACATTGTAATCAACTGTACTCCAATGAAAATGTTTAAAAAGTGCCAAAATGGGCATGAGAATATTCATTTTGAGAATCATATTTTGCAAAGAACTGTGTGAGAATGTCCATATGAGTACACCTATGCTAGAAACAAAATAATGCATATAACCACGTCTGTGGAAGTGACACAGGGCTCAGTGGGACCAGAATTTCTTTCTACTTTCACTGGAGAAATGAGTTGGTCTCACTTGAAAGAAATACCCACATCATTGCCGAAGTGAGGGGAGTGCTGTAGAAATGAAGAGTGAATCTGCACTGTGGCCTCCTTGTCTGAGAACCTCTTCTCTTCAGTTAAGTTCCCTAAGGCTCAGCTTTTAGATGTTTCCTGTATGTACCTGCAGTCCAGAGCCACCTCCAGGTTACAATTAATTGCCTGTGAGGTGCTCAATGTCCCATTCTTTTATGTAGATTTACAAAGATTAGAACCTTTCTGAATTTTCTTGTACTTGACCTTTTTGTATGTAATCCATGGTCTTTTTTCAAAAGCTGTTCAGTGACAGTTTTTAAATGCTATTATCCTAGTGAATCCTTGAATGTTAATATTTATTGTAAAATTTGTATTGTAACATTTATTGTTAAAAGACGCTTACTCCTTGGAAGAAATGTTATGACCAACCTAGATAGCATATTCAAAAGCAGAGACATTACTTTGCCAACTAAAGTCCGTCTAGTCAAGGCTATGGTTTTTCCTGTGGTCATGTATGGATGTGAGAGTTGGACTGTGAAGAAGGCTGAGCGCCGAAGAATTGATGATTTTGAACTGTGGTGTTGGAGAAGACTCTTGAGAGTCCCTTGGACTGCAAGGAGATCCAGCCAGTCCATTCTGAAGGAGATCAGCCCTGGGATTTCTTTGGAAGGAATGATGCTAAAGCTGAAACTCCAGTACTTTGGCCACCTCATGCAAAGAGTTGACTCATTGGAAAAGACTCTGATACTGGGAAGGATTGGGGGCAGGAGAAGAAGGGGATGACAGAGGATGAGATGGCTGGATGGCATCACGGACTCGATGGACGTGAGTCTGAGTGAACTCCGGGAGTTTGTGATGAACAGGGAGGCCTGGCGTGTTGCGATTCATGGGGCCGCAAAGAGTCAGACACGACTGAGCGACTGAACTGAACTGACTGAACTGAACATTTATTGTAAAAACCCCAACAGTACAAGAGTATATTGACCACATACCTTGCTATTTCTCCATCTGATCTTGATACAAAGAAGTCACCGATGTTAACAGTTGGTGTGATTCTTTAGAGACATTTATACATGCTCACGCACACACACATGAGTGCACTCAGGTTTTAGTGAAGTTTTGCATAAATGGAATCAGGTGGAAATTGTCTGACACTGTTCACTTCACAGTGTACTTTGGAGGTCCTTCCAAGGCCGTACACATGCATCCACTGCATCGTTCATTGCTTGTGAGTATCTGTATTTTAGCTGAATCCTAATTTCACCCTTGCTTATTGATGGACATTTAGAATATTTTCATTGACATACTTCCAACCATGGGTGTCCAAAAACCCTCTGTTGTGATTTTCTGTTTTGTCCTTTTCTCTCATAGTCCTCTTTCAAATACTGAAAGTAACCCTCGAGTCATCTCTTCCTCAAGCATACAGTCTGATGTGCTCTTGTCATCTCCATCGCTTCAGTGATGTTAGGACACTTAAGAGTGTAGATCTTTCTTTTCTTCTAGCTTAAAGTGAGGCATGTTTATAAAATTGTTGATGTTACATGAGAATTGAATTTTGCTCCATTTGTGAAGAGGGACATGACCACCGTGTGTAGCTGCCAACTGTAGCTCATACTGGTTGACATTGTAATGAAGAAAAATGTGTGTTAGGTTGTTGTCACTGTTTCCTATATCTTAGTTATTAAAATCTGGCCAGTGTACGGCATCATTATACTTTATAATTATATCTTTAGTAACAGTCCCAAATAATAGGTCCAAGGCCATGTTGTGTTTTCAGAGCTCCATTCCTAAAAGTGAACAGCATTTGACTTAGGGCACTAATAAGGGCCCCTCTTAGTAGTCCTTGTGTCCTCAGTCACTTCGGTTGTATCCGACTCTGACCCCATGGACTGTACCCTGTGAGACTCCTCTGTCTGTGAGATTTTCCTGGCGAGGACACTTAAGTGGGTTGCCTTGCCCTTCTCCAGGGGATCTTCCTGAACCAGGAATCGAACCTGTGTTTCCTGCATCTCCTGCATTGCAGGCAGAGTCTTTACTGCTGAACCACCAGGGAAACCCTTGTTAGTCCTTAAGCTTGTGTTATTAATGCTACTCTTACCCTTTCTGACAGCTGACCTAAACTCCACAAAGCCTCTTCCCAAGACTCTGACGTTAAGAATAATGAATAATAAGTTCATCCTGTTTCTTACTCCATGAGATCTCATAATTTACTGTCTGTTCATAAGGATTGAGCAAAAACACTTCCTTTATTATGGCCTTAAGCTGTAAGGCTACTTGGGAATGGATACGTTTGCAGCAAAATATACTGTGATCTCTTTTAATCACTAAGCAGTGAGGCCTCTAGCAGGCTTCTTGTTCTGCTTGGCTGGTCAAGCAAATAATTACAGGTGTCCCACTTCAGAGACACCTGCTGCAGGCTCCCATGACCTCCATCCCCCACGTCATCACTGCTCAGCTCAGAGAGGGACGGAGAGCCCCCCCCTCCTCGATGGCTCCTGGCTTCACAGCAGTTCTTTGATTGTCTTCAATCTGGAAATGAGTTTTGTAAATTAGGTTAAAAAGTTTCCCAAATATTCAGACTCTATTCTTTCCTCTGGCAGTTGTCCCCATTTCTTCCTTTCTTTTCACAGTTATAGAAGGCACAAACTTGACCACAGTCTCCATTTTCTCCCCACCTACCCTCCTTAAATACATGAATTTAGTTTCCCTCTGTATATTCTAGAGAAATTGTGCTGAAAGCAAACTTTTTTCAAAGGCTCCCTTCCTGACTTTTAGAAATAACATATAATCATTGTGGATCACTTGGAAAAGACAGTCGATTATAAAGATACACAAAAATTGTTTATAATGTCACAGAGATAGATAGAGGCATATTTTTGTCCTTGGGGTTTTTTGTTTAAGTTTTTATTTGTTTCTTTTTGTACTGTGCTTACAAATATAGCAAGATCGTTTTCCTTTGCCACTAGAATTTCTTGGAAATAGTTTTTACTTGCTACATTAATTTCATTAATTACTAATTCCTTAGTTTCTAATTGCTTGCTATTGATGGCTGGATGGCATCACGGACACGATGGACGTGAGTCTGAGTGAACTCTGGGAGATGGTGATGGATAGGGAGGCCTGGCGTGCTGCGATTCATGGGGTCGCAAAGAGTTGGACACGACTGAGCGACTGAACTGAACTGAACTGAACTGAGAAATTAACAAAAATTTGATCATAATGTTTGACAACATCTCCAATATTTTTAATCAGGTATATTCAGGAAAATGGAATTGCCCAGTCAATACACAATATTGACAGTATTAATGTTCCTGATAAAAACTGCCACATTGCTAAAGACAAACGTGGAAATAATTTGGATTCCAATAGCATTCTTTGTGGAGAAGGCAATGGCACCTCACTGCATTACTCTTGCCTGGAAAATCCCATGGACGGAGGAGCCTGGTAGGCTGCAGTCCGTGGGGTTGCTGAGGGTCAGACATGACTGAGTGACTTCACTTTCACTTTTCACTTTCATGCATTGGAGAAGGAAATGGCAACCCACTCTAGTGTTCTTGCCTGGAGAATCCCAGGGACGGGGGAGCCGGGTGGGCTGCCGTCTATGGGGTCGCACAGAGTCGGACACGACTGAAGTGACTTAGCAGCAGCAGCAGCATTCTTTGAGTGCTCATTTTGTGAAATTAGCTCTTAAAAGGATTGTCTAACATTTAATTTTTGCTAATCTAATACATTAAAATAACTTTTTGTTCTTACAGTTTATTGTATCTAGGTTGCTAATGCAGTCAGTGTGTGTATTAGTTATTATCATTTTTTGTCTGTTAATTGTGTGTTCATGTAATAACACCACAGTTATGTTCACTGGTTTGTTGTTAAACCTTAGATTATATTGATTATGTTTATGATAAATAAAATATTGTGTTCAGAAACTACAGTAAAATCTATTATGTCTATGTATATTTGCTTTTGTAATCTCC